>JANAVB010026196.1:2629863-2972363 GCA_029216955.1 Iris pallida
GACAAGAGACCTTGAGAGGGCCGAAGAACAACACATAAGAGTCTCACCATCGTAGATCTTCGTATCAAGGTTCACAGCCTCAACTGGAATCAGCAGGTATCTTGTACTGATACTGATACTGGAATCGACACGTATATCAAATGTATCGTATTGAATTTGGCGTTTCTGATCTACTACTCACACATAATGTATCATTCAAGACCAAAATTATGGCTCTCTTCTACGGTTAACTAAGCAAATAAAAATTAAATATAAACGACAATTACGATGAAAACAATATTGACACAATGATTTGATCATGTCGAAGATCAACAAGGTTAAATATGTCAATAGAATTCTTTATCCGACAATGTATAAGTTGCATACTATAATTTCACAACATTTATACATTTTAATATTGTTCCATTCAAAAATATATATTGAATAAGTACTTTTTATAAAAGTAAGTAAAATAAACATCAATATCTATTGCCGGTGAGTAATTTATCGATGTTGAATATTATTCCATTCAAAACTAATGTGAAACAACAAATAAAAATATATAAGAATATGCCTAACAATACCAAGTATTTCTCTAGTTTTTTAAATAACTGGTGGTTTTATTGGTTTTTCGTCAGAATTTTGGAGTTCCAAAGTTGACAAAAAAAAACTGAAATTGATTCTGATACCGATAGTATGAACTTTACGTCATATCTATTAGATCCGGCCTTAGGTTAACCAAATTGTTGCAGATTTTGGTGGTTGACATCGGTTAATGGTCATCATGCATTAGAAATTTAAATTTCTTCTAAGAATATATATGTATGTACATACCTAGGGAAGCAGCTGCTAGACGAATGTAGGGATTTGACTTAGTAGAGTAGAACCCCATATGCTGTACAGAAGCAATTCTTCAAACACTCTGAGACCTAGTTTAGCTGACTATTGCCTAACCTTCAGTATCAACACAATGGGTTGGGGTTGGGAAACTTCATTGTAGGAGAATGTCACCTGTGTATAGTAAGGATACACATTCGATAGGTTGCTTAACTGGCTACTGTCCCAAGCTCCGTTGTGCCATATGTTGGTGCTTTTCCTTGACATATAGAGAAAGCTTGCTTTCAATACATGCCTAATATTATTTAGTCCCACATTGGAAAAGCACCATGAAGTGTATATCAATATATACTTGGTGTGTAATTGAGCTATGCACATGGGATGGTGACACTAAGGAGGGAACCATGTGGGTGATTGTACTAGGAGGTAAGGATAAGACTCCATGGTAAAGCATTAATGCTTTTTGCAATTGAGAATTAATTTCCATTAGAGCTAAGCCCCGTAGAGGCTTAGCGACTCGGACTCGGGCTCCTGAGGCGTAATGTGGCATTTTGTTAGCACACTTTGCACTTACCACATCGTGCGATAGCCCAATGGCACGCCAGTTGGCGCGGCTTGATGGCGTTTCCAGTTGGCGCAGCGGTACACGATTGCGCATGCTGTGCGCTTTTAGTGTATGCTATGCGCTAATTGGCGTGCGATGTGCTCCAGTTGGCTCAATCGTGTCTCTGCACGATTTGAGCGGTTATGGAATATTCGAAGCGATTTTTTCTACGTCATGACCGTTCTGCATACCGAGCAGTTACTAGGCGCACCTATATAAAGTCCCTCTCTTCTCTCTCAGAGAATAGTACTATGTATCAGAAATTTTCTTACAAAATTTTCTAAGTTGAGAGCAGAGAAGAGAGGTACTTTCACTACAAAAAATTCGGGTTTTCGTGACAAGTAATCTGTGACAAGTGTAAAGCTTGTCACAAAAAGGAATATTTTTGTGACAAATAATTTTTGTTGTCACTCAAAATTAGATTTTGTGACAACAATTATTTTCCGTCACATAATTAAAAATTTAGTGACAATGTTTTTATTGGTCGTCACTTAATGTTGTCACTGGAATAAAATTAAAATTTTAGACTTATGTCAAAGACAATTTATGTGTGATAAGTGAAAATACTTGTCACTAAAGGTTTTTTTATAGTTACAAGAAAATATTGTTGTCACATAAAAGTATTAGCCACAAGATTAAAATTTTATTCTTGTCATAAAAGTTTCTTTTAGCTACCAAATAATTGTATGTCACACAAAAGTATTAGTCACAAAGAAGAATTTTATTTCTTGTAACAAAAACTTAAAATAATTTTAAAAAAGTTAAATAAACAAAATATTATGATTTTGAACAATTTGATATTAATATTTTTTTGAGGAATACATTAATATTTAAATTGTAGCCGAATTTGACCATACCAAAAATATTTATATCAAATATCACAATCCTAATTAATCCGGCTGTAACATGTTTAAATTTGTCTATAAAAAACATTTCTATCAAATATATATTCACAAGTCCTAATTGAATTTGGAATTAATATACTATCATTTATATGGATACTAAAATATCTATAAATACAAATAATCCACGTTCATGTCTCGTGCAAGGAAAAGCGTTATTGGGGGAAACACATTTCCATTCCCCCCAAAAATTGGACTCTTCTCAGGACCTCTCTCTCGCGCGCGCGCTGGTGAAGCCAATTTTTTCCCATTTCTTGGAAGACCTCTCTCTTTGCTCCGATGACGTCTCTAAGACTCTATCTGAAGGTAAATCTCTCTCTCTCCTCCTCCTCCTCCTCCTCCTCCTCCTCCTTCTTGTCCCGGTGTCTGTCCGCCACTATTCTCGCGTCCGATTGTCCCCATGATACTCGACAACTACTTCCCCCAAAGTATGGCCAGGTGAGAAATCATAAGAAGATCAACAGCAGGAAGAAGAACATGACTCAGCCGAAGAAGAAGAAGGCATTTTTGGTCAACAGCAGGAAGAAGAACAAGCGCACTTCATCGCTAGGTCGGTTGTTCTGGCAAAAGGTTAGGCCAGCAGCGAGATGAGGTTGTTGTGGCACCGGACATAAGGAGGATGGGGAGGTATGCGAGCTGGAGGAAGACTCTGAAGAATTTTTGACTCATTGCTCACAATATAATTTTAGGGCAAATATAATTTTAGGTCAAATTTTAGGGAATAAGTTTTGTTCTCCTTCATGCAATTAAATGATCGAGGCAGAGGGCATCTGTGCAGACTAATACTTTCTGTTTTCTCCGTAGTTGGATTAAACCTTAACAATATATGCCCAATATATTCAATGTGTGCTTTAAAAATCTAAGATGAGGTTCTTATGACCATAAAATGATAAATCGTGTGGCAAGAAAACACCGAAATTGGTGTTTTATGTCTCGTCTTGTCCCTGGAACGTGTAGGGCTTTACCAACATGCCTAAACAGAGAGCTTCTTTAGTGTTATCAATTTGATTTTAATTTTTCACAAGGAATGACCCAGTTTTATGTTTTATTGTAGTTAAACTGACTAATATTCTAATCCAAAATAAATGTGATCGGGTGGAGGGTGCACTGATTCCTCCTAGTTTCACAAGCATATACAGGACAACTTTAGAATCAACAGGGCAAATGAACAGCAGCACACAATCCACATCTTCTCCCTCCATTCTGATAGATGTTGTCAATTTCTTTAGAAACATGTACACAGCTTCCCAGAGTCACCAGGGTCGTGACAGTAGACCAAATGGCAACCAGGAGACGTCTGGTGAGCCCGAATCATCATCGTCATGAAGTTTTTCTAATGTTTTGAGTTCCATGATATATATGAGGATATTTGCATCATATCATGAATCTGAACAAGACTTGCCTAGAGCTTAAATGCAACTATTTAACTTCATTATTATGATGAATACTGATCGATTTTTTTTCTCTGTCAACAGGGCAAACGAATAGCAACATGTATATCACATCTTCTCCCATAGCCGTTCCTCCAAATGTTGTTAATTGGTTCGAAACCTTGTGCGCCACTCACAATAGTTACCACAACGATCAGAGTAGACCAAATGGCAACCAGGAGGCATCGGGTGAGCCCAAATCACAACGTATTCCAATATAAACTTCAAAGTTTGATGAAGAAGAAGCACCTCAATTCCTCAAGAAGTTATTTTGATGTTTTGAGGTCCATGATATATATGAGGATATTTGCATCATCACATGGATCTGAGCAAGACCTGCCTAGAGTTCAAATGCAACTATTTAACTGCATTATTCTGATGAATGTACATATGTTGCCTGATCGACTTTTTTTCTCTTTGTCACAGGGCAAAGGAGTAGCAGCATGTATACCACATCTTCTCCCGTAACCGTTCGTCCAAATGTTGTTAATTTGCTTGAAACCAAGTCCGCCACTAACCATAGTCACCACGGTGAGGAAAATATGCAATGCATGCTTTATGACATAATATTTTTGCCACTGCGTGCTTCAATTGAAAAACTTGTCATAATTTGTTAGTTGTATTTGTATTGTTGTCTTGACTTGAAAATAAGTTCATCTATTTCTTCTAGTTGATGTGATTGTGGTTTCAAATTCATCTTTGATTGCAGCCTACAATGTCAGACATGAAAGATAGTATACTGATGTCGATAAGCCACAGAAAAAATTGTTGTTGAAAAGGGAGACATGAATCTAACTGAACATCTCGAATGAAAAGGGAGACTTGAAAGATACTGATGTCAATAATCCAAGATGATATGAACTCTATGCCCTCGGCTCAAGAAGAGGTGACGACCCCTTCCTCGTCCCCTTTCCCAACCCCAACTCTCTCATTTCTCCTGCTCTAGTACGTATTGTTTACGGACACTACATCGATTTTGGGTGCACATTTTAGCACCTCCTGTTGATAGGTATATCTGTTAGAAGAAATGTGTTAATAATGCTACATATCAGCCAGGTCCCATGACCTATGATGAAACAGGAATACTCCAAAATTTGTTCAGTGTTCGTGTCATGACCATGTTGAACGTGTATTGGACGTGCCATGAACACTCCAATAAACTGAGAAACCCAAAACGTGTTTTGTCAGTGTTCACATCACCGAATAGTGTCAACAGTGCATATTCCCCACTTCAATGGGGACCAAAATGAAAAATGTACTCATCAAAACTATGTGCACTTTTTCTTGTCTTTGAGAACTTAGTTCTTACACATGTCACCTCCTACCTGCAGCAAAACACATTGAGATGTTACATTCATTGGTTTTGCATCTGGTGCACCAAGTTCTTTTTCCTTAATTTTATCCAACTAATGATGCATTTAGATTCTAATGGTTTTATAAATCAATTCTTGATTGCAGGAAGCAGCTCTCAAGAATAAATATGGAGGAATCATACACGATAAACTACTACTTATATCGAAGGTAAATGGCCTCTCTAATTTTATTATCAGTAAATTGCCAAATTGACCGGAAAAGAGACCCCCAAAGTCAGTATCGGTATCGGTCGGTTTCGGATTGGGGCATGCCAAATCGTACCTAATCGACTGTATTGGTTCGGTGTCGGTTGATACTGTAAATTATGATATTTTAACCCCGAGTCTGTGTTAGCATGGTTAGGAAGTGGAGGAAAAGATTAGTGTCTGACTTATACTGATCTTAAAGCGACTCCAAATTTAATATCTTATTTTTTCTATTTAAGTCTGGTTCTGCACCCCTAGATCTTTATTGTGTAACTGGAATTTCTCCACCAGAAGTTACCATCTCCAGCATTGATATCATGCCCTGTTTTTGTTTAGATTTCCTATGAGAACTGTCACATGTAAATGCAGAAGCATTGCTAGAAGTTGGTCTTGAGGGAGATTTTAATAAAATAGCTGAAGGGATGTTTAGATTGCAAGTTCTCTACAAATAGAACATGGAAGTATCATCAGGAGTTTCTCAAGGGCCTTGAGAACAGTAGGGAAGTTGCTGAGCTAAGAAATCTTGTCGAAACATTTTCTTTGCAGTTTGCCATGCCGGGGTTGGAATGAAGTTTCTGAAGATGAAGATCACCTTGTTGTATATACTCGAAGGAAAGATTCTTTGAACAAACATTAGGGTCCAATATTAAAAAGCAAAATTTGACTTCATGCTTGATAAGTAGTCCTGAAGCTGTAATGGGATTATAGATGGAATTCTAAGTGGGTGGACTATAGTGAAACACATGTCTTTGTCAAACTATCAATTAAATCTCGATGGTACCTTCTTTGTTGGTAAACTACCGTCCTCCTATTTAAGGAGTTGAGGTTCTGAAAGAAATAGCTAGATGTATTTTGTTCAGTATGCACCGTTTCCATAACTTACAATTCATAGAGGCTACATGTACACAGTATCAACAGCTCTAAAGTAACTTGGGATTTAAACATGAGAGTGCCTATCTTCTGTAAATTATCATTACCTTTTCCAAAACTAAATGCAAAATTATTTCCAACTTGTGCATTTCGAAATGTTTGCTTAATGTTGTTGTTTCACATTCCAAAAGGCCAAGTTGGCTTGATGAGTGCACATAAGGAGGCTCACTGATGCTTCAAAGATAGCCATCTTGAATGCAAACTACATGGCAAAATGTTTAGAGGTACTTTTCCTTGTAGTCTAGAAAGTGATAATTATCAACCCCTTATGTTGCATTAGTTTGGCATCTTTGCTTATATTCTCTGCCTTGGAAATCCAAGAACTATCTAGAAATTTATAGAGTTCTACACAACAAATTATTTGATGTTCCCTTTTCATCTTAAATTTATAGAGTTCTATACAACAAATTATTTGATGTTTGGAGATGATGAGATCCAATTGTTCCGTGTTTCTGACAATATTCTGACTGATACACCTACCAACCTGAGATAAATTACCTAGTGAGGATATAAGGACTATTCTCACCATGGGGGTTCCCCTAGTCTAATTCTAGTTGATAAGTAACTTACAGTTACAAGCTAGGAAGCATGAGCACTCAAATAATGTGAGCCATGTCGTGCCGGGCACATTTTGGACACAATCTGGACACTCCAAAATACACTAGGACAAACCAAACTAGGTTATGTGTCCGTGTCGTCTTGTTCTTACTGTGTCATGTTGTATCCGTGTCCGTGCAACATAGTTTACCAGGTTAGAATTGGGTAAGAAATGCAGATATAAGGAAACATTTAAGAGAAAGAAGAATGAATAAATATTTCATACGAATATAAAATTTTGTCATATAATTGTGTATATTAAATATTTCATACAAATTCAACTCAATTATGTGATATATATGGAAAGCTTAACTGCAGTGAAGGACTTAATCTATCAGCTGGACTTTAAATGTATGCAATTGATTGGCTCCATAACTTCATTGTTGTCAGATATTCCTTCTTAGGTTTAATTTCTCTTTGTCATAGAAAATCATGAGGTATCTATCTGATGTCATTACTTACAAAAATCATGATAACTCAGGTTTGAAACTTATATAAAATTCTAAATGGTATCTATCTGATGCCATTACTTATCTGGATAGCTCTATAGTGACGATGTTGTCAGGCTTACCCAGGGCCGGCCCTGTCGATTGCACAGTCATCCCTTCTCAATTTGTTTAGACTTTTCTTATAATTAATATTCAGTAGCCTAAATACCTTAATCTTTTTCAAACAATGGAGTTGGTTGTTGGCAAAAATAAAGAAGAGTTGCATTCCTTCTTCTGTTCTTAAGTACATTATGTACTCTCACTAATGCGTAGGTCTTAGCAATACAACAGTTTGTTTGGTTAATAATTGACCTTGATACGATCGCTTTGTTAATTGTCTACGGCTATAACCTCCCCGAACTGGTAGCTTTGATGCTTCTTTTTTGATGGGTTTGAAATCAACCACCACAAGAAAAACCAACAAAAATACAAAGTTGCATGAACTGGTAGGTTTTTCTTGATCCGATTCTCTTCCAGATCGCTTGAATTTTGGCACGTCTTTTGATCTCTAACTATAAAGATAGGATCGTGATGACTTACATTGCTGAGAACCGCTTGATCAGAGTAAATTAAATGTTTTTTTATACAGGTCATTAAAGATTGATCATCACCAAGACAGGAGCTGCATATGCAATTGATCATCAGTTTATATTTATAGATTACTCTAGGTTTTATGTACCAGCTACTTTGGATACTCTTTATTTTATAAGTACCAATATTACTTCTCTTCATGTTATATGTATTGAATTTTGTGGAGCAATATAATTACTTTTTGAGAATTGTTATAATTACTTTTCATGTTGTTGTCGTCTATAATTACTTTAGAGTTGGTCGCCTATATAAAGGCTTTTTAGAATTTGTGAAGGTTAGTTTTGGTTTACATTGGAAAGTCGATGGGGTTGTTCTTGGAAGATGAGCACAATCATGCATACCCTCTTCTACAAGAATTGTGATATTACATTGTGTTATTGTGTTTTTAATGTATAATGACAATGACAAAAAAAATACTCGTAACAATTGATTTCCATCAAACATATAAAGTGTACACTATGGTGACAATAATAAATGCATTACTGCAAGTGTTTACAATGATGACATGTACTTGTCACTAAACATATACGTTTATTGTGACAACAATAAAAGTGTTACTAAAGTTGTTTTGTGATAGCAAATGTCGTCACGAAAATAATTTTTATTTTTGTCAAAATTTTTATTTATTTATTTTTAGTTACAATAAAAAGCTATTTTGTGACAATATTGTGCGTCACTTATAATATTTTTAGTGATAAATTTTGTTGTCACAGAAAGTTTACTATCACTGACAACATATTCTTGTCACAGTAGAGAACTTTCTGTGACAACGACTTTTGGTCGTCACCTATACTTTTAGCTACGGAGGTATAGGCTACGAAAATAAGTCGTCACTGTACTCGTCACAGAAGATGTGTTGTGACGAGTTTCATAACTTCTGTGACAACTTTACATGTCACAGAAACCATGTTTTCTTGTAGTGTTTGTGATCAGAGTTTCGCGCCATCCGAGGAGTCAGAAGAGCGGAGTGTTCCAAAGTTCTCCGTCGAACTTGCTGGTTCCTGGAAGCTGTTCGTGTGGGGCGAATCAAGATTTGAGCGCCGGTGATCATTCATCCCAGCAGACTATTTCACTATTTCTGTTCATTCACTATTATCTCATTCTAAACGAGAACTTTTCTGATCTAATCAGAAAATGTTAGTGGACTTTTGTTGTTGCTGCTACGAATTCTACTGTGTCTTCTTCGAAGTGCAACATTAGTGTTCGTTTTCTCAAAATCTTCAGAAATCTCTGTCATGCACCTTCTTCAAAGTGTTGTATAATTTCAATTTTCTATCGAAAAATTGTGCCGAATTCTACTGTGCCTTCTTCGAATTGACACATTAGTGTTCGTTTTCTCAAAATCCTCTAGGATTTCTGTCATGCACCTTTTTCAAAGTGTTGCATAATTTCGGTTTTCCATCAAAAAATTACACCTTGGGAATAACAATCTCAAAGCTTGAGTTCACAAGATGGAAAACTTCCGTGCTTCACTCATCAATCCTAACTTTATTAAGTTAGAGCAATTTGATGGAGAACACTATCAAGTCTGGAAGAGGAAGGTTAGCCTCAATCTTCAACTTTTTGATGTTGACCTTGTGCTATCCAAGGATGAATCGACTGTTCCAGAAACTGGGTCTACAGCAGCTATTACTGCTGGTACTAAAAGTCAGACCAAAGGAAGAAGGGATAATAGCCTCTATAGACTTCTCATTCTAAATGCTATGGAGGAATTCGTGGCAAAATCATATTCTAAGAAGACAAGTGCCAGAGAGATATGGGAGTCTCTGAAAAAACTGTACGAAGATGACAAAAACAGGAGCAAAATATTTTTGGTTGAAAAATATCACAAGTGGTTGTTTGAAGACGAGAAGACTATGCTGCCGCAGGTGAAGGAGTTCCTGAAGCTATGATAGATGTTGGAAGATGAGGCGATGCCTCTTACCGACAAGTTTGTTGTTGGAGGGATCGTCTCTAAGCTTCCCGTTGGGTGGAGCAAGTTCTATACAAACATGTATAAGAAGAAACTGGAGATCAGTCTCGAAGATCTCCTGCAAGAAATCTATGTTGAGGACCAAATGAGGGCTCAACTGAATGTGGACGCTTTGTCCAAAAAGATGGCTAACGCCGATTTGGTTCACACCAAGAAATCTAAGAAAAAGCAGGCGGCTTCCCATAGTAAGAAGAAGGATCTCAACAATCTGAAAGTGAAGGGGACTTCATTCAAGCAACAGAAGCCAAAGTCCCATTTGGCTTGCTTCAAGTATGGCAAAAAGGACCAGAGCAAGGGTGAATGCAAATCTAAGCCCAAGCAATCAGAGTAAGGTAAGCCTAGTAAGGTTTCAATGATCACTGACATTGTTGCAATGATTGTGCAGGTCACTGTAGTGGGGGCTGACTCTGACTGGTGGATAGACACTGGTGCCACCTGCCATGTCTGCTTAAGCAAGGAATAGTTCACTACCTAAACACCAACTTCTGAAGTTGTTATGGTGGAGAATCGGGCACAGGCTGAAGTACAAGGGATCGAGACGGTGGTCTTGAAGCTGACTTCAGAAAAGTCTCTGACGCATCAATGTGTGAAGCATGTACCTGCTATCGTAAAAAACCTGATCTATGGAGGCTACTCTATAATGCGAGCCTAAGTATAGACATCAATGTTGGCCAGATGGTGATGTCCATGAAAGGAAAATACTTCGAGAAAGTATTTTATACCGAAGGAATGTTCAAAATTTAGCTTGTAAATCAGTCCAATGTTATTAATACAATCACTCATTCTGCTTATACACTTGAGTTGTGGCATAATCGACTAGGACATGTTCATTGTAAAAGAATAAAAAAATGTCTAGTCATGGACTTATCTCCAAATGTTGAGGTAAGGTAGAGAAGTATGAAGTATGTGCTCAGACAAAGATCACAAGGAAATCCTTTCCTCGGGTTAATCGAAGCACATATCTTCTGGATTTGGTACACTTTGATATCTATGACTTCAAACAGTTCTCTATAAAGTCCGGGATTAAGTATTTTATAACCTTCATCGATGACTTCTCAAAGTATGCGTTCGTCTACTTGCTCAAGGCTAAATATAAAAGCGTTCGAGAATTTCAAAGAGTTCAGGGCCGAGGCTGAACGACAAATTGGACAACAACTCAAGAGAATAAGAAATGATCGAGGTGGAGAGTATCGGTCTCATGAATTCACATCGTTCTGCAAAGAACATGGAATTTTCAATGAGACTACTGCTCCATATTCTTCTCAATCTAACGGAGAAGCAGAAAGGAATAACAGAACGTTGACAGAACTGATAAACTCAATGCTGTTGACTATGGGTCTTCCAAAATGCTACTGGGGAGAAGCTGCATTAATGGCCACTTTTATCTTGAATAAAGTACCGCATGCAACTTCAGACATCACTCCTCATGAACTTTGGTTCAAGGTCAGACCAAACTTGAATGTTATTAGAGTGTGGGAGTGTCTGGTATATGTGAAGCTCCCAGATCTGAAGATTCAGAAGCTCGGGACAAGGACTACAAAGACGATCTTCCTAGGTTATGCCGAGAAGAGTGATGCTCGGAGATTTCTTGATATTGAATCAAATCATATCATTAAATCTCATGATGCAGAATATTTTGAAGATAAGTTTGCAAGGCACAAGAACATTTTTCTTGCTAATATTTCAAAGAACAATGAGGGTGCACAGGAAACTGAAGTTTCCAATAAGAATGTAGTCTAAGAAGAAGTTGTTGTCGAAACAACTGTTGAACCAAAGCTCGTTGAGCCGTCAATTAAGCGAGTGAGTAGGCCGAAAGACTTCGGAAATGACTTTATCACCTATCATGTGGAAGCAGATCTGTTTACCTATGATGAGGCGATGAAGACCAGAGACGCTATTTTTTGGAAGGAAGTGATAGACAATGAAATTGATTCAATCACCTCTAATAATAATTGTGTGTTGGTTGACCTTCTTGAAGGAGTGAAACCCATCGGATGCAAATGGATCTTCAAGAAGAAGATGAAAGCAGATGGAATAATTAACAAGTTCAAGGCTAGGCTAGTAGCCAAGGGGTTTTCTCAGAAGCAGGGGATCGACTACTTTGACACGTATGCTCCAATAGCCCGAATGACCACCATTAGAGTGTTGATTGCTCTCGCAGCAATACAAAAGTTGGTGATACATCAGATGGATACAAAAATGGCTTTCCTGAATGGAGAGCTAACCGAAGAGATTTATATGCAACAGCCAGAGGGATTTGTCGTCAAGGGACTTGAAGACAAAGTCTGCAAGTTGGTGAAATCATTGAACGGTCTTAAACAGGCTCCCAAGATGTGGTATGACAAATTTGACAAGGTTATAAGGTTAAATGGCTACAGGGTCAGCGAGACGGACAAGTATTTTTACACAAAGTTCGCTGATGGAAGAGGTGTAACCATTTGTCTGTACATGGACGACATGATGATCCTAGGTACGAATATGGGCTATGTCACGGAGACAAAGAAGTTCATCTCAACTAAGTTCAGTATGAAGGACTTGGAGGAAGCTGATGTGATCTGAGGGATCAAGATCATCTGGACAAACACTGGACTGGCGCTGTCACAGTCAAATTATATTAAGAAGATGATCACAAGCTATGGATATCAGGATCTTCTAGGGATCGATATGTCTTACAGGTGTTATCTGAAGTTAAAGCCTAATTCGAGAGAAAGCGTTAGGTAGCTGGAGTATGCAAGTGTCATCGGGAGTTTGATGTATGCTACTACTTCCACAAGGCCTGACATAGCTTTTGCCATAGGAATGTTGAGTCGGTTCACGAGCAATCCAAGCGTTGATCAGTTGAAAGCTGTGAAACGGGTAATGAGATATCTCAAGAAGACTCAAACATGCATTGCACTACAGCGGAGATCCGCAGGTATTAGAAGGCTTCAGTGACGCCAGTTGGTGCTCAGAGTTGGAGAGCGAGAGGTCCACAGGTGGATCCATTTTTATATTGGGTAGAGCTTCTATATCGTGGAAGTCGAAGAAGCAGACTATGCTCTCTCGTTCCTCCATGGAATATGAGTTCTTTGTACTTGATACCGAAGCAGAGGAAGCAGAATGGCTTTGAGAGCTCATGTATGATCTTCTAGTGGTTGGGGCACAAATACCGATTATTTCGATATACTATGACAACCTTGCGACTATGGCGATGGCATTAAATGATCTTTTCAATGGAAACAAGAGAATTGTGCAGTTGAAGCACAGGGCAGTACATGATCTCATTAAGAGAGGTGTTATTGCAGTGATTGATGTTTGGAGTCAGAAGAAGCTGGCAGATCCGTTCACGAAGGGTCTCAAGCGCCAGCTGGTCGATGACACATCTTGTAAAATGGGCTTGAAGGTATTCTGATATTATGTTATTGCAATCTTATCATAAAGTTTTATGCTATTAATTCAAAGAGAAATCTACTAGACATCTAGCTTTTGGTTCAAGGGAGGACCACTAACTGGAAAAATATCAGGAACAGTGGGTACATGTCTTATGTTGCATGGAAAGGTTACAGACCTACAACCACTGTTGTCTACTATATGTTTTCTACAAAAAATGGATCCTGTGATGTCACGTCCCAGAACCAGAATACTGGAGAGCGGGAGCGTTCATAGCCAGCAACATATATTGAAATGGAAACCACCTCGCTATACGGTCACGGCTGTCTAGATATATGAGGGTTTAACTACAAGCCAACAGTCTCTTATGGTCATGAACAAGCCTATTGTCTCAATCTCAAGCAAGTAATATAGATACAAGATGTTAGACCACCAAATATACAATAAAAGGCGTCCCAAATATTACATATTCAGTTGATCATGAAGCTAGTCGTCCAAAATGCGAGGACTAGCAAGAGTTTAGTCATACATGATCAACCCTAGGATTTGTTAATCATGTTTACAGCCCGTAGGCAGACAGTAAGTAAATGTGCATCGAGCTAACAGGTGCTCGTCGGCTAAACGCCTCAAAAGAATAATTTTACAATGTAGTGAGCGAATCAAAATGGAAAACCCACTCTTGGCCCGGGTTCCGTCTAGTTGTCACCATTGGGCTAGAAGTTTGGTAGATCCTCGGGAGCTGCTCCGAAATCTGGCCTCACAAAACCAGTTGGGTCAAACCTCAGAAAGAGCAAGTGCCACAAAGGAGGCCACGAAATAAGAACAAAAGCCAGCATATCAAACCATAAAAAAAAATAGAAGAAAAGTACAAGTGATAAAGTATATCAGGACAATAAACGACTAGGGACGTGGAACCACTCCAGGAGCCAAGTTACAACCCTTAAACCAAACAAGGACCGGGATTGTAACTCTTCGCCTGAATAGCTCCTTGTCTCTACCCATTTATTATTAAGGTAAGTAAAGCAAGCATGTTCAGGGGAATCCAGGTACAGGGACTAGACAAGACTTAGACAAGGCTGGACACCATCCATTCACAAGCGGCCAAGCAATTACTATGGCTTACTACTTTAGCTAACTAGGGTTACCACAACCTAATTACTAACAAGATGCAGTTGAGAATTCCCCAGTCCCAAGCCCTGCAGACTATCCAGTTATCCTTCCGCGGGTTGAGAGTATGGTTGGGTACATCGCCCAGGAGACGATATACCCTTAGGTGACTTAGAGGGTGCAACACATGACAGTGTGCTGGAAATCTGCCCTACTCGTCGGCAGGCTACAATTCCGTTTAAAGCGCCCAGATAACGAGATCGCCTGTGACTGGAAATTCTCCATGAACTATAGTTTGATCTAGTCATTAGCCTAATCCATATTCAGTGTGAATCCCTGACCGTGGTAACCAGGGAGTCACGTCCTAGACATGATGCGAGACAAGACAAGTGGATTGCACAAGGCAGCAAGAATGAACACCCACAGCGTCAGAGTTGACTATACGAGTCAAGTTAGCCATCGCAACAGCATCAAGTCAAGTCAAGTTACAAGTTACAGGTTTATAAGTTACAAGTCAGGAGTGCACCGCCACGGGCCATTATCATGTTATCTACTATCAAGATTAATCATGAATTACAGGTTAAAAGTTAAGGACGCACCCTATCGGGTCACTATCAAAAAGATCAGAAAGTACTAGAATCATACTTCACAGAAATCACGAAAAACTGTACTAGTCATAAGCAAAACACCAAAAACCGTGCCAGGTCGTGTTGGGTCGAGACAGTCGTGTTGTGTGAAACAAGATCCCAAAACTCCAACCCACAAAAGAGAAGCCAAGTCCAAGGAATAAAATCCAAACCATCATGGGCAAATCCAAACCTTCATGGGCAAATAAGTTACGCTGGGGTTAGATTGGCTAGGGTCGAGCTGCGCTTGGGTGAGCTGCGCAGGAGATGAGCTCCGCAGGAGATGAACTACGCACAGTTGAACTGCGCACAGTTGAACTGCGCACAAATGAACTGCGCATGAGATGAACAACGCAAGAGATGAACTGCGCAGGAGATGAACTACGCATGGCCTTGCGCTAAAGAGCGCTGGCCGAGGGTCATCTTCTCCATCAGGCCGAGCGAAAACCCCAAGAACTCCAAATTTCCAATCTTCATAACTTAGCCAAAAAACAACCAAATTTAGATTTTCAAAGTTCTAACTTGTGTAAAATTGAATTCTCTTCCACATGGAAACCTCAAAACAAGGAAAAATCTAAGTTTAATAGATCAAAACCAAGAAAATCCAAAAATGGTTAAAACTTAGATCTAGAAAAATGGAAGCTCCAAATCACAAAATGCCAAGTTCTAATGTTGTTCACCATGGCCTAATCTAGCTAATGGACATAAAATGGGGTGCTTATTGAGTGGCAAGGTGCACTTGCCTATGGTGTTGGTGTTGGGAGGAAGAAGAAGATGGAGAAAATTAAATGAAAGTAAAGAGGAGAGTGAAAAGTTAGGTGGGATTTAATGGTGGAGGATATGTTGTGTTGAGGGTGGAGTTTAGCTAGGGTGTTCCAATGCAAACCAAACCAAGCCAAACCAAGCCAAACCAAATCTTCTCCACAAATAAAACCATGATAGGTCCAAAAACCCATTTTACGAGAAAACCAAAAATCTGCAAGCTGAGCCAGAATATAATTACAGGCCAAAATCCGAAAAATAAAATACAGGTCCGAAATATATGCAGGCTTAATCAAAATACGTATTCCGAAATACGGACGTTACAACTCTACCCACCTTAAAAGAATTTCGTCCTCGAAATTTAAATCAAGATGCCTAGAGATGTAAGAGCCCGCTACACTATCCATAATTAAGTTACACTAAGCAAACAATCAACCAATCATACATACAAGCAAAGGATGGAGGCATAAGGCATAAGGAAGACATTATACCTTACGAGTCAAACAAATCGGGATATCGCGATCGGATATCGTCCTCACGCTCCCACGTTGACTCACCTAGAGAGTGATGACCCCAAGCAACACGGATTAAACGAATAGTCTTGTTCTTGAGTATCTTCTCCTTTCGGTCCAATATAGATACGGGCCTCTCCTCATACGAAAGGTTGGTACCAACAACCAATTTCGAATGGTCTAGGATATGGCTCGGGTCCGGGATATACCGTCGTAATTGGGACACATGGAATACATTATGCACCTCACTTAGCGACGGCGGAAGAGCGAGACGATATGATACATCTCTTACTCGCTCTAGGATATCAAACGGCCGTATATACCTAGGACTAAGCTTTCCCCGTACGCCAAAGCGAATGATGTCGCGGTTAGGCGAGATCCTAAGGAATACATGGTCGCTGATAGCAAACTCCAAGGGACGTCGATGAACATCGGCCCAATGGCGCTGGCGATCTTGGGCCACTCGAAGACGATCTCTGATCCTTCTGACCACTTCAACTATCTGGGCAATCATCTCTGGACCAAGCATCTGTCTCTCTCCAACATCATCCGAGGCCAACGGGGATCCGCACTTCCTACCGTACAGTGCCTCGAACGGAGCCATCTGAATACTGGCATGAAAACTGTTGTTGTAGGAGAATTCCACCAGGTGTAGGTGATCCTCCCACGAACCACCGAAGTCAAGGGTACAAGATCTCAACATATCTTCAAGAGTCTGGATCGTGCGTTCCGACGGGCCATCTGTCTGCGGGTGATATGCCGAGCTAAACTGAAGGCGAGTTTCCAAACTCTCTTGCAAGCTACGCCAAAAGTGTGATGTGAATCTGGAATCCCTATCCGAGGTAATGCTGACTGGTACATCGTAGAGCCTGACAATCTGCCTGAGGTACATCTCTGCTAGCTGAGCCGTCGACTGACCAACTCTGAACGGAAGAAAGTGAGCTACTTTTGTGAGCCGATCAACTATAACCCAAATAGTATCTCGACCAGCCGGAGATCTAGGCAATCCTGCAACAAAATCCATGGTTACATGCTCCCACTTCCATTCTGGAATCGGCAAGGGCTGAAGAAGTCCATCGGGCCTCTGATGTTCATCTTTAACCTGCTGGCAAACCAAACACCGAGAGACAAACCGGGCTATCTCCCGCTTCATGCCATTCCACCAGAAGTGTTGACGAATATCATGGTACATCTTCGTACCATCGGGATGAATAGAATACTGCAAACTGTGAGCTTCTGCCATGACCTCCTGTCTGATATCTCCACTGGGTACACAAAGACGAGTTCCGTGCCGAAGTGTACCATCTTCATGAATGCACAACTCTGGCCTTCTTTCTGCCTCACACTCTGCTCTGAGTCACAGAATCTTAGAATCTGCTGACTGTGCCATCCGGATCCTCAAAACTATGCTAGACTGAACCTGTAGACTGGCCAACATTGCCACATTGGTAGGAAGAACCACTTCAATTCCCATCTTCTGAAGATCTGCCAATAACTATGGTTGCGCCGTCAAGAAATAAACTCCGGCTCTCCTGCTCAATGCATCTGCTACAACGTTGGCCTTCCCTGGGTGATACTGCAAGTCCATATCGTAGTCCACCAGTAGCTCGAGCCATCTTCTCTGCCGCATATTAAGGTCCTTTTGGGTGAAAACATACTTCAGGCTCTTGTAATCAGTAAATATCTCCACTCTGTCTCCGTATAAGTAGTACCTCCACAACTTGAGTGTAAATACTACTGCCGCCAGTTCCAAGTCGTGGGTTGGGTAATTCTTCTCATGATCACGAAGTTGACGTGACGCATAAGCTATTACCTTCCTATGCTGCTTCAAGACACACCCCAATCCTCTGCTTGAAGCATCGCAATAAACTGTAAATCCTCCGGTCCCATCCGGAAGTGTAAGAATGGGAGCCGTTACCAAACCTCGCTTCAATTTCTCAAATGATTCCTGGAACTTTGATGTCCAAGTAAACTGTACATCCTTGCGGGTCAACTGGGTCATCGACGCCGAAATCCTTGCAAAATCTGAAACGAATCGCCGGTAGTAGCCGGCCAATCCAAGGAAGCTGCGAACCTCTGCCACTGAACTAGGTACTGGCCATGACTCGATAGCCACAATCTTCTGGGGATCCACTTCCTCTCCTCCTCGGGTAATGATGTGACCCAAGTACGAAATACGATCGAGCCAGAACTCACATTTACTGAACTTGGCGTACAACTGGTGCTCTCTAAGCGTCTGAAGGACGATTCTGAGATGCTGCTCGTGCTCTGCGACGCTCTTGCTGTAGACCAGGATGTTATCTAGGAACACGATCATAAACTGATCCAAGTAAGGCATGAAAATGCGATTCATGAGGTCCATGAATACGGCTGGCACATTGGTTGCTCCGAAGAGCATAACAAGAAACTCCCAATGCCCATACCTAGATCTGAACGCTGTCTTCGGAATGTCTTGCTCTCTGACCCTGATCTGGTGGTATTCTGACCGCAAGTCTATTTTCAAAAACACTGAAGCCCCTTTGAGTTGATCAAACAAGTCATCTATCCTCGGGAGAGGGTATCTGTTCTTGATTGTCACTGAGTTCAAGGTACGATAATCTACACATAGCATGGACGTACCATCCTTCTTTTTCACAAGAAGCATCGAGGCTCCCCAAGGCGATCCACTTCCACGAATGAATCCCTTGGTCCTCAGTTCTTCAATCATCTTCTACAAAATCTCCAACACTGAAGGCGCCATCCTGTAGACTCGCTCTGGTACTGGTGCTATCCCGGAGATCAAGTCTATAGTGAACTCGATCTCTCGTTCTGGCGGAATCCCTAGAAGATTCTCTGGGAAGACATCTGGAAACTCTGCAACTATCTGGGGTAACTACACTGCTGCTACTGCCATCCGCAATACTGGGGAAGATGGCTCCACTGCGCCTCTGGAAAATAAAAACTCTGGCTCGCCTGGAATACTAAAAACAACCCTGCCAACATGGCAGTCTATCCTAGCATACTGGTTCCTCAACCAATCCATGCCTAGGACTACATCATAGTCTGCCATAGGAAACTCTATAAATCTAGCGGGGAAGTCTCTACCGCTAACTACGATCCGACACGAGGAAAACACTCGATCTACCCCCACAAGACCATTACCAGTAAGTATATTGAGCCTCACTGATAATGACTCAGGCTCCAATCCTATCCATGTCACGAATCGTACAGACATGAATGAATGCGATGCACCAGAATCAAATAATACCGATGCTAGAGAGGAGTTGACGAGAATAGTACCTGCCATAACCTCACCTGGTGTAACTTCTTCTTTCATAGCCATCATCATCGCCTGACCTTGTCCTCTGGCTGCGGGTCCCCTCTGCTGGAAACCTCTCTGCCTGCTCTGCATTTGGGCTTGGTTATACTGCTGCTGGTTCTGCTGATGAAATGCCTGGGCCTGAGGCAACAATGGCCTCGGGTACTGCTGCTGCTGCATAGGTGCTGGTCCCCTAACCGATGGACTAGTTAGGTTGGAAGAGGATGAACTACCCCTATTCGGGCAGGCTCTAATCTTGTGATCTGCCGCTCCATAAGCCAGGCACAATCCCTGCGCCCTGCGAGAATCTGCCACCACGTGCCCTGGCTTCCCGCAATGAGAACATCCCATCACTGAAGTCTGCTTCTGCTGCTGCGGGTACGTCGGGGTTGAGTGTTGAACAGATGTTACTGAGGCTGCCCGCCTCGGAGTCCCAATGGTCAAACCTCTAGCTGCCGGAGCTAGAGCTGATGATTGGTGCATCTGACTGTGGGACCGCTTCCTACTCCGGTCCTATCCACGATCCTCTGGAAGGTATACTCGTGCCTCCTAGCTGCCCTCAGTACTGCATCGAACGTCTGGTGCTCGAACTGCTCAACTGCCAACTAGATCTCCAAATACAGCACCTGCTGGAACCGCTGGGCCCAATCAAACTCGGTTGCCACCAAGGTGGGGGCAAACCTACTGAGTCTAGAAAACTCAGATACATAACCGTCAACCATTCTGCCACCTTGCTTCAAGTTGTTAAAACTCATCTGCAAGTCATACCGAGCCACAGTATCAAAATACTTCCTCTGAAATCTTTCTCTAAACACCGCCCAAGCAATGGGTGCCACTAATCCCATGGCCTGCGCCGCCCACCAACTGCGAGCCAAGTCTAACAATGCAGGCGTACCACCGCCACCTTCTCATTCTCAGGTGTCCTAGCTGCTTCCAGAACCACCTCGGTATCCTGAAGCCAAGCATCCGCGACAATCGCATCTTCGCTGCCGTCGAAGAATGGAGGGTTCAGGCACTTGAAGCTGTTGGACGCGCTGTTCCCTGGATGACCGCCTCTAGTCAAAGCATCTTGAACTGTCTGGTACAGGACGTCGCTCCGACGATCTTGGGAAGCTATCAGGGTCCTGATGAGTCCTACCAAGGTGCCATCATCAGGCTCTACAGGCTGGACGGGCCAAACTGGTGACTCTCCCCCAGTAGGCACAACTCTGGAGGCTACTCTGGAGTGCTGGGCTTGATCTCCAAGTTGCTGCTGGTCCACGGGAAGTGCTCCACATCGCTGATCGGCAGGACCAAGTACAGTACAGCTGAAGAAGACGACACAGGGAATGATAAGGAAAGGACCAGGACAGATCAATGATACAAGCACATGATCAGGGCAAGAATCCAGGGATTCAGAGGATATGAACAGAGATCAAGGACGAGTGCTGATTGAGACATCTATCCGGTAAACCCCCACATATCTTGATTTACAAGACCTGCATGGGTCACCAGTTAAACCATGTCACGCCCCAGAAACAGAATACTGGAGAGTGGGGGCGTTCATAGCCAGCTATGTATATTGAAATAAAAACCACCTCGCTATACGGTCACGGCTGTCTAGATATATGAGGGTTTAACTACAAGCCAACAGTCTCTTATGGTCATGAACAAGCCTATTGTCTCAATCTCAAGCAAGTAATATAGATACAAGATGTTAGACCACCAAATATACAATAAAAGGCATCCCAAATATTACATATTCAGTTGATCATGAAGCTAGTCATACAAAATGCGAGGACTAGCAAGAGTTTAGTCATACATGATCAACCCTAGGATTTGTTAATCATGTTTACAGCCCGTAGCAGACAGTAAGTAAATGTGTATCGAGCTAACAGGTGCTCATCGGCTAAACGCCTCAAAAGAATAATTTTACAATGTAGTGAGCGAATCAAAATAGAAAATCCACTCTTGGCCCGGGTTCCGTCTAGTTGTCACCATTGGGCTGGAAGTTTGGTAGATCCTCGGGAGCTGTTCCGAAATCTGGCCACACAAAACCAGTTGGGTCAAACCCCAGAAAGTGCAAGTGCCACAAAGGAGGCCACGAAATAAGAATAAAAGTCAGCATATCAGACCTTACAGAATAGAAGAAAAGTACAAGTAATAAAGTATATCAGGACAATAAACGACTAGGGATGTGGAACCACTCCGGGAGCCAAGTTACAACCCTTAAACCAAACAAGGACCGGGATTGTAACTCTTCACCTGAATAGCTCCTTGTCTCTACACATTTATTATTAAGGTAAGTAAAGCAAGCATGTTCAGGGGAATCCAAGTACAGGGACTAGACAAGACTTAGACAAGGCTGGACACCATCCATTCACAAGCTGCCAAGCAATTACTATGGCTTACTACTTTAGCTAACTAGGGTTATCACAACCTAATTACTAACAAGATGCAGTTGAGAATTCCCAGTCCCAAGCCCTGCAGACTATCCAGTTATCCTTCTGCGGGTTGAGAGTATGGTTGGCTACATCGCCCAGGAGACGATATACCCTTAGGTGACTTAGAGGGTACAACACATGACAGTGTGCTGGAAATGTGCCCTACTCGTCGGCAGGCTACAAGTCCGTTTAAAGCGCCCAGATAACGAGATCGCCTGTGACTGGAAATTCTCCATGAACTATAGTTTGATCTAGTCATTAGCCTAATCCATAATCAGTATAAATCCCTGACCGTGGTAACCAGGGAGTCACGTCCTAGACATGATACGAGACAAGACAAGTGGATTGCACAAGGCAGCAAGAATGAACACCCACGGCGTCAGAGTTGATTATACGAGTCAAGTTAGACATCGCAACAACATCAAGTCAAGTCAAGTTCCAATTTACAGGTTTACAAGTTACAAGTCAGGAGTGCGCCGCCATGGGCCATTATCAAGTTATCCAGTATCAAGATTAATCATGAATTACAGGTTAAAAGTTAAGGGCGCACCCCTTCGGGTCACTATCAAAAAGATCAGAAAGTACTATAATCATACTACACAGAAATCATGAAAAACCGTACTAGTCATAAGCAAAACACCAAAAACTGTGCCAGGTTGTGTTGGGTCGAGACAGTCGTGTTGTGTGGAACAAGATCCCAAAACTCCAACCTACAAAAGAGAAGCCAAGTCCAAGGAATAAAATCCAAACCATCATGGGCAAATAGGTTGCGCTGGGGTTAGATTGCGCTAGGGTCGAGCTGCGCTAGGGTGAGCTGTGCAGGAGATGAGCTGCACAGGAGATGAACTGCGCAGGAGATGAACTGCGCACAGTTGAACTGCGCATAATTGAACTGCGCATGAGATGAACTGTGCAGGAGATGAACTGCGCATGGCCTTACGCTAAAGTGCGATGGCCGAGGGTCATCTTCTCCATCAGGCCGAGGAAAAACCCCAAGAACTCCAAATTTCTAATCTTCATAACTTAGCCAAAATAAAACAAAATTTGGATTTTAAAAGTTCTAACTTGTGTAAAATTGAATTCTCTACCACATGGAAACCTCACAACAAGGAAAAAAAAATCTAAGTTTAATAGATCAAAACCAAAAAAATCCGAAAACGGTTAAAACTTAGATCTAGAAAAATGGAAGCTCCAAATCATAAAATACCAAGTTCTAATGTTGTTCACCATGGCCTAATCTAGCTAATGGACAAATAAAATAGGGTGCTTATTTGGTGGCAAGGTGCACTTGCCTATGGTGTTGGTGTTGGGAGGAAGAAGAAGATGGAGAAAATTAAATGAAAGTAAAGAGGAGAGAGAAAAGTTAGGTGGGATTTAATGGTGGAGGATATGTTGTGTTGAGGGTGGAGTTTAGCTAGGGTGTTCCAATGCAAACCAAACCAAGCCAAACCAAATCTTCTCCACAAATAAAACCATGATAGGTCCAAAAACCCATTTTACGAGAAAACCAAAAATCTGCAAGCTGAGCCAGAATATAATTACAGGCCAAAATCCAAAAAATAAAATACAGGTCCGAAATATATGCAGGCTTAATCAAAATAAGTATTCCGAAATACGGACGTTACATGTGATGAGGATAGCTTAAACGCCTTAATGAGTTTTCTGGCAGAGTAAATATCTGGTGTACTTTACAGGAAACACGGAAGCACGGTACAACGAGGAGTATAACTCCATACAACAGTGGGGTAACTCCACCATAAGGTTCCCAGGTAGGGGTAATACCTCGGCTTTGCAAGCTAAGTCACAGCGGCGTAGCACCGCAAATAGGAAGGTAGCCTAATGTTGTATGATGAAATTAAAGAGTTATAGACAGAACTACAAAGGAGAGAATGTCCTCATGTTACAGTGGTACGACACTACGCTGAGGTACCCAGATAGGAGTAAAGTCTCGGTCTTGCAAGCCATGTCGTTGCGGTATAATACCGCAAGGAAGCCTAAGGCTTCAGATTGGATAGTTTGGCACTACAAAAAGGCTTGTGACCTCATGCTATAGTAGTATGAAACTACGATGAGATTCCTGGGTAGGGATAATGTTTCGGCTTTAGGCTATGTCATAGCAGCATAGCACCGCAAGAGAAGCGCAAGGCTTCATGCCATGTCTCTTTAATAAAGAACTCACATATAGTGTATGGACAGAGATATCAGGCCGTCTCTTGAGGGTAAACTTGGAGATGCCCAAAAGTATACACTGAAACCAGGCTAGTATAGGGCCTTTAATGTGTAACCATAAGAGCATGTAACTACATTATATGAGTGAGAAGAATTGCAGCTATGGTGCAGAATTTAAGGCTTAGTCCATTCTTGTATTATAGTTAGCTGTTTGACCCATGCGGGAAGATTCAAGTCATCAGCGACATCTATCCTAATGCATGATGGACAATTACTGTAGGGAATACTCAAATCCATATATTGAGATATGTGGAGGATTATTGGAGCTTTTTCTTGACATGTAGAGAAAGCTTGCTTTCAATACATGCCTAGTATTATTTAGTCCCACATTGGAAAAGCACCATGAAGTGTATCTCAATATATACTTGGTGTGTTGTTGAGATATGCACATGGGATGGTGACCCTAAGGAGGGAACCTTGTGGATGATTTTACTAGGATGTAAGGATAAGAGTCCATGGTAAAGCATTAATATTTTTTGCTCTTGGAAATTAATTTTCATTGGAGCTAAGCCCCGTAGGGGCTTAGTTTCTCGGACTCGGGCTCACGGGCTCATGAGGCGTAATATGGCATTTTCTTGGCACACTTTGTACTTAGCACATCAGCATCATCGCTAGACACATAGTGCGCTTAATTTGTACTCATTATGCGAGCCTCTGTGCAGCCAATCGCGTGCCCGTTCACGTGGCCCGATCGTGCAGCCAGACGACACGACCAATTGGAGCTGCCTAGTGGTGCACCCCAGTGGCGTGCCAGTTGGTGTGGTCTGTTAGCGCGGCCTAATGGCACTGCCAGTTGGCGCACAATTGGCACAGCGGTGTACGATTATGCTCGTTGTGCGATGTTAGCGCGTGTTGTGCGCCAGTTGGCTCAATCATGTATGTGTACGATTTGAGCGGTTGTGTAACGTTCGGAGTGGTTTTTTCCATCTCCTGAATGTTCTGTATACCGAGCAGTTACTAAGCGCACCTATATAAAGTCCCTCTCTTCTTTCTCAGGGAATAGTACTATATATCAGAAATTTTCTTACGAAATTATCTAAGTTCAGAGGAGAGAAGAGAGGTACTTTATGAGCAGAGTTCCGCACCATCCGAGGAGTCAGCAGAGCGGAGTGTTCCAAAGTTCTCCGTCGAACTTGATGGTTCCTGGAAGCTGTTCATGTGGGGCAAACCAAGCTTTGAGCGCCGGTGATCATTCACCCCAGCAAACCATTTCACCATTTCTGTTCATTCACAATTATCTCGTTCTAAATGAGAATGTTTCTGATCTAATCAGAAATGTTCGTGGACTTTCACTGTTGCTGCTACGAATTATACTGTGCCTTCTTCGAAGTGACACATTAGTGTTCATTTTTTCAGAATCCTCTGGGATCTCTTTCATGCACCTTCTTCGATGTGTTGCATAATTTCAGTTTTCTATCGAAAAATTATGCCCCGAGAATAACACCATACCTTATGGAGAGATGGTGGTGTAGAAGCATGAAAAAGAATAAAAGAAAGATCCATGCGGCCAGAGAACCCTATGCGGCTCAGAGAGTCATGCGGCATAAAAGACTATACGGCTCGATAATATTCTATGTGGCTCAGAAGAGAAGACACGTGGCTTGTAAACTATTCTTCCCTTCGTCCCACACTGCATTAATTGCATTGACGGCTGACAGCTCTGGCAAGGCGACAGTCCATTATGACTCTGTCATAATGGCAGACGCCTAGGGAAACGAAGAAAATCTCTCACATAATCCCCCGAGATCCAGAAAATGCCACGCGGCTTTGACACGTGGACAGTCGTATGCGGCCCGAATGGAGACTCCTTATGCGGCCCGAGCAGATACTCCCCATGCGGTTTAGACTGAAGCAGTCCCATGCGGCTCAGGTCGAAGACTCCCCATGCGGCTCAAGCTGAAGCTACCCCATACGGCTCAGGCTGCCTACACTCATGCGGCTCAAATTATCTCCATGCAGGTCAGATGTTCAGAGACCACTCCCAGGCAGCCTTGACACGTGGCCAGCCTTATGCGGCTCAGCGGGAGTAGTGCTCATGCGGCTCAGACACGTGGCAAAAAATTCAGTCTAACGACAATTAGACACGTGGCATCAAATCAGTCGAAATCCATCAGCAGATCCTAATAAAATACTGGGATCAAATTATATCATTTGCAATCAAGCAAATCAAGGACACGTGGTAGGAAATCTGAGATTAGCATACAAATCAGAAAGATTTATGTCAATCATCATTAATTACCCACAAAAGATTTGATACAATCACATTAATTGCTCAAATCTCTTATACTCAAGATGAACGGCCCAGATTCAGGGAGGTTTAGCCGCCGCCATATCAAGGAGGCAGTCATCACAAACCCTAATGATTGCCTCCCATTCCTATAAATAGTAAGGTGCCATTCCCTTGCAAAGTCCTGGAGAATCAGAGAGGAGAAAGAGCACTCGCGTACACAGAAGCATACGTCCAGAGGTAATCCCCTCCATTCGCAAGCAGAGAGAAAGCATCCAGAGCTTTTCTTCCACAGAGCCAAAACTAAGTCCGATCGTCCAAGGAGTAAGGCAGGGCTGTCGTCGCCTTCCCGAGCCTCCATCGTCACCCTCCAGAATCTAAAATAAACAATCGTACTTAGATTGCTGTACCTAGGTCTCCCTTTTTTCCTAGGCTTTCTTTGTACGAACGAGTTTGTAATTGTGAGTTAAAATTCAGTCCTCTGATAATTGTTCTGTCTTTTTATAATCAATGGCAAACACGATGGCGACTATGCTGGCGACAAACTTCTTTACGACTGAGAAGTTGGTGACGCAATCGGATGTAGCCAAACTTGGCTCCACTCAACAAATGATGGTCGCTCGGTTCGACCAACAGGCGTTTGAAGAAATGCTCTCCGATGGGAGCGCTGGCCCGATCCAGAAGCGAGCCCGCACGAAGAAGGCCCGCAAGGAGTGGAGGCCCAAGTCTTTTGCTCCTCCCCAAGCTCTCGAAGAAATGCTCTCTGCTGCCCAAGATGGTGGAGAAGCCTCTCATGCGGCTCCACTTCAGGCCACAGAGAACTCTGCTGTCCCCAAGTCTGGCAGAAGAAAACACTATGATGCTAGACTTGCAGGGGCAAAGAGAATCTCTGTGCCTACCGAGCCGCATAAGAAGGCCAACCGCATGCAGAAATCTCATGCGGCTGTAACATCCAGCTGCATGAAGATATCTCATACGGCCACAAAAGTCAGCCGCATGCAGACAGCCTGCATGGCCCCGACTTCTGGCCGCATACAGAAGCCTCATGCGGCCCCAACTTCTGGCCGCATACAAAAGCCTCATGCGGCCCCGATTTGTAGCCGCATACAGAAACTTCATATGGCCGTCACTCCTGGCGTATACAGAAGGCCCATGCGGCCACTACTTCCAGTCGCATGCAGACAGCCTGCACGGCCTTGGATTCCAGCCGCATACCCTCTGACCCATGCGGATCGTGGTTTGTCTTTGACTGCCTCTCATACGGCTCTGATCTTGGGGGTTCTCTGAAGAATGTGTCAAACTCTGTGATGCACAATATGGATTCTTCCTACTACGCACCCTCGGGCACTAAGGGGAAGAAATTTAGGGCAGCGCGGGCTTGTAGAGCTCAGTCAGCTGTCCCAACCTCTGACTACCAGGGTGTCCCGTTGACTATTATACGGGCCCCTGATGGGAAGTTGTACAGAGCCAACCGTGTCCTTCCCCCGGTGGCGAGTGGACATGGCGGTTCGCAAAAGTCTCCTGAACAAGAAGCAAATATGGTGTCGTCACGCTCGCGTGTTCAAGACTGCCAGGCCCGCAAAGCAGAAGATTTGCGTGATGTGATTCTTCACAAGCGCAAGAGAAAAGAAGAAAGCTCGATGTACAGCAAGTCTCATTATGGACAACACTGTACTCAAATTATTGTCAATTGCTGCTGTAGCAAGGCAGTAACACAAGAGGGCCGTCAGTCAGTTTTCCAGCGACTGTAACAGCCAGAATCAGTCTCAGAAGATGAAGCGCTTCTTGTTGCTTCCGGCAACTCCGCTCTGAAGATCCCTGGTAGCGGAAGAGGAAAGAAGACAAGTATCTCCAGCCCGAAAATCTCAACCAAGAAACTCTCTTCCAAGCGACTTTCCACAGCCGCTACAGAGGGAGTTTTCCAGGGCATGCGCTCCAAGACGAAATCTTCAGCACTTGAGGGTCCATCATCTACGTCACTGGGGGTAGCCAAAGCTGGAGGTAGTGATCCTCCAAACCTTCACGACAACCCGGTGTTTCAAGGGGATACAACAGATCCGGATGGCTCGCAGGATGTCTCCGGGTCCCGAGACGAAGTAGCCTCCTACCCAGAGGACAACACTTCTTCTGAGTCTGAGTCAGAGGACAATATTCCGACATACCCAGACGACTTCTTTACACAAGGGTATGATTCGGAAGGCACTTCTTGTACCGCTCCTTCCACCTCTCATACGAGGACGGTGTTCATGACAACTAGTGACCAAGACGGCCCCAGTGATCGACAGCGTATCGATACTTTGGAGGCCATACTCCAGTACTTGGTCAAATCTGTGGAGGAGATCAAAGCGGCCCTACCGGCCCTACAAGGATGGACGCCCGGTCAAACAAGCACGGGTCCTGAGGCCAATGCAGACTCGAATTCAGCTGCACTAAATCCGGGCGATAACCTCCTGGAAATATCGGCTCCTACTGCTGCAGATGAGGCCAGGAAGGCGAGACAAGAGGTCCAGGAGCTCCGGGCCATGTTCCATGCTCGAGAAAACTGCCAGGATCTCAGGATACGACAGCCGTATCCCACTGAGTGGAGGAACGTTCCTTTCCCGCCGAAATATAAACCGTTCAACATCAACCCATATGACGGGAAGACGTCGGCTAGCCGTTACGTCACCTATTTCGAGGTCACAACTGACCATCTGCCTTATGACGACGCCATCCTTATGTGTCTGTTCATCGGGGCATTGGAAGGGGTTGCCTTCGATTGGTACCGTAACCTGCCGGACAACTGCATTCACTCTTTCACCGGCTTCAAACGGATATTCTTGGAGAGATTCTATGAAGTGGGGCAAGACGTAACCACGTCAACCCTCATGGACGTAGTCCAAGGAGAGAAGGAGTTAACAAGGAACTATATTGAGCGGTTCCGCCAGACTGCTATGAAGCTGCCATCCGACAACCCAGACTCCTCCTTAATTGAAATTTGCCAAAAGAGGTTGCTTCCCACGATCAGCCTCTGGATGGGCAAAAGTCAATTTAAGGATTGGAAACCTTCATCATCAGCGCCACCAGCGCAGAAGAAAAGCTGAAGAAGGCTCGCCAACTGGGAATGCACATCTCGGATGGAGAGGATAGGGGCAAACACCCTAACACCAATAACAACAACGGGGGTAGCTCCTCCAACCGAGATAACAAAGGCAAGCAGGCTATGGTGGCCGACACAGCTCCGAAGCCTGAACTGAAGCAACCAGAAAAGCAGTGGCCGCAGGTGACTTACTCTTTCGAGGACAGTCACGTCAAGCCCATCCTTGATATGCTCATCCAAGGAGACAGGATTCAGCTCCCTCCTCCAAGACATGAACCGCGACCGGCAGAGATGGAAAGCCCAAAATACTGCCACTACCATCGCTACATCCATCATGCCACCCAAGATTGCTTCTAGCTGAAGAAATATATACAGCACCTCATCGATTCCAATGCTCTGGCCATCGATTTCGAAGAAGTGACTGTTGCTGCAAATATGGTGTCTGTCCAATTCGGCAACTTCCCGCCAACGGAGACGCAGGACGGTGTGGTACCTATCCCTAGAGCCAAGATGGAGGTCGCTAATCTACCACCACCCAGAGACCATGCTGCTGGTCTAGTGCCTCTCACCACATCACGAGGGGAAGTCATATGGGTCCACCCGAACTTGGTATCTGAGGTGACCCAGCTAACATCACCTTCTGCCGGCAGGAAGCAGGGTGGGAAAACAAAGTCTTGCCGCACAATCTCAGCAGACATTGAAGAAGCTACGACTGTCATCACCCGGTCTGGTGCACAATCCTAGCATACAACGGGTAACTCGACTGAAAAGTGCCAACCGGCTGGTGCTGATACTCCAGGACCCTCTCAGCTTCCGACGACCGACAAGCCTAGGCCGAAGGAGACTCGCTTCGATAAGCCACTGCTCCAGAAAGATGCACCCCAAGGATTAGAGAAGCCTTACAACTTCGACATCTTGGCACAACTGGCCAACGCACCGGCTAAGTTGTCACTATATGAGCTCTTGAGGCTTTCCAAGGAAGTCCGCGTTGCACTTAGCGAGGCACTTCAAAATGTCGACGCGTATCTAGCTCAGGTCAACCCTACAGGCGAGGACTCACCAACAGATCTCCAAGATAGTGCTTGTACAGGGTCCATGCCTAATATCGTCTTCACTCCACAAGACATGCTTATCAAAACCAACCTGCATGACCGCCCTCTGTATTATACTGGATACATCGGTGACGTCAAGGTGGATCACATGCACATCGATCCGGGTTCTTCAATAAGCATCATCCCGAAAAGCTTGCTCCATTATCTGCGCATCCCCGATGCATCGACTGACCCCGACCAACACTGCCATCAGTGGGTTCAACTCTGGGAGGAGCTATCCCATTGGGAAAATCTGTCTGAAGTGCCAGATTAGTGATCTTCAGTCGGAGGTAACTTGCTACATCATCGATGCAGACACCTCTTACAACATTCTCTTGAGGCGTCCATGGATACACGATTACATGATCGTGCCTTCCACACTATATCAATGCTTCAAGTACATCGACAAATACGGCTTCGTGAAAACGGAGTTTGTCGACATCGATCCTTTCAAGGGGGTTGAGTCTTACTATTCCGACTCTTGCTTGTACAAGAAGTTAAAAAGGCACCTGATTGAGGAGGATATCCAAGAGCCGACAGAGACTGTTACAGGGCCGGAGGCACCCTTGAGGATCCACCTCCAGCCTCGCAAACCAGGAAGCACAGCACCCTTGACAGCCACGCTGCATCGAAAAACAACCGGGTTCCCTGTGCTTGCTGCACAAAAGGAGCAGATGACGATCCAACTTCCAAGATTCGGCAAGGCACCAAGACCCACCACGGAGCCGCTGACAATCAGGATGCCTAGGGTCGGCCAACAAACAGAGAAGTCCAATCCTCCTGCTAGGCCACTGACAATTCGTCTCCAAAGTGCCAAACCAGGGTCTGCCAGCGAGCCCACAACTCCTCGCCTAACCCTGAACATCAAGCCAGGGAGTGCTAGCGAGCCAACAACTCCTCACCTTACTAAGCCGGGGGTCGCTAGTATGCCAACGGCTCCACGCTCTGCTCTGCCGATAGAGCCTCTGATGATTAAGCTGTCGAGGTCTTCCTCCCAGTCCTCTTTTACACAGGGGGTAGCCGAAGAAGAACCAGAACTGACTAAGTATGTAGCTGCCCACACCGATGTTCCGTCTGCTGACGATGTAATCCCTCTAGAAAAGATACCTTACTTTATCAATAAAGGGCTATCTTTGAATTACCGTGAGCTTGATAAGCTCTGTACAATGTATGCTAAGGAACATGGTATAGGCACCCACCTACACATGCAGGTGACAAATGTGTACACGACGAACCAACTCACTCCCGCAGAAGACGCCTATCGTATACATGAGGGAGAAGAACGTCCAATCATCTTCGGCCGAAAGAACGATCCACAGCCATTCACAATAGAAGAGGTCGACCCCGAACCCGATATCAGAAGAATGCCCCTGTACCTGTATAGCTCTCGATCCAAGTATCTCATGCAAAAATAGGGATATGATCTGGAAACAATGCCAGGGTTAAACTATGGCACGGGACGGCGATTACCCCTACAGCCACCGGTCCCAACTGGGAAACTACGTGATTACTATAGCAAGACTGGACGTGGTCTGGGTTATGTTACACCCACAACAACTCCCGAGAGTTCAGATGAAAAATGTGACTGGCATTCACATTCAACCGGATCGCCAACTTCTGATTCTGACGTCAGCATTGGAGACATCTTCCGAGAAATATTATCTGTCAATATGGCGTCGGCAGATGCCTACGAAGAGGACGAAGACATGCCCATCGAGCTAGAGCCATGGGTCCAGCAATTAGATGCACAATAGAAGAAGCGTTTCGAACTCCGTGAACCTCCTACCGAAGATGAGGTCACGCAAGTTGACCTCGGCGATGAGTCATCTCCAAAGCCAATCTTCGTCAGCAAGAGCCTGACAGACGAAGAGCGAGAGGCGCTTCTGCAACTTATCAGAGAGTATATCGATGTGTTCACCTGGAGTTACAAAGATATGCCAGGACTGGATCCCGAAATCGCACTTCACAAACTTAACATTCGCTCGGATGCGAAGCCAGTCAAGCAACAGCAACGATGGTTCCGTCTAGATATTATGAATACCATCGAAGCCGAGGTCAATAAATTAATAACCAGCGGTTTCATCCGGAAGGAACAACATCCAGACTGGGTCGCCAACATAGTACCAGTCCCCAAGAAGAATGGAAAGATTCGAATCTGCATCGACTTTCGAAATTTAAATAAAGCATGTCCCAAGGATGAGTTCCCTCTTCCCATCACAGACATTATGATCGACAACACATGTGGCTTCGAGCGCATATCGTTCATGGATGGCTTCTCGGGATACAACCAGATCAAGATGTTTCCTGACGATGAGAAGCATACATCATTCCGAACACCTATCGGCGTGTACTGTTATACAGTCATGCCCTTCAGTCTAAGGAACGCTGGCGCCACCTACCAAAGAGCCATAAGCGTCATCTTCAGGGACCATCTACGCAAGACTGTGGAGTGCTATGTCGACGACATCGCGGTCAAAAGCCGCTCCAAGGGAGACCATCTGCAAGATCTGAGGACAGTCTTCGACCTGATGCGAGCACACAATCTGAAAATGAATCCTACCAAATCCTTCTTGGGCGTATCTAGTGGGAAATTCTTGGGTTTTATTATCACCGCCCAGGGAATTCATATAGATCCAGAAAAGACGAAGGCAATTATGGAGATGGGTCCCCCGAGAAATCTCCACGAACTTTGAGGCCTTCAAGGAAGGCAGGCTTATATCAGAAGGTTTATCTCTAACCTCTCTGGGCGATGTCAACCCTTTCCTCACCTCATGAAGAAAGGTGTCTCATTCGTATGGGACGAAGAGTGCCAACGCGTGTTTGACAGCATCAAAGAATATCTGGCAAGTCCTCCGATTCTGGTGGCCCCGGTTGCTGGAAAGCCGTTCTTGCTTTGCGTGCGAGCGATGGAGCACTCCCTCGGTGCTCTACTAGCACAGAACAATGATGCAGGACATGAACAGACCATCTATTACCTCAGCCGAATGATGATAGGGCTCAAACACAGATATACCGCCGTAGAAAAAGAATGCCTTGCTCTAGTGTTCGCTATCCAAAAGACGCGATACTACGTTACAGGTTAAACCATCCACGTGATATCACGAGTCAATCCTCTCAGGGTCCTCATGACCAAGCCAGGTGCACTCAGCTTTCGCCTCGCTACCTGGGCGATATTATTGTCTCCTTACCATATGATCTTCGTCCCACAAAAGGCTGTTAAAGGTCAAGCTCTGGCAGACTTCTTAGCAGCCCATCCAGGTTCGGAGTCGACCCGAATAGATGAAGAGATTCCCGATGAAGTTGCTAATTCGAATGCGGTCTCCAATGATGCCATCTGACGAATGTTCTTTGACGGTGCTTCGAGAACTGGGCCCAAGGACAACATCGTCGTTGGAGTCGGGGTGGTGCTGATTTCTCCCTCCGGACTAGTAATCAATCGGGCTTACTCCCTCACGGAGCCTTGCTCAAACAATGTGGCCAAGTACAATGCCCTGGTTATCGGTCTCCGACTGGCAAAAGAACTGGGGGTAGAACACCTCGAAGCCTATGGCGATTCGTAGCTAATCGTCAATCAGATCCGGGGTTCGTACGAAGTTCGACACGAAGACATGATCCCCTACCATCAAATAGTAATCGATATTATCTCGTCCTTGGAAGGGTTCTTCATAGAACACGTGCCTAGGCTCCAGAATATTGAAACTGACGCCCTGGCAGGCCTTGCTGCTTCCCTGGCAGTTCCAAGTCATGAACACCACACTGTTGACGTAATAGGCCGTGAATTGGTCTGTCCCAGAAACAACATTCTATGTGTTGAGAGCCACTCCGCTCTTACGGTCGACGAAATGCCAGACTGGAGACAACCATTCATTGACTTCGTGGTCTACGGCATATTACCGGAGAATCCAAAAGAAGCCACTTCCATCAGAAGACGTTCCCTCAGGTTCTTCTATGATGCGGAGACGAAAATGCTGTATCAACGATCCTACGATGGATTATTACTTCGATGTCTGTCAAATACAGAAGCCAAAAAAGCCGTACGCGAAGCACATTACGGCGTTTGCGGAGCATACCAGCCTGGCCCGAAGCTACAAGATCGCCTTCGCCGAATGGGTTACTACTGGCCCACGATGGTAGCAGACGCGATAGACTATGCAAGAAAGTGCAAAGCCTGTCAAGTCCATGCAGACTTCATCCATCAACCATCCGAGTTTCTATATCCAACAGTGGCTTCCTGGCCATTCGAAGCATGGGGAATGGACATCATTGGTCCAATCACGCCGCCTTCGTCCAGAGGACACCGCTTTATACTCGCCATCACAAATTACTTCTCCGAATGGGCAGAAGCCGTCCTATTGGCAGAGGTGAAGACTTCAAACATGATCAGCTTCCTTAAGCATCACGTCATCTATCGCTTCGGACAGCCTCGAAGGATTATCCACGACAATGGTCCACAGTTCGCCAGCCACGCCTTCTATCGCTTCTGCGATAAGCACCAAATTCAGAACATCGCTTCAACACCATACAATCCAGCGGTAAATGGACTGGCAGAAGCGCTCAACAAAACCAAAATCAAGCTGCTCAAGAAGTTCGTGTCTTCCAACAAGCACGATTGGAATGAGAAGCTTGGTGAATGCCTGTGGGCTTACCGTACTACAGTTCGGACAGCCACCGGGAACACTCCATTCTCTATGGTATACGGTAGTGAGGCAGTTCTCCCCCTGTAGACCCAAATTCCCTCGCTCCGTGTCACCCTCACCTATCGATTGACGACAGATGAGAACTACCATCGCCGACTACAGGAATTAGAGGCTTTAGATAAGAAGCGCCTGTTAGGTCAACAACGAATCGAGCTCTATCAAGCGCGTATCTCTGGGGCTTTCAACAAGAAAGTTAAAATCAGAACATTCCAAGTGGGTGATCTCGTTTTGGCGGTCCGAAGGCCGATAGTCATGATGCACAAGACCGCCGACAAATTCCAGCCAAAATGGGAAGGCCCATTCATCATCGAGGCTATATTTTCCAACGGAGCTTATCGCCTCGCCAAGCAAAACAGAGACTTGCTCATGTTGCCCGTCAACGGCAAGTTCCTGAAGAAATATTATGTCTGAATGACATCCCCCAACAAGATTCCTCAGGGTGTGAGTCATGTACCCTCCTGGTACCGATGAACCTACATGCTGATCCAAGATTCCTTAAAGCTGTGAGTTATGTACCCTCCTGGTGCCGCTGAACTCACCTTCTGACCATAAATTCCTAGATTGTTGAGTCATGTGCCCTCCTGGTACCGTTGAACTTACTCTTTGATCCCACACATATCCCAGATTGTGAGTTATGTACCCTTCGGTACCGCTGAACTTATATTCTGACCACAAATTTCCAGATTGTCGTGTTATGTACCCTCTGGTACCGTTGAACTTACCCTCTGACCAAAATTATGTCGCATCTTCTAGGTAGTGAGTTATGTACCATTGTACCTCTGAATTCACTTTCTAGAAATGCGTCTTCCGCATGATCTAATACCCGCACTACCAGTGCACAAAAAGGGTAACAGATCCACAAATTTTTGAAACAACCACGTCGATGCTACCTCTGAGTTGTTTATTTTCTGCCAAAAATAAATCACCCCCTGCATAGAACTTCCACGTCCTCATTACCTCTGAGTCGTTTTATGTCCCCTCTTCATTGAGCCCACTCCTGCCATGTCCTCGCTACCTCTGAGTGGGAAGGCTCCGTCGAAGAAACCTTCATATTTACCACGTCCTCATTACCTCTGAGTAAGTATGTCGGTCCCCTTTCAACTTATTATCCGTACCCACAACCAGAGTACGCCAAGGATAATAGGTCCACAAATGTCCTCCGATGTCCACAAACGCCCTCGGTTGACCACAAATATCCACCGATGAGTCCACTCCTGCCACGTCCCTATGACCTCTGAGCAGGAAAACTCCACGGTAAGACCCTCATATTTACCACGTCCTCATTACCTCTGAGTAAATATGTTGGTTTTCTCTCAACCTGTTATCTGTCCCCAAAATAAGGGAATGCCAAGGATAATAGGTCCACAAAATTCCTCCACTTTCCACAAATTTCCTCATCATGCCTCGGGAGCCCAGCTGCTCCATGGCACTCATTCTCCCGATACAAGGAATTTCCATGGCCGCCTTACTATGGAACTGTTCTAAGTATCTCTATCAAACTTGTTATCCGTACCTAAAACAAGGTACGCCAAGGGTAACAGGTCCACAAATAATCCCCCAGTGGAATAAATACCATAAACACCATAAACACAACAGATACGAGAAATGAAAGATGAGTTGAAACATGCTCATTTATTCAAAATTCAAAGATACTACATCATACGGGACTATGTCCCCATTACAAAAAATAAACAAAAGAAAGAAGGGCCGATTATTGCCCAGCATCACAAAATTCCTGGAGACGAGCCTTCAAGAAAGCAGTCGACCGATCAAACCGTTGTCTGCCTCGGCGCTCGGCCTCCTGAGACAGCCGTTCTGCATCATCCAGATACGCATGAGCCTGTCTGCCTTCCTCAAGCTTCTTCAGGGCACGTTCCAAATTGGCAGAGGCTCGGATGACCCTATCAGCCCCCTGATCTATAAGTACTTGCTCAGCGTTGGCAGCTTCAAGCTCAGATTCCAGGAAGGCGGATCTCCTCTGGAGCTCGAGAATCTGCTCCTTGACCACGGCTAGCTCATGAGAGGCAGCTGCCGCCCGGGCCACACAATCGTTATTCCGACGGCTGAATCGGTCATACGACTCAGATAGATCGTGGCGATCCTTCAGGATAGTAGGCTTGAGCGTATCCCGAAGGACCCTCACCCTCTCCGCTGAGGCTATGAGGAAGGCACGTTCTTGAACAATTGCCGCGGACAGATCAGCTTGCCGCAGTGCATGGAACTGGGCCACTAGTCGATCAGCCTCAAGCAATTTGGGCTCAAGAAGCGCAGCAATCCCCACCCCACCGGGGAAGGTCTTAAGGATCTCAATATGGTCGCTGGCGCACCGCCGGGCCATGGCGAAGGGAGTTCCCCTTTCTACAGTCGCCTCGATCCCTCTCTTCAGGTGGCGGTAGAAACCGTCAACTACGTCCTGAGACACCTCATCCAAGACCTCCGTTGAAGTTGGCGTCAAAGGGAGCGTAGTCGGCAGAGTCGAGGAAGAGGCGCCAGAATTTGTCGCCCCTGCCACCAAAGAAACAAGCTCCGAGTAGAAAGACGCCTGAATAGCGGCTAACTCCTCCTCCGCCGCCTGAATCGCCTGGATACTCGGCAATACAGAAAGGTCTACCCTGGAGGCCAGATCAGTCGAGGAGGACGCAGGAATCATTGTTTCTAGCCCCGGTTGCACCACCATTCGGTCTTCTGAAATCGACCCGATGGGAAGTCCATCAACAATGGGTGGCTCTTCGGCCGGATTTCCCTCGGCAGAGCCCGTCCCGACGACGTCCCTGTTGGCAGCGAAGGAGCAGGACCTGTATGGCCAAAGCAACTATCAATCACCTTAACCCGAAGGATGTGTTTATAGAGCAAATATGCCTCCGTACCAGTTAAGATTTGACCTATCTTACAAGCGGAGGGTTGCGGAGGTTGAGTATCACTCACAACCGCCAGGGTCCCCTCCCCAGCAATCTCCAACCCAGGAGCAGTCGGTTCTTTCGACCCAACCGGCCGGGAAGGAGATCTGACTGGATCAGCAACGTCCGGCTAAGAGTCAGCAGCCTCAGGCACAAGGTCAGCAGGACCCATATCACCAAGGGCTGGACCCTCAGCAACGGGAGCAGCCCCCTCCTCTACTGGGAGGACCCCGGCAGCGACGATCGTAGTGCACATATTTTCAATCAGATTGCTTAAGGCCGGATCGACCTCGGGCACAGCCGCCGACTCCTCCTCTTCAGATGCCTACAAGGAATAACAGAAAATGATTAGGCTACACTTCATGAAAAGAAGGAAAAGATAGTTGAAATTCCAGTCACCTCTGACACGGTATCAACGTCCTCGATGAATAGCTGACGGCGTCTTACCGCAGTCCGCTTTGTGGAGTAACTCCGACCCTTATCAATGCATACATGTCTGCTTCACTTGTGCGAAGGTCCAGGCACGAAAGATGGTTGATCCTCCACTCTTTCGTCATGCACAGCAGGCGGCTGACCCGCCATCATGCCATCCAACCCGATGGACGGTTGATCTGTTACCTCCTCGTCCAAAGCATCAGCAACGTGCTCATCGACAACTTGCTCATCAGCCTCCTCATCCGCCGCAGTGGACTCGGAGTCCGGCACAGGAACCTGATTTGCTCTCTGCTTCCTCTTCTTAGCCCCCTCCGGCTTCTCTGCTAAGCCGGTACCAACGATGAGACTGGTATTCATATCAAAGTCGACGGGAGGCTTGCTCGCCGTAACATGATAGAGGGCCGCCATGTGCAGAATCTCTCCTGGCGTATTCACGTCAGGGAGCGAGAAGTTGGCCCGGGTATGGACCGCATTATAATACAGCCAGGCTCTGATGCCATCGAGCACGCTGCCTTCAAAACCCAGGCAAGGACTGGGGCAATCAAGGAACAGCTGACTATACCCAAATTGACAAGAGAACCTGCTGGACAGGTAAGGCTCCAGGTATACACTGTTACGGTAACGGTATACCAGATGCGCGGAATGGATGTTGCGAAGCCAGAGGAGCATATGTTCGGACAAAAGGAGGGGAGGCTCAACGCCATCCACATGTCTGCCCCTTATGTCTCTGTCAGTAAATTGAGGGAAAGACACGAAGAATTGATGACCATCTACCCTCGCTAGAGCCCTCCGACAGTCCGGCATAGTTTTGTGGTCCCACGACTGACGACGGTATTGGTAGAGGAAGGCATCGTCGGGGGTGACGCCATCAGCCGCTCCGGGCCTCATCAATGATCGATAATGCATCAGTAACCACCCCATTAGGTAGTGGTAAGGTAGCTCCACCCGTTCAAAATAAAGCGTCAGCTCACGAGAGATGACTTTGGACGTAAAGGCGCGGAGACTATGGTGAATGCTACACACCAAGGCCGAAAGAAGGGCCAATTTAACTTTGAAAACCAGCTTCACTGTTGGAAGGATGAAGTGGCGGCTGATCCGCTCAATGGAGCCTGCTCCACCCGAAACTACACAATTTCGCAACCACAACATCAAGAAGCTTGCCAGGAGTGCTTTATCGGACAACGGCTGGGTGGCGCAGCAAAAATAGCTGAAAGCGTCAGATCGACTCCCGAATGTGTCACCATCGGACTTCGATCTCTTGGCATTTGATATGAAGTCCTCTACTTCCTCGGGGGTTCGAGGATCTTTGGTGGAAACCCGGCCAAGACAACAAAATTTAAAAAGATACTAAAACCAGGCCGTGGTATGAGGAGCGGTCCCCTCGGAGCTGCCATCCTTCTTGATGGCTGATTGATGACAGGTGTTGTGGTGGCACAGCACTTCCTGGTACACAAAGACGAAGCCCGGGAACCGACGGTCTAGATCTTCGAACTCTTCATTAGTTGGGGTTTATACCTCAAAGGCCTCGTTCCCCCAGGGCAATTTGGAAACAGCATGCATTTCATGGAGAGCAAGCCCCAACTCTCCTCCGGGCGCGTAGAAAGTGCCCGTCCGCCGGCAATACATTTCTAAAAGCTCCATAAACAATGGCTTATTGATGGGTAGCCCGTAGCAGGTGCCTCGGATGGCGTAGTAAAGATCAATCTCCTGCAAGAACGCCCCATATTTCTCTAAAATCTAAGTGGTCAAATTGATCCACGTGGGGATAGGATTTATCCAGTTCAGCAGCGATAATCTGCCAGTAGGATAAGATCCTTTGCGCATGAGCTGATTTAGAAAGGTGTCAGCTTGAGTGAATGAAAAGTTGGGACCAGTCGCATTTATAAAGGTGTCGGGAGTCAGCCCCATCACAGTCCGGCTAACCGACTCCCTACTCGCATATGCTGATCCAATATTTTTGTTATAATGGATGTCGACCACAAACATCCCTGATCGAATCGGAGTTATAGAGCCTGCTATTGTCCTGTTCAACGACACCATGTTGAACCACGAGAGCGGATAGTAGCGTTCCATCTTGAGGATATGAATCTCCGCCCCGCGAAGAGTAAAGTCCCAGCTCTCAGAGGCTTCCAACACCTTGGCATTCTTAATAGACAGAGCATACCCAAAGAGAAAAGCGGGCTTCAGGTACTCCCCTTCCAGCTTCCCTGAATTCATCATATTGCCAAGATAGTGGAGAGGCTGGGTCCTGATGAGGTTAATCCTCTCCGGAGGCTCATCGGAAGGAATTTGACTCGCCATGCTTCGAACTAGGTCGTCAAGCAGCACACCTATAGCGTGTTGGGCTGACCCCACTAAAAGTTCTCTTGCCGGGTTGATGGGCAAATTCACTGAAAAGAAAACAGAAAACCAAAGTTAAAGAGAAGGCCAAAACAAAACCACTTGGCATGAGCCTATGCGGCTCGGTTCAACATGGCCCTATGCGGTTCAAATCAGATGACTTTTGCGGTTCAAGTTCAGGAAGGCTTATGCGGTTCGAGCTAAAGTAAGCTTATGCGGTTCAAAGTTTAGACAAGCTTATGCGGCTCTAAACATATGAGCTTATGCGGCTGTGACTAGACAAGCTTATACAGGCTTATGCGGCTCAAGTTTAAAGTGAGCTTATGCGGTTCAAAGTTCAGACAAGCTTATGCGGCTCTGAACATATGAGCTTATGTGGCCCCGACTCGATAAGCTTCTGCGGCCCAGATCGAGTGAGTTCATGCGGCCCAACAGGCAAAGTGCTTATGCGGCCACAATGACAAATCTCATGCGGCTCATATAGGGAGTATACCCCATACGGTTGTAACATGAGACGCATATACGGCACACATGAAGACGAAGGCTTGTGCATAGAATATACAACATAGCCATGGTTCTCAAGATAGGCTTGTGCATAAAATATGCAGCATAGCCACGTCAGTTAGGGTTTTCAGACTTATACAGGGCCATTACCAGCAATGGGAGGATGGACTTCAGGACTAACGACGAGAATATCGGCCGGCGGAGGAGCCGCCACGTTCGTCGCCGCCATCGAAGCAGAGACAACTCCTTTGCCCTTCACCGCCTTACCCTTGGCCGCAGCAGCTTTCTTGGGAGCCATGGAAGATTGAAGAGGAAGAAGATGACAGCACGGACAGAAAAAAAGGTTCGGATTGAAGGAGAGAGTAAAGAGTTTTTCTTCTCTTAATTACTCCTATTTATAGGCAGAGAAAAAGAGGACACGTGGACCGAGGAACCGCTTTGGGTCGTGTGATAAACCGACTCCTAGGATTTTGTCTCCTCTCTCATAAAAGAGATTCACTCAAGGAAAATACTCATGAATTAATGAGTCGACCCTTGGGACCACCCCCAATGACGGCTCAAAAGCAATTAATGACGCCTACATGTCAGGAGGGAGTCTATGCGACCAGACAACCTATGCAGCCGGACAACCTATGCGGCCAAACAAGCCCATGCGGCTAGGGCAGAACAACTCATGCGGCTAAGAGGGTCCCTATATAGGCATGCTTCTTATTCAAAGTATTTCAATTTTGCAAATTGAAAACTTTGAAGGGGGTCTTGTAGAAGCATGAAAAAGAATAAAAGAAAGATCCATGCGGCCAGAGAACCCTATGCGGCTCAGAGAGCCTATGCGACTCAGAGAGTCATGCGGCACAAAAGACTATACGGCTCGATAACGTTCTATGCGGCTCAGAAGAGAAGACACGTGGCTTGCAAACTATTCTTCCCTTCGTCCCACACTGCATTAATTGTATTGACGGCTGACAGCTCTGTCAAGGCGACAGTCCATTATGACTCTGTCATAATGGCAGACGCCTAGGGAAACGAAGAAAATCTCTGACATAATCCCCCGAGATCCAGAAAATGCCACGCGGCTTTGACACGTGGACAGTCGTATGCGGCCCGAATGGAGACTCCTTATGCGGCCCGAGCAGAGACTCCCCATGCAGTTCAGACTGAAACAGTCCCACGCGGCTCCGGTCGAAGACGGCTCAAGCCGAAGCTACCCCATGCGGCTCAGGCTGCCTATACTCATGCGGCTCAAATTATCTCCATGTGGGTCAGATGTTCAGAGACCACTCCCATGCAGCCTTGACACGTGGCCAGCCTTATGCGGCTCAGCGGGAGTAGTGCTCATGCGGCTCAGACACGTGGCAGAAAATTCAGTCTAACGACAATTAGACACGTGGCATCAAATCAGTCAAAATCCATCAGCAAATCCCAATAAAATACTGGGATCAAATCAGATCATTTGCAATCAAGAAAATCAAGGACACGTGGCAGGAAATCTGAGATTGGCATACAAATCAGAAAGATTTATGTCAATCATCATTAATTACCCACAAAAGATTTAATGCAATCACATTAATTGCTCAAATCTCTTATACTCAAGATGAACGGCCCAGATTCAGGAAGGTTTAGCCGCCGCCATATCAAGGAGGCAGTCATCACAAACCCTAATGATTGCCTCCCATTCCTATAAATAGTAAAGTGCCATTCCCTTGCAAAGCCCTGGAGAATCAGAGAGGAGAAAGAGCACTCGCGTACACAGAGGCATACATCCAGAGATAATCCCCTCCATTTGCAAGCAGAGAGAAAGCATCCAGAGCATTTCTTCCACAGAGCCAAAACTACGTCCGATCGTCCAAGGAGTAGGGCAGGGCTGTCGTCGCCTTCCTGAGCCTCCATCGTCACCGCCCCCAGAATCTAAAATAAGCAGTCGTACTTAGATTGCTGTACCTAGGTCTCCTTTATTTCCTAGGCTTTCTTTGTACGAGCGAGTTTGTAATTATGAGTTAAAATTCAGTCCTCCGATAATTGTTCTGTCTTTTTACAATCAATGGCAAACAGGTGGTGGCCAATACCGATTGAAGATTGTGAAGCATTTGAAATTTAAATCCCAACTAAGTGAATAACAGGGGAAATCCAGTCAACAATCACTTTCAAACCAACCAAAATGGACATTGGCTTTCATTCTTCTAATAATATTATTTAACATAATTTACAAGAAAATTATTGTGGTTACAACTTGATATGCTGATATCCTAATTCATTTACAAATTAATATCAAGCCACTCACGCTTGTTTGAGGAAAAAAATATTATTCTCAAATAAACATTTAAGAAAAAGTTGACAAAAGTTATTATCTACCTATCTAGGATTTAGTGTAATTGTCAAATCATTTGACATACACGAGTCTTACTTGCTTGAACTCTGGTCCTGCTCAGAGTGACAAGTTCTTACGATGAAACCAGGCTGCTTAGCCTCTGGTAATGACATAATATCAGTACCCAATAATACGATTACAGTCGACATCAATGGCCTATCTTCTGGATGTTCTTGAACACATAATAAACCAACTTTAATACATCTTATGACGACATTAATCGAAAATCTATTACTCATTGTTTTATCAACTACCTCCAACGCTCTTCCTTCATTCCACAAACTCCATGCCTAAACCAAGACGGAAATCATAATGGATAACTTTTATTGAAGTCAAAAGATGGCGATGTAAGCTTACTTACATGTGCTACAAGGTTCATATATGCCGCGAATGCATATGCCCCTCTATTCTTCTTTTCAATTATAATCTCCAGTACAAGAACTCCGTAACTGAACACATCTGACTTCAACAAGATAATTCCTTCCATAGCGTATTCAGGAGACATGTACGCACTGCATAGACCATCAAAACATAGATCTTATTCTACTGAGTTTCAATTAGAGAAACTATAAAACAACACAATGATTATGAATCACACTTACTATGTACCGACAACCTTTCTTGTATTAAAATCAGTTCTGTCACCACCAAAAAGTCTGGCCATACCAAAGTCTAAAACTTTTGGATTCATCGCTTATCAAGTAGAATATTGCTTTTTTTGAGATCTCTGTGAATAATTCTAAATCAGGAGTCGTGGTGAAGATATACTAGTCCCCTAGCAATCCCTATGATAATCTGGTATGTGTTTTCCAATCCAGTAATGCACTCTATTCTTTATCTGAAAACATACAAATGTAGGGTAATATTAAGTTATTAACCCTTTTGTTTCTTCCAATGAACTTGTATTATGCTTCCTGCACACTTTTGCAATTTTTTTATCAATAGAACATAAGGAAAAATTATATTGCTTTTATACAATTGTCCATTAATCATGACCCTTATATGAAATTGGACAAGGAATTATCAATGTCCACAATAAGAGTAGTGTGCGTCGATTTTTCTATAAAGAAACAGTAGAATCTAACCTTCACCTGCTTTTCGTTAAAGAGAAATCTTACAAAACATCAACCGCAATCCAAGAACAAAAGAAATAAAACAAACTCCACCCAAAACACATAAACATAAGAAATCACGAAATTCGTCAAGTCTCAATCACATCCCGGATGCTCTCCCTACTTTATGGAATCATATGTCTTTGTCTCTCTCGCTCTCTCTCTTCCTATCCCTTCCTATTGCCTCCCTTCCCATAATCGAACATTCGACAACATTAAACTAGCAAGATGATGAATATTTGTTACTCTATTTTTAAAAAATCATAGTTCCTTTTGAGCCACACTCCCTATCAAAGAACTGCCAAAATAATATCCCAAATCAGCAGTCTGTGCTTCTAACTCTATGTTGCCTCCGAGTACCCCAAAGTGACTGTATTGATGTAGGGTGGTCACCAATTAATAGTTGATCCTTAAATGCTTCCTAAATCGGTTGTACAATTGAGCATTCAAAAAGGAGATGATTCACAGATTCATCATGACCATCCAAGGCCCACAAGAAGCTAGATGGTTCCATTTTCTTCTGATAAGATTGTCCCTAGAAAGAATAGCATTTTTGTGAGCGAGCCATAGGAAGATACTAACTTTCTCAGGGGCTTTAATTGACTAAATAAATTTTGCGGCATCATCCATTAGATCTCCATAATTCAATTTCCAGTATGCAGATTTGACAGCAAATTTTACTAGTGCTTTTCCATTTCTAGGTACACAGGTATTCAGTATTTATATCTGATGAACATTGTTACTGGAGGAAGCTAAGTAACCTTTCCTTCTCTCATCTCACGGGCCTCACTGAGGGAACGGCTAAACCGAGGTCTCTATCGCCCCCCTTCCACTGGATAGACACAGGGTCCCACTTATTCCAAGCTTTCGCATAAAGGTAAGGGAACTGTGACTTGAGTGGAATATCTCCACACCAAGGATCTTCCCGGGAGTAAATTTTATCTCCTCTTCCTAATGTAAAAAAGTTATCATGGTAAAGAATACATTATTTACCTTCGAAACTCATAGCCATACATCATTTAAAAAGAAGATATAAATTAAACATAAAGGAGAATGATAAATGAGACTATTACCATCTCTCTTTCCCTATATTCTAGAAAAAGATATCTTCGTTTCATACCTTCCCTTTCTGGCTAAATGGTAAGACAACCCTCCCCCCCAACCAACACCCCCACATCACACACATAGACAAAAGTTGATCCAGGTGGATCTCTATTAGAATTTCTAGATTTTATGATTAGGATTCTATTTTGGGATTAGGGTTCTTTTTATGATCCCTTCTCTTTATTGAAAGTAGTTAGGATTATGATTTCTTCCTACCTTGTTTCCTTTTATAGAAATTGTGAGGATAAATTAGGATTTCTAATTTATTCCTTATGGATTAATTGTTCCCAATCCTAGTAGGTATTATAAAATATCGGAGGTTGCCTACGGGTATAAAAGGAGTTCCCAAACTCTATCTAATGATGTTATTTTCATCACCATTAATTTAAATTATCCTTCTACATAAAATTCTCCTTATTTGATTTCAGGTCTTCAAATTAAGGAAAACCATAAACCCTAATTTCATTGATTCAGATCAAATTGGTATCAGAGAACCAAGATTGTCACCTAGGGTTTTGGGCACTTGTGTATGGTAGATACATATCGCGTCAACGAAGATCGTGGATTAGTGCTTATGCTGGAACGCGAGAAGCACCGGCGGAATAAATATAAACCCTAATTCAAGAAGTGTCCAATTTGAAGAATACCAAATAGGAATCTAGATCTTCAAAATCCCACAATAATAACAAGGAAGAGTCCCTATTGTGATAGCAAGGACGAGTCAAAATCCGAAAATAGGCAAGAACGAAAGGAGAGTAGAAGACAGGAGTATCATGCCGAGTCGACGACATGAGCAGACAATCTCATGCAATCGTCCCATGTTGAGGCAAAAATTGATATACCCACGCTCTACAGGATGGTCGATGCAGATAAATTGACAATTGGAAGACCAATTGGAGACTTACTTTAAGATTTATGGGTACAATGATTATCACAAATTATGTTTCACAAGGTTGAACCTCACAAGCCATGCCCTCACCAGGTAGAATTTCTGTATGGGATTCCACAATGTGTCTCATATCTTATGGAGAGATTTCAAATCCCTCGTCCAAAAATAGTTTTGTCCATTGGACAATAAGGACAAAACATGGATAAAGTGGTAGTACTTGCGGAAAAAGATAAGTAAAGCGTACAGGACTACACGACCGAGTTCAACAAGAAAGTTGTTCTAATGGTGATCTCTATTGAAGACACAACGACACTGAGGAAGTACACCGGTTGTCTTCATGAGTCAATTTGAAACGAGTTGACATTGTTCACAATTCAAGACATTGGAGATGCTAGCAAAAAGGCCCAGGTCATCGAGACAAAGAATAAGAAGCCTGGGAAGAATGGCGACTAAGTGAACGATTCATTTGAGGATAAGTAGCTACATGCATGACTTTATCACGTGAAAATTGATAAGTCCTATACATTTAATTTATAAGGTAATAGAAATTCTAATTGCCTAACCAACTCTCATATGATCTCTTTCATATCTTTGTTGAGAAAACTAACATGATATAAATTTCACATAAGAAAAAAAATTGGAGTAGTCAAGAGTGTACCAAACAGGAAGAAATCTAAACTTTTGTTCGGCATGTACTCATATATCAACATTCTCTCCTCCCCTTGGATGCAGCATCCAAGAAGCCGAACAAGATTCCTATTCTGAAGTTTGGCAATCAGCACAACCTCATTCTTGAACTCCTCTGTTCCCTGTTGTGAACTCTTAGCAAGTCTCTCTAATGCTATCTCTTGATTATTGTCAAGCTTACCTTTTAAATTTACACATCCAACAATTAACATGTATTATTAAAACTTTGTTCCCACTAAAATATTTACATATTTCACACTCATCTGTACAATTAGCAGGCAGTTAAAGAAGGAATTCCCTGCTTGACCCAATAGTTTCAATGTTTTATGTATTGGAGACATTTCTGAATATATATAGCAAGAGTGAATGTAGAGAAAATTTAGCAGGAGCGTGCATTCAGAACCTATTCAATATTACATAGCATTGTTAAGTAACCTTTTGGGATATAATTTTTCAATTAAATCCTTTTGTGATTCTTAGTTATAGTTACAGAGATCATTAGTGTTATTGTCGTAAGGTACCTTACAGTGTGGATGCTCATCTGTGGTAGAATGTTTGACTCATCTTTTAAATGGCATAAATCTGTAAGATCTATAAATAGGCATGTGTATTCATTGGTTCTTTAGTGACATGAAACCCTAATTTGCTTGGTGCCATTTTCTCTTCTCTTCTTTCCTACGATCTCCTATTTTTCCTTCATGAATCTTGTAAACAACAACGTATCAGAGCATGGTGTCTAGCTTTTTTCTACCGTAATCTACTGATTTTCTTATAATTTAATCTATTTCTTCTAGAAAGTTGGGAATTTGTCGACGTTCTTAATGCATTATATTCATCAAGTACCCCCATCTACCCTAATCTCAAACCCACTTCACTCTCTTTAAAACCCACCAAACCTCACATAGAGAGCAAGAACATGCATGAACTAAGTACACCTCACAATGGTGGCAACTATGAGGAAAATCTGGTACTTGAAAAGGTGTCCAGGACGGACTTCTTATTTTCCAACCAAGCTTAGAATGTTTTGCATATGTACTTATGTACAGGATGGCTTCAAGACGATAGATTGTCTACTTTAGGGTAATTTTTTGCTCGGAGACAACCTAGTGACATGAAGAAGCATTAAACAACCAGCGGTAGCCAAATGAAGTATAGAAGGCGAATATTGGTATATTGTGGGTTTGTATCCTACTATCTGACATTGTAATTTACGCAAAAATGATGTGTAATGTTTTAACATCACAGGATTTTTATATAAGGTAAAAGTTACATTTCCTATTTAACTTATATTTTTGTCTTGGCCTCTAGGGGTCCCAATCTCGAGGCCTTCGTCTAGGCCTTTTGGTCTTTGATATCTCATGCCACCTAAACAAGCTTGCTCTTCGTACATGATCCCAACTTCCACTATATCACTCAGTATCATCTTTGATAGATGGAGAACTGCTCGAGTTAAGAAGCAGTTTAGATTTATTGGATTCTAAATTGGTAGCAATGGTTTGGGTGATTCATTCAGGAAGGAATTTATATATTCTTCAGAAATAAAAAGAGTTAAAGTGACATGATTCAGAGGTTTATTTTCTTGTTTACTTTTGGATAAGTGAATTATCCAGGAAAAAGATGAAGACATTCAATATGGCAAGATTTCAGATGTCTACTTGTGTTAACAATGGAACTGATGCTTGGTAGACATTCTATCTAGTATAAATACAGAAAATTACCTTGTAGACAGTACCGAACCCACCCTATCCAAGTGTATTTTTATGTCTAAAGTAGTCAGTTGCAGCTTCAATTGTGTGAAAAGCAAATATAGGAACATCTAGATCTTCAGTGCTTTCACTTGATTTGCTAATTGCTAACTTGGTGGCACCTGTGATTACTACAGAAACAAATATAAGAACAATAAGGAAGATAGAATAAAAACAAAGGCTAGCAAGATGGTGTGACTAGGATTTCAAGCTCAGACATCTTACAAAAGCAAGGACACCATACAGTAGAAGTTTAGATAGCCATGGTCATAGAGATGGAAGGATGAGGAGAAGTATCTAGTTGTAACTTGGAGAAACCAATCATAGAGATATAGTCCTGACTCGAAGAACACCAGTCATACTCAACTTAGAGGAGTTTAATCTTTTTTATAAGAACCAAGAGCATACAAAAATACCCTTTTAAACCTTAGGATTAAAACTAAGTAACTACACCAAACCAGCCAATTCAAAGGTCAACTGACCAAATTTCTTGTTCTCTTCTTTATATACATGGCACAAACGTAGACCTGTAGAGAATAATTGTTGTGTATTTTTATTGATTGGCTACTCCACTACTTATAGGGAGTCTAGCTCCTCTTCATACTACATTTTCCAATGTGGGACTAAATCCCTTATTAGTTCTCAACACTCCCCCTCAAGATGGGCGATAGATATTAATCATTCCCATCTTGTTACATATCTTCGACAAACTTAATGAACTAAGACCCTTAGTCAGACAGTCTGCCAATTGTTCTTCTGAGCGAACATGATCAATCTTCAGTATCCCTTGTTTCAGCTTCTCTTTGATGAAGAATCGATCGATCTCGATGTGCTTCGTTCTGTCGTGCTGAACTGGATTGTTAGCTATACTTATTGCAGCTTGACTATCGTTCAGAAGACGTAATGGTGCTCCCTTGTCCAGCTTCAACTCTGTCGACAACGCTTTTACCCACAGCAACTCCGACACTCCTAAAGCCATTTCTCTGTATTCTGCTTGAGCTGTAGACCGTGCTACCACTGACTGTTTCTTGCTTCTCCATGAGACCAAGTTTCCTCCTACAAAGACACAATATCCCGTGGTAGACCTTCTATCGTCAATGCAACTCGCCCAGTCTGTATCACAGTATTCCTCAACTTCTATACATCCATTCTTCTTGAACCATAACCCTTTCCCCGGCGTCCCTTTCAGATATCTCAAGATCTGAAACACTGCATCCATATGACCCGTTCTTGGATCATGCATGTAGCGACTTACTACACTCACCGTAAATAAGATATCAGGGTGAGTGTGCCCCAGATAAATCAATCTCCCTACAAGTCGTTGATATCTTTCACGATCAACTGGCTCTCCTGCTTCTGTTCCATACTTGTGCTTCTGGTCAATTAGAGTGACTGCTGCTTTGTATCCCAACATCCCTGTCTCCTTCAACAGATCTAGTACATATTTTCTTTGTGAGAGAATAATTCCTTGTTCGCCTTCACACACCTCGATACCTAGAAAGTACCTCATCGCTCCTAAATCCTTCACCTTAAACTCCTTCGCGAGTTTTGACTTCAGCTTAGCGATCTCGACTTCATCATTACATATGATTACTATATCATCCACGTATATAGCAAGTATAGTGGTGTGGCCTCATTTATGCTGAAGAAAGACCGTATGATCTGCATTTGCTTGATGGTATCCCATGCCTATAACAGCCTTTCTCAATCTGTCAAACCAGGCTCGAGGAGATTGCTTGAGTCCATATAGCGATTTCTTTAGTTTGTACACTTTTCCATGCGATGTCCCTCCGTCTGATTCTGTAGCGTAGCACCCTAGCGGGAGTTCCATGTACACTTTTTCTTATAGGTCCCCATGGAGAAAGGCATTCTTCACATCTAACTGGTATAGCTTCCACCCATAGTTTGATGCAATAGAGACCAGAGTTCTTACGGTGCTCATTTTCGCTACTGGAGCAAACGTCTCATTATAGTCGATGCCATATGATTGTGTGTATCCTTTTGAAACCAACATTGCCTTGTATCGTTCCACTTTTCCTTCTGACGTCTTCTTTACGGTGTACACCCATTTGCATCCTACAGTTTTCTTCTCTTTGGGTAATGGAACCGGCTCCCACGTCTTAGTTTTCTCCAGTGCCCCAAGTTCTTCCATCATTGTAGCTTTCCACCTTAGATCTTTCTTTGCTTCCTGCCAATACTTAGGCTAAAAAGTAGAGTCTAACGATGCAATGAAGGCTCGATAATTGAAAAAAATGTTAGAATAAGACAGGTAGTTGGCAATATCATGTTCATAATCATCAAAACGACTAGGAGCCTTACCCGTATTGATACGAGAAGATCTCCTTAAGGGACCAATATGTGGTGGAGAGATCATACCATCAGAGTCAGAGAGATCCGTATCAGAATTAGATTGATTCAGTGTGGGGGCAACATCTTCAAGAGTTGGAGCATGAGTAGACGAGGGACTTGGTACAGTAGGCACAGGATACGGTACAGGCACAGTACTGGACTTTTGATGTCTCCTTCTGTAGACTTGGAGCTCCTTTTCCATTGTCTGCTGCTCCCCATGTTTAACATATGTATCTTCTTCATCTTTTGTATCGGAGTCACTACTTTCTCCCCTTTCGTCCAGTTTTCTACGACCGGACATGGGATCGATCCGACCACCATAGATGGGCTTATTTTCTTCCCCTCACATCTAACACCCTCTGTGTTAGGTGTGTCACCAAACGCTGAACCGACATCCGAACCATAATATGGTTCCAGTTCTATGAATGTAACGTCCATGCTTACAAACATCTTCCGCTCAACTGGGCTCCAACATGCGTATCCCTTCTAAGTTGTCGTGTACCCGACAAAGACACATTTAACCACTCTAGGATCCAGTTTACCAACTCTTGGCCTATTATCTTGGACAAAATATACACACCCAAATACTTTCAGTGGAATAGTGTATGTGGTTGCACCAGTAAGCATCTCCAACGGTATCTTCCAGTCCAATACCTAAGATAGCATTTTGTTGATGAGATAAAAGGCCGTTAACACCGCCTGCCTCCATAAGTGTTTCGGGACATTCATAGCCAGCATCATCGTCCGTGCGACCTCCAGCAGGTGTCTGTTCTTCCGTTCGGCCACACTATTTTTTACCGGTGTATAGGCACAAGAAGTTTGGTGTAGTATTCCATGAGTGGATAAATACTGAGCAACCTTCTTAATTGTATACTCTGTCCCATTATCAGACCGTAAGTACTTAATTTTAGTGTCATATTGTGTTTCTACCCGGCGGTGAAAGTCTCGAAACGCCTCAAAGACGTCACTTTTATTCTTCATAAGGTAGACCCATGTCACGCGAGTATAACAATCAATAAAAGTGACGAACCATTGAAAACCGTTAATACCGGTTGTAGGACAAGGGCCCCATACGTCTGAATGTATCATATCAAATACAGCTAAACTTCTACTTCCTGAACTAACATACGTGCTTCTGGTATGTTTATCCAACTCACATGCATTACAAAATAACTTCTCTTTATTAGCCCTTTGGTATAAGGACGGATACATTCGACTAATAATTTTAATAGAAGAATGACCGACACGCTGGTGTTGGAGTAGCAATTCATCTTCTACACTACGCCGTAAATCTTTCGGTGGTGTGTCTGCTACCAGAGATGCCAATGCTTTGTCCAGTCCAGTCCTGTCCAAGTACCACAGCCCCTTATGCCATGTGCCAGTCCCTAGTCGTCGTCCTGTCCCATTCTCCTGAAAAGTCACCGTAGGAATGTCAAAGGAAACAGTACATTTAATCAAGAATAATGGCACTAATAGAAAGAAGATTGACAGGAAAACACGAAGCATGTAAGACATTGGTGAGAGTGAAAGAAGGGGTGCATACGACAGTGCCTTTACCCATGACAGGGCTAGAGTTACCATCACCAGTCTCAATGCTCTCCAGCGTCGGTAGGTGAGTATAGTCCTGAAACTCACCGCGGGACCCCGTGACCTGGCAAGATGCCCCAGAGTCCATAATCCAACCTGGTTGGTGGACAGCTGCTGCAAGAGCATGCGCAGGAATACCTGTGCTGGTTTGGGTAAAGTAAGTGATGGGATCCCCCGAGGTAGAAGACGCCCCATGACTGCCATCCGAACCCAGCTTCGTGCTACGTAACCTCGCGAGGAACTCCTTCTCAAGAGAGGTTAACCCAGCCAGGTGATTTTTGCCCCCTTCCTCCGCCAGATTAGCTTTGTGTCCTCCAGAATAATGTCCCCTTCTACCAGCTTAACCGCCTCTACCACCTCGACGTCCTTCGCGGCCCCATCCACGATCACTCGACTGACTTTGCAGGGGTTTTGGACAAAATCTGATGTAATATCCTGAGTCACCATAGTTGTGGCAAACACCGACCACAGAGGAAGGCTGATTGAAGGCGGCAAGGGCAGACTTGCCAACATCGGCTTGCTCCCCCTGGAAATGGCCCTTGTAGGGCATCAACTTCAAGCGAGCCTCTTCTTGTGCCATGGCAGCTATGGCTTCTTCTAAGGTTGGAAGCATGGGTTGTACTAGGAGTACATTTCTTCTATGCTCAAACACAGGGTTAAGACCCTTCAAGAACTTCATCATCTGTTGTCGCGAAATATAATCCAAGAACTTTTGGAAATGTTTCGCAAATACTGGTTTGACTTGGGCATCTTCCATCCCAAGAGGATCATAGTGATCCAGATCAGACCAGTACTTCTTCAACAGTGCTGCATACTCAGAGATGGTACGGTCGTCCTGGGCCACCCTTTCAAGTTCATCCTGCAGTTGGAAGACCCGCATAGGATTGCCTGAGCCTGAGTACATATCCTTCAAAGTCTGCTATATATCAGCAGTAGCCTCCATCGCCTCTATATTGCCCGACACCTGGTCGGTCAAGGAGGCTGTCAACCATCCAGCCACAACATTATTGACAATTTCCCAAATAGCAAACTCCTTTGAGGAGGGATCATTTGGCGCCTTGGTTTGGCCATTGACGTAGCCAAACAAGCCTCATCCCTTCAGCGTCTGCATGGCCTGCCGTGACCATTTCAAGTAATTGGATGTGCCTTCTAACTTCGTCTCCAGCTTCCTCATTTTGTAGGGTGACGGATCCACATCAGTATGGATCACACGTGGGGTTGCCTCGGTTAATCTCTTTGATAAAATATCATCAACCAAGGCCTTCATCTCTTCTGTTGTCAGTTTACCACTGATCAAATCCATGGCATCTTCAACTGTGATTCATCGTCGTCGTCGTCTTCGTCGGCTTCATCTTCGTCGTCGTCTTCGTCGGCTTCGTCGTCGTCGTTATGTAAAGTCTTCAACAGAGACCATACGAATGTGCTGTTAACATGGCCAACACCGGCGTGCGCATGCAGATCCTAATTTGCAGATCGAGAACGGAAAACAAATAAAGCATTTGTAATTTCGGAGGACGTAATCTAGGAACAGAAGGTGCAAATAAAGCATTTGACATCCATCCATCTTCGAATAACCGCCCACATAATCTCTCTCTCAAATTAGGGTTATTTTCTTTTTTGGGAAAAAATAAGAGGGGGGGTCGGCAGGGGGGGCGTCGGCAGGGGGGTCGGCAGGGGGGATCGGGCGAGGCAGAGGGGCAGCAGGGGGGTGGTCGGCAGGGGGCAACAGGGGGGGTCGGCAGGAGGTTGGCTGCAGGGGTCGGCAGGGAGGGTGGGTCGGCTGGGGAGTGGATCTGCAGGGGGGTTGGTGGTCGGGCGGGTCATGGAGGGTCGGCAGGGGGGGTGGTCGGCAGGGGGCAGCAGGGGGGTCGGCAGGGGGTTGGTTGCAGGGGTCGGCTGGGAGGGTGGGTCGGCTGGGGAGTGGATCTGCAGGGGGGTCGGGCGGGGCAGGGAGGGTCGTCAGGGGGCGTCGGCGGGGGGGGGGGGGGGTTGGAATTTTTTTTCTTTTGTGGTTATGGCTCTGATACCATGTAAAGAATAATTGTTGTGTATTTTTATTGATTGGCTACTCCACTACTTATTGGAAGTCTAGCTCCTCTTCATACTATATTTTCTAATATGGGACTAAATCCCTTATTAGTTCTCAAGAAGACCAATAGCAACAGTGTATAAATCAAATTATCAGATATAAAATTTGCCTGACCATGCAACTTAGACATTTAGAGAATGAATGACAATTTACACACATATCCCATGAATCATAGCAAGACCAACTCGACTGGAATCTAGATTTGTTAGCTTACGTTCATTCAAAAAAATTATCGAATATGGTTTCTTTATCTAACTTATTTAGCATCCATTCAATTGAAGAAAGCTAAACTTAGTTAATTCTGTTCTTTCATCCCTCTCCATACAGAATTATATTGTACAACAGTTAGGCAGTAGATATCATTCCCACTCTATACGGAAATTGACCTCACAGGCTGATGAATGGAAGTGATCGGAGAGCTCGAAGATGGAGAGCTAGAAAACGCATACGGTGCAAAGAAGGCTCAAATAGGGTTCCAGTTTCTGACCTGGACCCGGTCTGTCTGCACAACATTAGCTCTGGAAAAGATGGAATACCAAAACACTCGTGATTCCCACATGTAATTACTTAGGAACAAAGTTCTTGAGTCCTACATCTTCAAGTCCAATGTATGGCATCTGCCAATAATGTATTCCTAAATAAGTTCTAGTAATTAAGCACTGAGTCATTGTTATCTTTAGATGCATGCGACAGTGAAAAAAGACAAATAACAGATCTAGGAAGCGAATCAACTCATAAATCTGAAAATTAACAATACAACAACAAACCCTTTATTTTTTAATTTCCTTTTGAGCCATACTCCCTAACAAAGAGCTGCCATTATAATATCTCTTGTTGATTTTTATCTTTGAGAATTGATATGTCAGTCCTCCTATCTTTGGTCGTTAGCTGATGGACACTCAGACGATTAACATTTTTATGTCGTTAGCTGATGGACACTCAGACCTTAAAATTTGGAAGTAGGATGTAAATAAAATATTTCTAATTTTCAAAAAGTTGTTTTCAAAAAATAAAGATGAGTGCTCCACTCAGTAATGAGGTTGAGATGTGGCAAAGATACTTGGTGGAAAAATTCCAATAGCCTTCATTTTTCTTTGGATTAAGGATGCTTTGTCTCTCTTTGTCCCGACCCACACCCTAGAGTAAGGGCACGAGACGTGGGTACGTCCAGCCTACGCCGCAGTGTCGGCGGTAGAACGATGTCCTAGGTCACAACATCTAACAGTTAAAGGTAATAAATAGTTATACTTCCTGAATGGGGGTGACATAACAGAATATATCTCAATCACAGCTAAGGTAGAAAACGATAAGATAGATATATAGATGAAATAAAAGATGCAAGATCCAAACCACAGGAAATACAAAAGAGAGAAAGCTAAGTGTCTAGTTAAACTCCACTAACATCCAGAATAATACAGATCCAAATATATACATCTCAACTCCAACTATGAAATAAGATACAGAAATCTATGGAGCAACAGTCTCTACTGCTAAGGGATCCGACTGGAAGTCCGGATCGCAAGTGTCCTCTAAGGCTGTCCCATATAAAGTATCTAAGCAGGCCTCCTCCTCGTCCTCTGTAAAATTGTCAACAGGTCCAATCCGGACGGGAACGAGCACATACCTCTCAAAATAGTTCATAGAAGGTTAGGAGTATAAAGCGTGCAATAGAGTAAAATACAGAAAGTACTGAAAATGAAACGCAAGAAAACAAAAGATATTTTGTAACTGAAAGTAAATACATGATAGTAAAGACTGTAAGTGGCTACGTGATTTAGAGTACAATATGGTTATATAAACGGCTTAGGGGCACATGAATACAACTAAGAGGCACATGAATACAGCTACTGGGGATAATGATCACATAACCAATTCTACTTACCCCGCCCCAATCAATAAACAAGTATCCATTCAAGTTATGTTATAGGCACATGAATACAGCTAAAGGTACATGAACTCATGTAATGAGTAGTACATGAGGCACATGATAAAGTATATGAAAGCACATGAGAACATATAAATACATGAACTAGTATGAGTACAAGGAGTACCTGATGCACATGATAAAGTACATGAACATGAAATACCCGATGCACCCGTAGAGGGATAACATCTCAGGAAAGGATCCATATAGTACTAATCCATGAAGATACGTGTCAGCATCAAGAAGAGTAATCTAGAGCAAGAGTATAGTCCAGACAGGTATGAAAAGATCAGAGAATGTACTCGCCTGCTATCTGAATATCCAAGATGAAAGTACTGTTCGAGGAGTGGTTTCTGGCTCCTATTAGAACAGCACAAGTCACAACAAGTCCAGAATGGTAATAAGATGTACTACAATGCACTCTACATGAATCTAGGTCAATCTAGACCAAGGTCAACTCTTGGTCAACTCTGGTTAACCCTAGAAGTCAAACTAGGTCAACCAAGTCAAACCTAAGTCAACTAGTCTATTCTAGGTTTAACAAGACCGCACAAGTCTAACTAGACTCTAAACTGACACACAGATACACCCACAGGCTAAGAGACTAGGCCATAGGCTATTAGGCAATACCATGCCTAACCAACCTACAATCACCTACACACATGACAATACCTATATCAAAAATACAATACACATATTACTATATTAATATAATCTATTAAGAATACATATAACACATGACAATATTATATAGTAATACACATTGATATATTTATATAATATACATAGTAACATTTATTTACATATAGGCTACCTATATACATATTAGATACAAACATTATATATTAATATATATATAATGGTATACACACATTATATAATATATATAGGATATATATATACATCACAATCTATATATATACATGTGTATATGCAATGTGTGTGTGTGTCATGAGAATGAGGGTGTGAGGGTGGTACATGTGTGTGCACAAAGTTTAGAAAACACAAAGGCTAATGTCTAAACCGGGGAATAGTTTAACATAATTAACATTCATTTGAAAAGGAAGGGAAAACAGTGCAAGAAATCAGTGAGTATACAATATAAAATCTGGAAACCTAAAACAGAGAACTACCCATATAAATGAAATCTGGAATTATGTATACAGGGACACAGTAGAGTGAGGGCTAATGCTCAGGTGAGAAGGGAATTAATTATCAGTGAAGTATATAGGAAACTTAGTTCACAAAACTCTGTTTTCCAGCCTTTCAACCAATTCCCAGATTATGAACTCTAGACAATACCAAATCATCCCAGATTCGACACACTAATAGCAACCATGTAGGTACACTTCATTAAGGTCTAAACCATACTAATTAATAGTTTAAAATAGGTTAAATATGATGTCAAAGTTCATATAGGAAATCTGGAAAAACAGAAGAATATGACTGTTATTCAAAGTATCATAAATTTTGGGTAAATTGGGAAATGATCAACAAAATTAAACTAAAATGCATAACCAATGGTTGGTAATGTAAGTACCTATAGTGTACGTGTCCATCAGTGTAATTGTGTCCAAGCATGAGGACACAATTGTTTCAAAACAATTTAAAACACGAAAACATGCAAAACTAGAAAATCCTCGTGCGTGTGTTCACAGTGCTCGTGTACACGACACGACACGACACAGACGTCATGGTCGTGTCCCAGTATCGACTAAGACTAGGGCTAGGGCTAGGACACCCTGACACGTGTCCACGATACACGTGCGTACGATACGACACGCGTATCAGTGCTGGAAATCGGCTGTAGCCGGTTCAGTGTTAAATCAGTACACGGCTTCGTACGTGTCCGACACGACACGAGAGGCTCTGAGACTTGACACATGTGGTGTCAGACCGTGCCCCTCAGTGTGTGTCAATTCTCGCGTGTCGACGTGTCGTGTTCACGGTGCTACAGACCCCGAGTAGCAGGGGATTCAATCTGCTCGCGCGTGCGCGTATCAGCGTGTTCACGTGTCTGTAACGACTCGATACGACACGAAAACCACACTCCGACATTAGAAACCTATAAGCAAGATCAAAACCTAATTTTCTATTTAATTACATTCCTAAAAATCAATCAAAATGCCCATTGGGGCATTTCATCAAACACATTCCTATACGTACTGATACGTGTCCGATACGGACACGTAATGGGCTCAAAATCTAGGGTTAGCTATACCTACAGCTAGGTTAGGCCTAGGGCTTCCTAGATGTGAAATAAAATCAAGAATTTATGTAGTATTATAGAAGTTTACCTATGGTTGTAATTCCTCCAAAAACTCCAAAAGGGAATGGTTCTCCAAGCTTCAAAAACTCCCACAAATTGTCCAAGCTCTGAAATATCCTTTCACAAACAGAAAGAACAGAAGAATTAAAACCTAATGCAATTGGTTTGGGGGAAAAAGGAATAAAAATTGATTTTATATGATTTAATGAACATGGAGACTCACCTCTTTCTCAAATTTTGAAATAATTCTAAAGAGAGGCTAGCCCTAATTTCTAGGAGAGATTATATAGAGGGGGGTGACCTAGTGGCCGGCCATGGGATGAACTAGGGTTAGGGTTGCACTAGGTTGGGTTGGGCCTTTAAGGCTTTAAGTCATATTCATGACTTGTGAAATCATAAGCCATTCCTTAATCAATTTAATTCCAATTTCCCTAAAATAGTTCTAATGAGTCAAATGTCACTAACTTAGGTCAAGCTAGGGTTCCATATCCTAATCAAATAGTAATGACCTGGATTAGCCTCTAGGTTAGTCTCTAAGGTCAACACTAGTCAAGTCAACTATAGGACCAAAATTAATTATACTAAAAATCACTAAAAATCATATTAATTCTAATAAATCTAAATAATACATAATAATTCCAAATAATTCCAAAATTTTAAAAATAACCAAAATGCGCTCAAGCTAGAAAAGTGGTAGTGACAAATCTACCCTCCTTAAAACAATTTCGTCCTCGAAATTAAAGGCAAAACTAACTGCTGAGAAGGATAGAAAAGTATACCTCAAGGTCCAAAAAGATAGGGGTACCGCTCGCGCATCTCATCCTCCCGCTCCCAGGTAGACTCTCCCAGGGAATGATGCCTCCATGCGACGTATACCAAGGGTATCACCTGGTTCCTCAGAACCTTCTCCCGGCGATCCAGAATCTCTACAGGCTGCTCTGGATAACTGAGAGTAGGTCCAACCTCAATCTCCGAATGATCGAGCACATGGCTGGGGTCAGCCATGTACCGTCTCAACTGTGATACGTGGAATACATTGTGGACTCCCACTAGTACAGGTGGCAAGTCTAGCCTGTATGCCACGTCACCGACTCTTCCGCTGATAACGAAAGGGCCGATGAAGCGCGAGCTAAGCTTCCCACCTCCACCAAAATGTATCGTACCACGAGTCGGAGATATCCGCAGAAAAACCATGTCTCCAACCTAATCACAAGCAAGGTCTTAAGTTACAAAAAAAATCAAACACGATCAATCAACAAAACAAAAAAAACAACCTATTTCTAATCCTATCTCTAAATCTGTACCTCAAACTCCAGCGGCCTCCGGTGGCTATCGGCCCAGTGTCGATGTCTGTCCTGTGCCACGCGAAGTCTGTCCCTGATGAGCTTCACCTTCTCGGCTGCGTCAACAACCATCTTTGGTTTCAGTAAAGCTCGCTCTCCAATCTCATCCCAAGATAAGGGTGTACGACACCTACGCCCATACAGAGCCTCAAACGGTGACATCTCAATGCTGGCATGATAACTGTTGTTGTAAGCAAACTCCACCAAATGAAGATGATCCTCCCAGGAACCTCCAAAATCTAGGATGCACGATCGCATCATATCCTCAAGTGTCTGAATAGTCCTCTCTGACTGTCCGTCCGTCTGGGGGTGGTATGCAGTACTAAACTTGAGCTGAGTACCCAAGCTAGTCTGCAGACTCCTCCAAAAATAGAAAGTAAAGCGACTATCCCGATCTGAGACGATGCTGACAAAAACTCCATAAATCCTGACTATCTGCCTCATATATAACTCCGCGAGCCTCTCTATAGACGTACCCACCTTGAATGGCAAGAAGTGGGCCGATTTGGTCAATCTGTCAACGATGACCCAAATTGCATCTTTCCCTCCTGGTGTACGCGACAACCCAGATACGAAATCCATGGTAATATGCTCCCACTTCCACTCTGGAATGGGCAGTAGCTGCAATAATCCTCCGGGCCTCTGCCTCTCTGATTTGACCTGCTGACAGACCAAGCATCTAGCTACGAAGTGGACTACCTCCCGCTTCATCCCGCACCACCAGACATGCTCTCACAGATCCCTGTACATCTTGTTGGCACCTAGATGTATAGAGTACTGCGATCTGTGAGCCTCCTGCAAAATCTGCTCTCTGAGCTCCCCGCTAGGTACACATACCTGGAACCGTGCCTCAGGGCACCATCCTCTGCAAGTGAAAACTCGCCTTCCACCATCCCTACACGAACCTGCTCTCGGATACACCGCAGAGCCATATCCTCAAACTGCGTCGCCTTGACCCTATCCATAAAGTCTGACTATATCTAAAGGCTCCATAACTGCAACTGCACTCCGGGCACAATCACCTCAATCCCAAGGCTCTCCAAGTCTGCAAGCAAGTGCCGATCCATAGTCAAACACATGGCTGTCGGATACCTACTCAAGGCATAGGCAACCACGTTGGCCTTCCCCGGGTGATACTGAAGTAGGATGTCAAAATCCTTCAACAACTCTAGCCACCTGCGCTGTCTCATGTTGGGCTCCTTCTGTGTAAACACATACTTCAAGCTCTTATGATCTGTGAAAATCTCTACCCTTTCGCCATACAGATAGTGCTTCCACAACTTCAGAGCAAATATCACTGCTGCCAACTCCAGGTCATGGGTAGGGTAGTTCTTCTTATGGGGACGTAATTGCCTGGAAGCATAGGCAATCACCTTTCCATACTGCTGTAAGACACAACCCAGCCCCTTTCCTGAAGCATCACTATAAATAGTGAATCCACCTGATCCTGAAGGCAATGTTAGAATCGGAGCTGTCGTAAGCCGCTTCTTCAACTCATCAAAAGCTGTCTGACACTCCTCTGACCAAACATACTCAGCATCCTTCCGGGTCAACCGTGTCAACGGCTCTGTAACCCGGGAGAAATCATGCACAAATCTCCTATAGTATCCTGCCAGCCCCAGGAAACTCCTGATCTCTGCCACTGAAGTCGGCGCTGCCCAAGCCTCAACTGCTGTGATCTTCTTCGGGTCCACTGAGATACCATCTCTAGTCACCACATGACCCAAGAAGTCTATTCTGTCTAGGATGAACTCGCACTTCGAGAGCTTGCCATACAATCTCTCCCTCCTGAGTGTCACCAGAACCACTCTCAAGTGCTCATCGTGCTCCTCCTCTGTCTAAGAATATACCAAGATATCATCAATGAACACCAACACGAACTTGTCCAAGTACTGGTGGAACACCTTGTTCATTAGATTTATAAACACTGCTGGTGCATTGGTCAGCCCAAACGGCATAACCAAAAACTCAAACTGCCCGTACCGCGTCCTGAAAGCGGTCTTGGGAATATCCTCCCCCTTCACCTTCACCTGGTGATAACCTGACCTCAAATCAATCTTGGAGAACACCCGAGCTCCGCTCAACTGATCAAAAAGATCATCGATCTGTGGCAGTGGGTATCTGTTCTTGATCGTCAGGTTGTTAAGTGCCCTGTAGTCGATACACATCCGTACCGACCCATCCTTCTTGGGTACAAAGAGTACCGGTACACCCCAAGGTGAAGAACTCGATCGGATGAAGCCCTTGTCCTGCAGCTCATCCACCTGCTTCTTCAGCTCCACCAACTCGCTGTTGTTTACTCGATAGACATACTGGGAAATCGGTTCCGCACCGGGAACCAAGTCTATCGAAAACTCTACATCCCTGTCCGGTGGAAGCCTTGGCAACTCCTCTGGGAATACGTCCATAAACTCTACGATCGAGGGATGCGGAGCCACCTGCTCTTCAGCTGAAGCTCCACAGAAGACTCCGCCGTCCTGCTCTGCCTGCCGCTGGGTGTACTCAAACTCTGGCTCTCCTGGCGCCCCAAACAAAACTCTACCCCTCAGTAATCAATGCGGGCGTGGTGTCTACTCAGCCAGTCCATACCTAATACAATATCGTAGTTCGGTAGTGGCATGACTAGTAGACTCACTCCCAACTCTCGGCCTCCCAATATGATGCTTCACCCTCTGCAAACATCACTCACGAGGATGACCCCACCACCGGTCGTGATCTTACAGATCCTAGGAAATGGTTCAGAAACCAGACTGTGTCTAATAGCATACGATACTGACACAAAGCTGTAGGAAGCCCAGAATCAAAGAGTGCAAATGCTTGAAGGGAGTCGAGAAGAACCGAACCTGCTATCAGCTCTCCGATGGCCTCTGCATCCTCAGGCGCCATGACGAAAGCTCGCCCCTGCTGTCCACCTCGTATCTGCTACTGGTGCTGATAGAATCTCTGCTGCTGGGTCTGCTGGGCTGGTCCCCTCTGCTGGCCTGCTGGAGCCTTGGCTCCACCTCCCTGAGCTCCTCGCCCAAAAGCCCCAGGGTAATCCCTCAACTGGTGATCTCCCGTACCACAAAGTAGGCACTTGCCTAGCTTCTTCCTGTACTCATGGATCATATGCCCCAGCTTCTTGTAGAAGGCACAAACGACTACCTGCTGCTGACGGGATGCCTGCTGCTGATGCCTCTGTTGCTGCTGTACCTGCTAAAAAGGTACACGACCCTGCTGCTGGTACTGCTGCTGGTACTGCTGTACTGGCCTCTGCTACTGATGCTGGAAGTGAGGCCTCTTGGCTTGTCCCTGACTGCTGCTGCCACCCTGGAAGTTACGACCCCTTTTCTGCTTCAGCCCTAGGTCGTCTTCCGCCGCCATAGCCCCAGAATATATCTCAGCAAATGTAGCATTCCGGTCGCTCTTAGTCAGAGACCGAATCTCTCTAATCAAACCCCGGCAAAACTTCCTTTCCTTCGTCTTCTCTGTCAAGTCATCTATAAAATGGGCCAGTCTACAAAACTCTCCAGCATATTCAGCTACCATCTGGTTCTCCTGAACCAGACCCTCGAACTGTGCCTCGATACCTCCCAAGGCAACATCAGAAAAGAACTGCTCCTTAAACAACTCCTTAAACTGGGCCCAAGTCTGGCCCTCAACTCGGGGATCTGCTTGATACCATGTACGAGCCAAATCCTATATCTGGCTGCCTGCTGCCTCGATCTACAGTCGATCTGGTATCTCCGCCAGTCGGAAGATCTTCTCAATATGCTCTATCCAGTCGTCTGCAATATGGATGCCCTCTGTGTTGAAGAACTCCCGAGGGTGCATCTTCTGGAAATCCTGTATGTCCTTCTCCCTCCGACGGGGCTGCTGCTGGGTCCCCTGAGCAGTAATCATCTCGACTATGGTACGAACCAGCTGGTGTGCCTCATCGATCCCCTGACAAAAATCTGCAGTCTGCCTCATCTGCTGCTGCTGGTGGGACTGCAGAATCCTCTCCATGAAGGAGAAGAGATGTGCAGCATCTACCATCCCCGCAGGTGGAGGTGGCTGCGGCAAAATGATCTCAGGAATCACCGGGCTCATGACTGCTGGAGGTGCTCCTCCAAAAGCTACAGAAATACCGACTCCTGAGGGCTGTACTGGCCCCGCGGGACCGGGAGCTGGCTGGTGCTGTATACGAGAGGTGGCAGACCCCTCGCCAGCGTCTCCCTGCCCGAGGCGATGCACTCTCGTCTCAACCATCCTGGAGACAGAGATCAAACAAGAATCAATTATTGAGAATGAGTCAAAAAATCAAAGGAGGACAGTTTAAAATTCTAAGGAAGACAATAAGCAGTAAAATAGATATACGGAATCTGATACGGAAATTTTCTAGTGTGATTGAGTACCTTCAAAAAAATATACTAATTTCTACTACAGGCTGCAGCGATATTCTAGTTCGAATACCACTACATTTCCATCCTAGACCTGCATGGGCCACCACTAAAAACGTGTCACGACCCGCACCCTAGAGTAAGTGCACGAGACGTGGGTACGTCCAGCTTACGCCGTAGTGTCGGCGGTAGAACGCTGTCCTAGGTCACAACATCTAACAGTTAAAGGTAATAAACAGTTATACTCCCCGAATAGGGGTGACATAACAGAATATATCTCAATCACAGCTAAGGTAGAAAACAATAAGATAGATAGATAGATGAAATAAAAGATGTAAGATCCAAACCACAGGAAATACAAAAGAGAGAAAGCTAAGTGTCTAGATAAACTCCACTAACATCCAGAATAATACAGATCCAAATATATACATCTCAACTCCAACTATGAAATAAGATACAAAAATTTATGGAGCAACAGTCTCTACTGCTAAGGGATCCGACTGGAAGTCCGGATCGCAAGTGTCCTCTAAGGCTGTACCATAGAAAGTATCTAAGCAGGCCTCCTCCTCGTCCTCTGTAAAATTGTCAACAGGTCCAATCAGGACGGGAACGAGCACATACCTCTCAAAATAGTTCATAGCAGGTTAGGAATATAAAGCATACAATAGAGTAAAATACAGGAAGTGCTGAAAAGGAAACGCAGGAAAACAGGAGATATTTTGTAACTGAAAGTAAATACATGATAGTAAAGACTGTAAGTGGCTACGTGATTTAGAGTACAATATGGTCATATAAACGGCTTAGGGGCACATGAATACAACTAAGAGGCACATGAATACAGCTACTGGGGATAATGATGACATAACCAATTCTACTCACCCTGCCCCAATCGATACACAAGGATCCATTCAAGTTACGTTATAGGCACATGAATACAGCTAAAGATACATGAACTCATGTAATGAGTAGTACATGAGGCACATGATAAAGTACATGAAAGTACATAAGAACATGTAAATACATGAGCTAGTACGAGTACAAAGAGTACCTGATGCACATGATAAAGTACATGAACATGAAATACCCGATGCACCCGTAGAGGGATAACATCTCAGAAAAGGATCCATATAGTACTAATTCGTGAAGATATGTGTCAGCATCAAGAGTAATCTAGAGCAAGAGTATAGTCCAGAAAGGTATGAAAAGATCAAAGAATGTACTCGCCTGCTATCTGAATGTCCAAGATGAAAGTACTGTCCGAGGAGTGGTATCTGGCTCCTATTAGAACAGCACAAGTCACAACAAGTCCAGAATGGTAATAAGATGTACTACAATGCACTCTACATGAATCTAGGTCAATTTAGACCAAGGTCAACTCTTGGTCAACTCTGGTCAACCCTAGAAGTCAAACTAGGTCAACCAAGTCAAACCTAAGTCAACTAGTCTATTCTAGGTCTAACAAGACCACACAAGTCTAACTAGACTCTAAACTGACACACAGATACACCCACAGGCTAAGAGACTAGGCCATAGGCTATTAGGCAATACCATGCCTAACTAACCTACAATCACCTACACACATGACAATACCTATATCTAAAATACAATACACATATTACTATATTAATATAATCTATTAAGAATACATATAACACATGACAATATTATATAGTAATACACATTGATATATTTATATAATATACATAGTAACATTTATTTACATATAGGCTACCTATATACATATTAGTTACAAACATTATATATTAATATATATAATGGTATACACACATTATATAATATATATAGGATATATATATACATATACATCACAATCTATATATATACATGTATATTTGCAATGTGTGTGTGTGTCATGAGAATGAGGGTGTGAGGGTGGTAGATGTGTGTGCACAGAGTTTAGAAAACACAAAGGCTAATGTCTAAACCTGGGAATAGTTTAACATAATTAACATTCATTTGAAAAGGAAGGGAAAACAGTGCAAGAAATCAGTGAGTATACAATGTAAAATCTGGAAACCTAAAACAGTGAACTACCCACATAAATGAAATCTGGAATTATGTACACAGGGACACAGTAGAGTGAGGGCTAATGCTCAGGTGAAAAGGGAATGAATAATCAGTGAAGTATATAGGAAACTTAGTTCACAAAACTCAGTTTTCCAGCCTTTCAACCAATTCCCAGATTATGAACTCTAGACAATACCAAATCATCCCAGATTCGACACACCAATAGCAACCATGTAGGTACACTTCATTAAGGTCTAAACCATACTAATTAATAGTTTAAAATAGGTTAAATATGATGTCAAAGTTCATATAGGAAATCTGGAAAAACAGAAGAATATGACTGTTATTCAAAGTATCAGGAATTTTAGGTAAATTGTGAAATGGTCAACAAAATTAAACTAAAATGCATAACCAATGGTTGCTAATGTAAGTACCTATAGTGTACGTGTCTATCAGTGTAATTGTGTCCAAGCACGAGGACACAATTGTGTCAAAACAATTTAAAACACGAAAACATGCTGTAAAACCCCTAAATTTCTACTAATTTTTTTTATTATTAAATTTGGTACTAATTTAAAAAAAAATTGTATTGTTCGTTGCGTAGTCGTATTGTACGTCGCGCACAAAATTTTATTTTCATAATTGCTCGACGAGTGCAAATATGTACGAGCGTACATATTTTTAGAAAAACATTTTTTTCTATTTTTATAGTTTTAAGATAATATATATAATAATTATTTTTAGCTATCAAAATTCCTAATTTACGATTTTATGAAAAGCCTTTTATTTAGACAGTTATTAATAATAAATAATATTCTTGTGCATACGTATATATTTCCTAAATATTTTACCTGTCTATTTTAAATAAAAATGTAATTTTTGAGATTTATTAATATTAATATTTTATTATTCAAAAAAAGATATTTCAAAATATTTATTATTTTTGAAATTATTATTATTGGTATTTTGAAAAATATATTTGGAAGTTATTGTGGTCGTTTAAATCTTGCTTTGATTTTGGATTTATTTAAATAGACTAAACTAATATCCATATTTGGAATTTGATTTATCCCATTCAATTTTAAACTAAAAATTTAATTAGATTTAAATTGGATTTGTATTTGGATTTGAATTGATTTCATTGTTTTAAATTAAGTAGAGAATTATCTAATTGGGTTTTAAATATTCCTAATTCTTATCCAATTGGGAATTCCCACATCCTATAAATAGGCATGTACTCCTCCAACTTTTTATCATTCTCCACAAAATTTCTACCACCACAAACGTGCGTGCATCATATCCGTGAGCCCATATCCCTAATCTTATTCTATCTTTTACATGTACATAAATTTTCCCGTGTCGGACTCACCCCGACACCAAATCCCTAAACCTATCCCTATCCTAACCCCATCGACCATCCGTTCTCCTTCATCTTCCGACCACAGCCAAAGCCAGCATCACCTCCTGGCCGTCCCCAACACCACCAGCAACGTCGTAACCACCGCCTCGCCACCAGTAACGCCGAAACCACCACTGCAGCCCCAAACCCCAAAACTGAACTCTGGCGCCACCTTCCGTCGAACCTCGCCCAAACCAACACCATCCCGCCAGCCACCTACGACACCAACCATCCCGACAACCGCTGCCAACATCGACTCCGGCCAAACCCGGCCAAGCCATTGTCACCACCAAAACCGACTACTACCACCACCAACATCACCCCGCCCGCTAGGTCACTCCCGACCACCGCGGTCCACCCCAACGGCAACAAGTAAATAAAAGAACAGAAAAGAAAATAACCATTACCGCCATCTCACCTGAAACCATATTTGTCGACCTCTGACCCGTGTCTGCCGTCCTCCGTGCAAGCTACCGCGACGTCCAGTCTCCGACCCCCGTCATCCGTCCAAGCCACCGCGCCTGGACGCGACCACCCGAGCACTATCACCCCTTATCTTCCTCTGCCCGGAGAGTCGATGCCGCGTAACTGCCCTTCCGCCCGGAGTGCCGACGCTAGTGTCGCAGCCCTCCACGACCGCCTGGTGCACAGTGGGGCCCGCCACCCGCGTCGGGATCTCTCTGCCGAACCCTCACCTGTCCGTACCCCCGCTGGTACGTCGCATCTAACTGTGCGCCGTCGACGACCCCGTATCTGTGCCTCCGCTCGCTGACGTCGTCGGTTCCTTCTCGTTACCCATGGAACCACCAGCGAGACCGGTCTTGCGTAGTGCAGCCGCGGTCTCCTCCGTCTCTCTGGAGTGTCATCGACGAGCGCATGCCCCTCCCTCTGACCTTCTCCGTCGTGTCTCTTCCGGTGAGACCCTATTTGGAACCTTCCACTCTTTTTCTCACTTCCTCTCCTCTCACTCTCTCTCTTATCATGCTTAAAGAGTAAGCTTTGGCCCTTGGGAGAATAATGAATGACTCAAGTCTTTCATTGGTATTATTTCATTCAACCCGAGGTAAGCTACTATTATGAATGACTCATAGTAATAATGACTCATAGTCCTTATTTCTATTATGGATATTACCAGTATAGTAATGTATAAATTTTTAGTTACATATCGTATGTAGTTGAAGTATGTACAGTATTAATATTAGGGATTACTTTTGGGTTACTATCCTTGGTTATTAAATATTGTTTTAGTTATATTAATATTTTTATTTTCTAAATTATATATTCGAGGCTTTAGCCCTACATATTTCATATTGCCTTAAATGATTTTTATATTTTCCAGTATTAATCTATATATATATATATATTGGTCAAATAAAAAGTAGTTTCCAAATTATCATATATACTTTCAAGTATTTATATATAAAATATTTTACTAAGTAAGTTACAGTTTCGACCTAAAACGATTTTACATGTAGTTACCTATAAATATTTTTGATAGTAAAATATAGGTTTCAAGGATTATAACTAATTTTATAAAAATTGTATTATTTATCCAAACTCCTTCGACTATCCTCATGTCCGTAACTAATCTCGTTATTCCTATCCTCTCACCAATTTTGTACATCCTCCTATCAACCCTAGTTAACTTGACTATCCTGAACCTGACGAAACTGTCCATGCCATCATCAGAGGTTGTCTTGCATAGTGGTAACATCGAGTCGATTTCGTGCCACCTTGATCATCGTAGCACCCCAGGCATACTACCAGGCAAGACACCTTGACATTTGCTGTTTATTTTTTTTAGCTCATATTTCATGCATTATTTATTTTCCTTATGTAAAATAAACTGTGATACATGGCATAACCTATTAGAACTTACTGTTCATTTATATTTCCTGCTATGTATTATTTCTTACACATTAACCCTAGATTTAAGGGACCACCTTGTGTGTTGCATACATAGGCCTTGACACATTTATACCACGTTGTTGTGAGTCACATATAGGACTCAGACATACATGATTGGCTGGCCACCAGTACGTATAAGCCGTGCGTTAGGAAATAACTGCTATTAGAATTGCATGCTAAAAGACTTACCAGTTATGAATTGGCATTGGACGGGGAGAACATGATTGGAAGTTGACTACCACCCTATCTATCGTAGACTCGCTCGCTACTGAGGAACGATAGGTAGACTATATGCTATAGACTCGCTCGATACTGAGGAATAGTATATGGTATTGTGACTCGCTACTGAGGTACTGCATTGGTATTTTCTTGACTTAACCCGATAGTCATACGAACATGAACTGTTCTTAAAATTGCATTCACTTAGAACGGTTAGGCTACCTTAGCCGTTAGGTATGAGTACTTTTGGTTTGGGTACTTGTATCTGACCGTAGCTTGGAACAATAACTTGTCGCGGATTAGTTTGTCACATCTTGTCCTTGTTTGGTTGTAGGTGTGACTTACTACTTCGATGAGAATGTATTGAACCTTGTTGGGGTCCGGACACCATATTGGATTCATAGCAAGGAAAGATACTTCACCGTGAATTAGTTTACCATCTCCTGTCCTTGTTTGGTTGGGGGGATGGTACGCTCGTTCAATAGGTGTGTATTGGACCATGTTATAAATTCAATTGACTTATTTATTTGAACAATATTTATTCCATTTATATGGCATGATATTATGTGTCTTGTTACGTCCCTCTGAGGACCTGATTATCTCGCCAGGTGTGTGCTATTATCTTTCGCAGGTGTTCTAGCTCTAGCCGTGATCATTGCTATTTCTTCGAGGATGATTGCACTTGGATCGTCTTTGCTTCGCTCGCCAAATTCATTCTTTTCTTATGTATTTATTTTCTTTACTTGTTGGTAGTGGATTTGTCTCCGCCCAACATACTGTATCAAGACAATTCATTATCATTATATGATATCTTTTATTCATTTATTTTGTGTGGATGAGATTAGTTATGGTTCTACTGTATTTTACAGCTTATGTATTCATATAAGGTTTTCATATATTGGAGTGTACTACCTATGAATACAGCTGGCATATCTACGTTCCTAGTCCTACGTATTTTGGGACTGGGGCGTTATATGTTTTTGTGGTGGCCCATGCAGGTCAAGATAAATTGTTTGGTTACTTTACCGTACCAAGCAAGCCTGCGTATAGGATTAGAAGTCTAAGATCTCATCCACATACTTGACCTCTTTCCTTGATTTTATCTATCATTTGACTCATCAATTGTATCTTACTTACTTCCTTCCATCCATATTCTTATCTTCACTTCGTGCTTGCTAGAGATTGACCCTACTAGTTGGATGTCCCAAAATACCCTTAGCTAAATTCTTTTAAGTTGGAAAGAATACCCCACGACCTGACACACCATTGACCATTAAGGGAATACCAATAGTATTATCTAGACCATAGAGACTAGAGTAAATTTAACCCAATTGGTCAACCAAGCCTTGGTCAATAAAATCGTAGAATGATTGTATAGGAATAAACAAGACTTAGATTTTTATGACTCTTAGACTATTCATATTTGTTTCATCTACCATCGTGCCTATATTTTTACTATCTAACTAATGATGCTAATATAGCCTAGTTTTTGCAAGCTAAATTCTTTATCAAGCTTGTTCATAACATATGTTATTGGATGCATCTACTAATGTATTGTTTACTCAGAACCGGTACATGATGGTCTGATCAACCTAGTGTACTTTGGTTCGCTTTTATCTCCCGCTCTACGTGGATGGGGACATAGCTAAACTTGTCCTCTAGAGTCCCATCCGCGACTGCCTTGGCAACTCCTTTAAATTTTTTCTCCTTTAAATTTTTTTTTCTTTCTTCGGTCGTCCTTGAACCACGTATTCGTACTCGATAATATCGTCTTTTGAAACTCCTTATTGCCTTCGCTTTCACCATTTTTAGAAGTACGAAGGTGTTATACTAGAACTTCCTCTAATGGTCCTATTACCATTACCACCCAATGTAACTATATCTTTGTCTTGAACTACTCGACCTTTCCCTCAGCCCTAAGTCTACAAGCTTAACTTTCTAATCACTTGAAGTGATTACAATCGTCTCTTAATCATATCCTCAACACTAGACCACAAGCATATAAACTTCTTTAAGGGACCCTTCTATCTACCGTTGTGCCTTCTTACCCCCCTACGAATTCTTAATATCGAGGACGAAATTCTTTTAAGTTGGGTAGGATGTAAAACCCCTAAATTTCTACTAATTTTTTTATTAAATTTTGTACTGATTTAAAAAAATTTTGTATTGTACGTCGCGTAGTCGTATTGTACGCCACGCACGAAATTTTATTTTCGTAATTGCTCGATGAGTGCAAATATATGCGAGCGTACATATTTTTAGAAAAACATTTTTTCCTATTTTTATAGTTTCTTGATAATATATATAATAATTATTTTCAGCTATCAAAATTACTAATTTATGATTTTATGAAAAGCCTTTTATTTAGACAGTTATTAATAATAAATAATATTCTTGTGCATACGTATATAATTCCTAAATATTTTACCAGTCTATTTTAAATAAAAAAGTAATTTTTGAGATTTATTAATATTAATATTTTATTATTCAAAAAAAAGATATTTAAAAATATTTATTATTTTCGAATTTGTTATTATTGGTATTTTGAAAAATATATTTGGAAGTTATTGTGGCCGTTTAAATCTTGATTTGATTTTGGATTTATTTAAATAGACTAAACTAATATCCATATTTGGAATTTGATTTATCCCATTCGATTCTAAACTAAAAATTTAATTAGATTTAAATTGGATTTGCATTTGGATTTGAATTAATTTTATTATTTTAAATTAAGTAGAGAATTATCTAATTGGGTTTTAAATATTCCTAATTCTTATCCAATTGGGAATTCCCACATCCTATAAATAGGCAGGTACTCCTCCAACTTTTTATCGTTCTCCACAAAATTTCTACCACCACAAACGTGCGTGCATCGTGTCCGTGAGCCCATATCCCTAATCTTATTCCATATTTTACATGTACATAAATTTTCCCGTGTCGGACACACCCCGACCCCAAATCCCTAAACCTATCTCTATCCTAACCCCATCGACCACCCGTTCTCCTTCATCTCCCGACCACAGCCAAAGCCAGCATCACCTCCTGGCCATCCCCAACACCACCAGCAATGCCGTCACCACCGCCTCGCCACCAGCAACGTCGAAACCACCACTGCAGCCCCAAACCCCAAAACCGAACTCTGGCGCCACCTTCCGTCGAACCTCGCCCAAACTAACACCATCCCGCCAGCCACCTACGACACCAACCATCCCGACAACCGCTGCCAACACCGACTCCGGCCAAACCCGGCCAAGCCATCGTCACCACCAAAACTGAGTACCACCACCACCAACATCACCCCGCCCTCTAGGTCACCTCCGACCACCGCGGTCCACCCTAACGGCAACAAGTAAATAAAAGAACAGAAAAGAAAATAACCACTACCGCCATCTCACCTGAAACCACATCCGCCGACCTCCGACCCGTGTCCGCTGTCCTCCGTGCAAGCCACCGTGGCGTCCAGTCTCCGACCCCCGTCGTCCGTCCAAGCCACCGCGCCTGGACGCGACCACCCGAGCACTATCACCCGTTACCTTCCTCCGCCCGGAGAGCCGACGCCGCGTAACTGCCCTTCCGCCCGGAGTGCCGACGCTAGTGCCGCAGCCCTCCACGACCGCCTGGTCCGCAGTGGGGCCCGCCACCCGCGTAGGGATCTCTCCGCTGAACCCTCACCTGTCCGTACCCCCGCTGGTACGTCGCATCTGACCGTACACCGTCGACGACCCCGTATCTGTGCCTCCGCTCGCTGACGCCATCGGTTCCTTCTCGTCACCCATGGAACCACCAGCGAGACCGGCCTTGCGTAGTGCAACCGCGGTCTCCTCCGCCTCTCTGGAGTTTCATCGCCGAGCGCATGCCCCTCCCTCCGACCTTCTCCGTCGCGTCTCTTCCGGTGAGACCCTATTTGGAACCTTCCACTCTTTTTCTCACTTCCGCTCTTCTCACTCTCTTTTATCAAACTTAAAGAGTAAGCTTTGGCCCTTAGGAGAATAATGAATGACTCAAGTCATTCATTGGTATTATTTCATTCAACCCGAGGCAAGCTGCTATTATGAATGACTCCTAGTAATAATGACTCATAGTCCTCATTTCTATTATGGATATTACCAGTATAGTAATGTATAAATTTTTAGTTACATATCGTATGTAGTTGAAGTAGTACAGTATTAATATTAGGGATTACTTTTGGGTTATTATCCTTGGTTATTAAATATTGTTTTAGTTATATTAATATTTTATATTAATATTTTCTAAATTTTATATTCGAGGCTTTGACCCTACATATTTCAGTTTGCCTTAAATGATTTTTATATTTTCCAGTATTAATCTATATATATATATATATATATTGGTCGAATAAAAAGTAGTTTCCAAATTATCATATATACTTTCAAGTATTTATATATAAAATATTTTACTAAGTAAGTTACAGTTTCGACCTAAAACGATTTTACATGTAGTTACCTATAAATATTTTTGATAGTAAAATATAGGTTTCAAGGATTATAACTAATTTTATAAAAATTGTATTATTTATCCAAACTCCTTCGACTATCCTCATGTCCGTAACTAATCTCGTTATTTCTATCCTCTCACCAATTTTGTACATCCTCCTATTAACCCTAGTTAACTTGACTATCCTGAACTTGACGAAACTGTCCATGCCATCATCAGAGGTTGTCTTGCATAGTGGTAACATCGAGTCGATTTCGTGCCACCTTGATCATCGTAGCACCCCAGGCATACTACCAGGCAAGACACCTTGACATTTGCTGTTTATTTTTTTAGCTCATATTTCATGCATTATTTATTTTCCTTATGTAAAATAAACTGTGATACATGGCATAACCTATTAGAACTTACTATTCATTTATATTTCCTGCTATGTATTATTTCTTACACATTAACCCTAGATTTAAGGGACCACCTTGTGTGTTGCATACATAGGCCTTGACACATTTATACCACGTTATTATGAGTCACATATAGGACTCGGACATGCGTGATTGGCTGGCCACCAGTACGTATAAGCCGTGCGTTAGGAAATAACTGCTATTAGAATTGCATGCTAGAATACTTAGCAGTTATGAATTGGCATTGGGCGGGGAGAACATGATTGGAAGTTGACTACCACCCTATCTATCGTAGACTCGCTCGCTACTGATGAACGATAGGTAGACTATATGCTATAGACTCGCTCGATACTGAGGAATAGTATATGGTATTGTGACTCGCTACTGAGGTACTGCATTGGTATTTTCTTGACTTAACCCGGTAGTCATGCGAACATGAACTGTTCTTAAAATTGTATTCACTTAGAACGGTTAGGCTACCTTATCCGTTAGGTATGAGTACTTTTAGTTTGGGTACTTGTATCTGACCGTAGCTTGAAACAATAACTTGCACTACAAAAAAAGTGACCTTTGGGGACAACAAAAAACCGTCTTAAAAACTGCAATTACCGTCCCAACAAATATTTGGGACGGCCTTTGGGACGGGAATGGACGGTCCCATTAGGGTGGCGTGGCAAAAACTTTAGGGACGGATATTGCCGTCCTAATTACTGTTAAAGGACGTTAGGCAAAACGTCTCAAAAGTTTTCAAATTTATGCTTTTGTGTGACGGTTTATTAATTTGTCCCAAAAAACAAGTTTTTGTAACAGATATATTTCGTCCTAATAAATAAGGGACAAAATTTTAAAAAGTACTGTAATCGTGCGAAAAAACTTAACAATTGTTTAAATTATTATGGAATTACTAATTTCCTGTTTATATATAAAATATATAATTGAATTTTATATACAACAAAAATTCATACATAACTATTTTATTTAATCGGAAATGCATATGGTAGCCGCAACATTAACAAAGCGTAGGCGCAACATTAACAAAACGATTTCTATAAAACATATTTAAAGGTAATATCCCATTGTTCACAAAATGAAATCCAAGTCTTACATCACTTAGAGTGTTCCCATCAAGTTTTACATCAGTAAGCATTCACTTAATTTACAAAATAAAATCTACGACTTTTTACACAAGTCCAAAACGTATATATTAGGAACCCCTTTTCTCTTGTGAGTCCTCTTCTTCGGGACCGCCTCCTCCTCCAAATCACGAGTCCTCTTCTTTGGGATCGCCTCCGAATCGTTCATCGTCTCCTCGTTTGCTTCCTCGGACTGCTGGGACGAAAAGAAAGGGTGAGGCTCACCTTCCTTAGGGGGGAGGCCCTCGAGATCTGGGGTCGAATTGGAGGTAGACAGTGCAGATTCATCGGAGCGGGAGGCGGTAGTCTCTACTGACTCTTCGGAGACCTGCACGAGCATGTTCAGTGTGAAGCAATAATGAATGACAACAGAGCCTACCATAAGATGATTACATACTGGAAAAAAAATAATACAAGATTGTATATTGAGAATCTAGCATAACATATTAATGTGGACATGTCAAAATTAGATTGCAAATATCAAATAGCTATATGACCAGATGTTATTCTAGACAAGTATACCCAAGAGAGAAAACACAATTATAGGAAACTATACACTCAAAAAGAAAGTGTAGACGAGAGACTAACCTTATCTTTTTTAATGAGCTTACACCCTTCAATAGCACCACAACTTTAGGAGACCTCAAGAAGAAGAGAAAATGTGACTTGGAGATGGATGTTGCCTACATACCTGCATTTACCCAAAAATAATAAAAAATTGGAACAATAAGAATGATCACCAGTACCAAAGAGGATGTTGTTCAAATACTTCAACAGATCAACCACCAATTCATCAGCTATGGTATTATCTTGCTTGGATGACAAACTTGAGATAACAAAGGAAACCCTGTGTAGTGGTACAATAACAAAAGAAACCCTGCGGAGTGATTCTCTTTCTTAGCTAATTGTGTTAACAGTAGCCTATATAAATGGCTAGGAGAAACCCATATTACCTAATTCATAGGCAAAAAACTACTATATAGATTATTCAAAGAAAAATGTGCTATATAAATGGGCCTATATGACATATAGATAAGCATGTCCACGAGTTCGCTTACAAGACACAAATTTGAGTTTCAGAATGATTATTCATGGCAAAAGTATTTGGGGCCATGATGCAATAAATAGAAAAGGTAAAACGGGAATGCAAGTTATTGCCAATCCTTCCATCGTTAATTATCTTAATTATTTTATGATCACGAGCCTATCAAATATTATGCACCAATAGATTTTAAAATTTTACCTTCAATTCTCATAAAGTAGCGAACATTTTTCTGTAGATCATTAAACTCGTCACTGGAGTTCTCTTAAGTGAAGATGGTAAAGATTTCTCAGGATTCAAGAAACAATCTTTGCCTAGCTGTGCATCAAGAGTAGACTACATGTCAGCACGTCTTCATTAAAGAATGATATAATACAATAATAAAGAGTGAAAAGTAGAGCATAGCAAGCAAATGGACAATTTTTTTTTACTCACAATTTTGTATTCCTGGTATAAGGCATCAATCTCTTTGTGGAACTGACCATCCAAGAGCATCTTCAGTTCGGATATCAAAATCTTTTCAAGAAAAAAAATACACTTTTGAACATTCCTAATACAAGTATCGCATAAAATAGATTAGAAGAGGGGAAGCATACATTGAAAGTAAAGTCTGGTGACACATTATGCTCAATCAGTTTTTAAGCTTGCCACAGATGACATATAACCATGATACTAAGATGGGTTGTAGGTATATAGTTGCATCGTACATGTTCTATCACAATACAAATAAATGATAAGATTCTGATCATATGGTCATGTGCCGGTGGGTGTTTTTTGCAGCCCTTAATTTGTATATATGGTTTGGCAGTTAGCAGATGAAGGAAAATATATTACGACAAAACTAAGAAAAATGAAATTTGTTAATAAGGATTTAAAATGTTGGTTAGCAAACAAAATATATCATTAACTGATCAATGTAGGAAGTGGCGTAAAGCTAAGCTAAATAGATGAGACACCTTGTACTTCTTGTAAAGCACCACTATGAACTATTAAAATACAACATTCAAGTTTGCAAGAAAAAGTAAGCTTAGTTTATTCATAGATTTCTCCCAGAAGCGTGAATATGGTATATGAACTGATGTTATACAGTTGATGCTCATTTATTTTTTGATCTAGATCAGTAAGAATTTCAGATGTGCCCATCTACCACTGCTTATTTTTCTTGTTCTATAGTTTACCCCTAAGACTCTTGTCTAAGGGCACTTGCATTTGAGATGGCAATATAAATAGCATAATATGATTTGGACCAAGCCAAACAGTGAAAACTTTACCCAGTGTATATTGGTCATACGGATCACCCAGTTGGAAGGTAGGACTTTTCATGAAGAACTGCTACATCCTAGCGTTAAAGAACCAGAGATGATGCAAATTGACCAAGAACCAAGCTGACAGGATCTAATAATTACATTCCTCAAAGATTGTATATTGCTGAAAGATGCCACCGACGCTAAGAAAGCAAAAATGCTGCAATCTATTACTACATGAATGACACTGAGCTGCTATAAAGGTCATTTGACAGGAACTTACAGTGGTGTTTGTTTAAGGTGTCTTCCAAGGTCAAATGAAGGATATCAATATCAAAGTGATGCACATTGACATCCAATCCAAGAGTGAAGCTCATGTCAGGTGACTAAAAACTGAGGTATGAATCATTTGGTAACTATTCTTTATTCTCTTAAAGATATAACTACTAGTTTAACATGGGCAATGACTGCATCAAGCACTTAACGCAAATAAGCAAACATAATGCATCAAGCACTTAAAGATTTACCTTAGCCAGTGCTTGTCTGCCTTCATCATAATGCCTCCATCTCGAGAAAGCTGAAACCATGCGGGAGGTGGCCTGAAATAAAATGAAGAAACAAACATAAGCTTAATAACCAGTGCCCCGATTAACTCGCTTGAAAATACCCTTTAGAGAAAGGAGTGACCGGCGGGTGCAAGAGTGTAACGAACATAAGAAGAAAAGCACCTGGGGGTTTATTTTGTCCAGCTGCATTACAACTTCTCCCAGAAATTTGTAGCCTGACCCATCCTTTGCATGAAAATTAACAGGGGATCCACAAAACCCTCCAATTAGGGAGTAAACCTGATAAACAACCAAAATTCAAAATTTACACATGTTTGATAAAGTTGGCTACAACATAAGAAATATAAGCGGACATCTTGCTGACCTTGTTTGGGTTGTGCATGTCAAAGGCAGGATGGCTCAACAAGTTCTGGACATTAGTCACATTTTCAGGAATGTCTGACATTGCTTGAAAAGCAAACCATTTATTTACCACCTGATGGAAAAAGAACAACATGATTATACAACCAGTCTCTCTTGCAAATAAAAATCACAAAAATAACTAGATAAGCAATTAAGTCTTAGATATATGGAGGAGGGTGTTACCAGAAAGTCATCTGATCACTTCTTATAGAAGTCAGCAAGAACCTCATCACGAGCTTGACCAGGATTTTGAGCTATGGTTTGTAGAGCAGCAAATTGATCTGTCATGTTCGTGGTAGAATTGATCTCGCTCTTCTATGTTTAGATAGAAGAATGCCATGTCAATTTCTTCTTGTCATGAACAATGCTGACAGCCAAGTTGATGGGGAAATGCTGAAAGCCAAATTGATGGGGAAATTTGGAAGGAGACATGCTGCTAGTGATTGATGGATGTCATTGATTTAGAAACAATCAATAGCTAATTTTAAGAGCTAGGACGGACAGCAGCTGATGCACAACATAAACATGCAAGCAACTGCAGAGGACTTGTGGCTCAAAAAAAATCGTCAAGAAAGAATTGCCCTTTCAAAAATAAGATACATAATCAACGTCACCTCTCCGTCACCAATTTCATATCGAAACTGTGGAATAGGAGAGTTCACCTCACGACAACGTGGTTCGATTTTGGTCGAACCATGTCCATCGAGCTTCAGAGCCTCCTTTAATACTTAAAATTCCAAGCTCTCTTCAATTAGTAGGCTAGAAAAATCCATAATATTACTAAATATTGAATCAATTTCTAGCCTTCAAAATCCATCCAAAATTTGATGAGCCATAGTACAACAATATCCACATTGGCGTGTTCTACTATGCCATTTTCTGGACATTGTTGCGGTTACATCCATTCTTCCTTGAGACTTCAGTTTCCTTTTAGCATGAGAATATGACTCATATTCCTGTTACACAAAGAGCCTCTTTCCAGGCAAAAATATCTATAATATCATTGAAAAGAGTAAAATTAAAGGTTCCCCCACTAATCAGAAGGAGATGCGGAGAACAAGCTTATTATATAAAAACCAAGAGAATTGTAATCACTTCAGATGGTGTACAGTAATCTACATTTACTATCAACAATCTGCACTCTGTTAGCCACTGAAAGACTAAACTTCATTACTCCATACACTACAAAAATCAAGACCATTATTCTTGGCAGCAACTGATAAAAATTGCATGTATACATAATATGCAACAGCATCAGCTAATAAGGAAATATCGAGGGGCAAAAACGGGTAATCAGGAATAGTAAAATGGTTACAGTTTCGACCCAAGAAACGCCAAGGTTGCTGTATCTCCTGGTTTGTAGGAATAAATTAACTTGTGTGCTCCTAAATAAGACACCTATTTGTTGCATTTCACGTAATTTGAAGACTGGGTAGAGTGCACCTTCTCCAAGCTCGTCAATGTTTCCACCATGATTTACAAACAATAACTGTCAAAGGGCATATATTTTTCTGAAAAAATTTCATGTCAACCGAAATATGAAACTTTTTGTAATGATTCACTCAGTTCGTCCGATCTTCCTCAAAGGTATAACAACAAATATCACCAATATAAAATGATAATAACCTACGAAAATCAATCAACCCTACACAATTCAAGACATCGAAATGGAAAGGACCATCAACTATCCAGCACCTTTATTGAGCTCAAGTTCATACCTTTTAGCTGAATATTTCAGTTTTCAATTTCCCATTCTCCAGTGGACAATGTCAACCGAAAAATGACATCTTTCGTGAATTTATTCAACTCGATAAGCTTCTTTTGATTTTAACAAAATCATCATCGATTTACAACAAAGACCTATGGAAACCCTAGCTTTCTTAAGCTCAAGCTCAGGTGAACCATATCAATCAAAAGATGGCATCATCCGTGATAATTGACGCAATTCGACACAGATTGATCCGATTCTAATAATAAACACAATCACCAATATATAATCAGAACCTACAAAAAACGACATAAAAAGGGAGAATTTAGGGTTAGGGTTTTTACCCCCACTGGACGACGAGAGACTCGTAGTCACGGTACTCCTTTGGGTGGATGACATTGATATCGGAGTAAACCCTAGCTCTCGACATCCAAAGAACGGCATGAGGGAGAGATGAGGGGAGTACCCATTGGGTGGGTTGAAGATGCCCTTCTTCTTCGACCATAAAACCTAAATCAAACCAAAATTTTGAGATTCTGAGAGAGAAGAAGACTCTAAATCCTTGATCAAATAAATACGTACCCGATGGAGTCTTCTCGCCTCTTCGCCGTGATGGAGGAGTGCCAATAGTCGGGGCGGGCGACGTCTTAGCAACCAGAAGCTCTCTCTCTCTCTCCCTCTCTCTGCGAGAGAGATGGAAAGAGAGGGAATGACTAAAATGAGTGCGGGAATTAGCTTTCCTTCAATTTTTAACACTCTAATCTTGTGTCACGTGGAATGCATGTGACTGAAAATATAGCTTTCCCGCTGAGATTATTTGAGACGGTCTCGAAATTTATTTGGAACGAAAAATATTAATAGTTCCAAATAAGAGGTCCATCTTCCAATCTGTCACCAATAAATTTGTTTTTTGTTACAAAAAATATAGCAGTCCCAAATAATAATTTTTTAGGACGTTTAAAACTAGCGTTCCTGAAAGTGTTGTCCCAAAAGCCAACTTTTTTTGTAGTATTGTCGCAGATTAGTTCGTCACATCTTGTCCTTGTTTGGTTGTAGGTGTGACTTACTACTTCGATAAGAATGTATTGAACCTTGTTGGGGTTCGGATACCATGTTGGATTCATAGCATGGAAAGATACGTCACCGTGAATTAGTTTACCATCTCCTGTCCTTGTTTGGTTGGGGGGATGGTACGCTCGTTCAAAAGGTGTGTATTGGACCATGTTATAAATTCAATTGACTTATTTATTTGAGCAATATTTATTCCATTTATATGGCATGATATTATGTGTCTTGTTACGTCCCTCTGGGGACCAGGTTATCTTGCCAGGTTTGTGCTATTGTCTTTCGCAGGTGTTCTAGCTCTAGCCGTAGTCATTGCTATTTCTTCGAGGATGATTGCACTTGGATCGTCTTCGCTTCGCTCGCCAAATTCATTCTTTTCTTATGTATTTATTTTCTTTACTTGTTGGTAGCAGATTTGTCTCCGCCCAACATATTGTATCAAGACAATTTATTATCATTATATGATATCTTTTATTCATTTATTTTGTGTGGATGAGATTAGTTATGGTTCTACTGCATTTTACAGCTTATGTATTCATATAAGGTTTCCATATATTGGAGTGTACTACGTATAAATACAGCTGGCATGTCTACGTTCCTAGTCCTACATATTTTGGGACTGGGGCGTTACACATACAAAACTGGAAAATCCTCGTGCGTGTGTTCACAGTGCTCGTACACACGACACGATACGACACAGACCTCGTGGTCGTGTCCCAATGTCGACTAGGACTAGGGCTAGGGCTAGGACACCCTTACACGTGTCCATGATATACGTGCGTGCGATACGACACGCGTATCAGTGCTGAAAATTGGCTGTAGCCGGTTCAGTGTTAAATCAGTGTACGGCTTCGTGCATGTCCGACACGACACGAGAGGCTCTGAGACTTGACACACGTGGTGTCAGACCGTGCCCCTCTGTTTGTGTCAATTCTCACGTGTCGACGTGTCGTGTCCGAGGTGCTACAGACCCCGAGTAGCAGGGAATTCAATCTACTCGCGTGCGTACACGTGTCAGCATGTTCACGTGTCTGTGACGACTCGATACGACACGAAAACCACACTCAGACATTAGAAACCTATTAGCAAGATCAAAACCTAATTTTTTATTTAATTACATTCCTAAAAATCAATTGAAATGCCCATTGGGGCATTTCATCAAACACATTCCTATACGTACTGATACGTGTCCAATACGGACACGTAATGGGCTCAAAATCTCGGGTTAGCTATAACTACATCTAGGTTAGGCCTAGGGCTTCCTAGATGTGAAATAAAATTAGGAATTTATGGAGTATTATAAAAGGTTACCTATGGTTGCAATTCCTCTAAAAACTCCAAAAGGGAGTGGTTCTCCAAGCTTCAAAACTCCCACAAATTGTCCAAACTCTGAAATATCCTTACACAAATAGAAAGAACAGAAGAATTAAAACCTAATACAATTGGTTTGGGGGGAAAAGGAATAAAAATGGACTTTACATGATTTAATGCACTACCAAAATTTATCGATTTAGCGACGGCCGTATCCGTCGCCCGTCCGACGGGAATACCTATTAGCGACCGATCACTGACGGATCTTAGCCAAAAAAGTCCGTCGGCAATCGGCTCGTCGCTAATAACGGTCCGTCGCTACGTAGTCGTTAAGCGACGGATTAGCGACGGCATTTCGACTTCACTATACAAAACATTAGCGACTACGTTCCGACGGACTTTCGTCCATTTCAAGTATTAAATACTGAACTGTGTAGATAATAGCGACGAAATGGTCCGTCGGTAAATCGTCGTAATAGCGTATCAGAGTGTATCGTTCCGTCGCTATTCCGTCGACAGTCGTCGATAACAAAGGACGGATTAGCGACGGTATGCTGACGGATAATCCGTCGACCAGGTTCTGGAAATTCTTGGTATTTCCAGAACCATGGCGACGGAAATGCCGTCGACATTTCGTCGCTAGGCCGTCGACATGATCGACTGAATAGCGTCTGATTATCCGTCGCCATGGTTCTGGAAATACCAAGAATTTCCAGAACCTGGTCGACGGATTATCCGTCAGAATACCGTCGCTAATCCGTCGAAGTATATACCTCCAGAAACATGCCGACGGATATTCCGTCGACCGGCCGTCGCTATCTGGGAAAAATTTCAAATCTCCAGTTGGCGACGGAAATGCCGTCACAAAGTAGTCGGAAACTGTAAAAAAGCGTCGCTAACCAGTCACTAGTCCATCGCTACCTGAGTTTTTTTTTAAAAAAATGCAGCATTTTCCCTGTTCACAAAAATATGCAGAAACCAAACCCATTTATAATGCTATCCAACAATCACAAACAAATATATAATGCACACCAATTATCCAAGAATCACCTAGACCAAATATGCACGTACGAATTTAATGCACACCAATTATCCAAGAATCACAGACGAAAATTCAATTATAGCCCAATTCACAGACCAAAATTCGTTTATATCTACACCAATTATCCGTAACCTAATATCCGAGTATAGCACAATTCATCCAAAATTTCCACAAATAATCCACATTTTCTTAATTACAAAATTTTATGAAGAAGGAGGAGTTCGATCGTCCGGGGGTGGTAATCCCAGCTACGACCGACGAATATACTCCTCCACTCGGTACGCCGGCAAGCCGTCGTAGACACTGGGAGGAAGTCGGCGTAGCTGCTCTGGCAACATTAGATCCAGGAGTGCCGTCATAGTCGGAGGTGGTACGATAGGGGCATCAGGGTTGAAAGAAAGATGACCCACGGAAGAAGGACCGACACCAGCAGTCGACGGACCAGTAGAAGACGGACCGGAAGAAGCAGACGGACCGGGAGCAGCAGACGGACCGGGAGCAGCCGACGGAGGCGGAAAGTACATGGCAATTTGCTCCCACAAAAATGACACCGCGTCGTGCAGCTGCGTAAGCTGCGACCTAACATCATCGTCTACCGGGGCCACGGAAGGAGGCGGTGTCGGTGGAAATCTCTGCGTCGCCATATACAACGACCCTAGGGAGCCGACTCCGTACAGAAGCCCTTTCTTAAAGCCGCCGACATTATCTATGAACAAGTCGTTACGAGCGGCCAAAGAAGAGGGCGTCCCGGCGGACGTCGTTTTACCAACATCCTCGGTGTCAGCTAACTGAGCTCGACTAAGGGCCTCACGATACGTAGCCTATCAAATGAATGTGTTTATATTATAAGATTTACTTAAGTTGTAATCTAAATCCTATGTTTCACTAAGTTAAGTGTGAATCCTAAGTTTACCTAAGTTATAGTCCGAATACTTTTAATTCTAACGTAAATCTCATAAACATAAGTATTTACATCAGTCTCCTTGGCCCTCTCGTCGACGAAGGTCCCGTCCTTCCGCCTCTTGTACGTATGCTGGAATACGTCGTGCATGGTGACCGATTCTGGCGGCCTTCCCTTCTTCACCGCCCGTTGGGCCTGCATACAAAATTTCCATAGAACATAATTAACTCCGTATATTAATAATACCTAATTCGATAGTGAAATGAATTTACGGTATCTCACCAGATCTGCAAGCGTCGCTGCGTGGGACCTTGATCCCCCCGTATGAAGCCCCGCGGCCTGTCGGTTCGCCTTCGCCTTCTCCGATTTCTCCTTGTACGCAGGAGTATCCATCATACCTAGGAGGTCCTCATAATACTCCTGTCGGATCCAATTCGGCCTCGTATGCCCCATTTTTAGGTCATGAATCATATCCCGTATCTTCTTCGAGGCAGCACTTCTGTAGGTCCTGCGGATCGCGTCCTCGCGATGGGGGGGCCACCAGTACATCGTCTAACATACAAATTCACTTATCACGTAATTTAAAAAATGGTTGATTAAAGAGTAACTAATAATTAACCAGAAAGTATAGATATATACCCTCAACTCGTCGAGCCAGACGTACTTCAAGTTTGGGGGCACCAACGAAATGTTGAGGTAGGCACCATGGAAGTTAGCCCTGATAATTTCTCCAAGAGCCCTGGTAACATTAAACGGAAAAAACCTACAAAGAAGAAACGACTGGATTATTAACTTGAATAAATGAAAGAAATTTAGTAAATTATCTTAAATTTACTTACGAGGTCCCCGCGGGCCATAGCTCTCGTCGGAACTCGCCTCTCGGCCTCTCCGGTGCCGTCGGAGGATCCGCGGGTCCGCGTATGTACTCCCTAGTAACCGGATGGAACCGAATATGGGGGTACTCCGGGGCCCACTGTGCAGTAACTGGGGCATCCGCTGGTGGATCCGCTGCTGGTGGTTCCGATACCAGAACGGATCCGCTAGCAGATCCGGACTCATGCCTCGATGAAGTCGTCGATCGACGGCGGGATGCGACTGTGCCCGGGGTACTCTCCGGGTCGGGCTCGGGCTCGCTCGATGGAGTCACATCTCGGGAACTTTGAATGCGACCACGACCACCAGCACCACTACGACCACGACCACGACCACCACCACCACCACGACCACCACCAGCACCACGACCACGGCCAGCCATCATGACCTGTAAATAGAACACATAAACATAATTAACAATATAAAAGTGTAAATGAATATAAAATTCTAAACTAAAATATACATACCACCAGTAGGGAGACGAGTGCCGCCGCGACGAAAATGACTAGGAGTGCCATCTGCAATAAGTAAATAATCGAATAAAAAAACATGAATTCACGTAATTGCTTTTATGAGGTCAAACTTAATTCACGTAATTGGAAGTGTTTTTAATATACAACAATATTTAACCTAATCATCGTCTTCGTTCTCATCATCGGCCTCGTCTTCATCATCATCCTCCTCATCCTCATCCTCATCCTCATCCTTATCTTCATCATCATCCTCATCCTCATCCTCATCTGTATCCTCATCCCCATCAAATTCTTCTTCTTCTTCTTTTTCTTCTTCTTCTTCTGCCTCAATATTTGGGACAAGACACCTCTTTCTCCCCTGGTTGACAGCTAAGTCTTGTGTATCAACCTCTTCCTCCCCTCTATTTTCCTCAACAATATCTTCAACATCCATTGTATCTGAGTATTGTCCCAAGTATTGGGACTTTTCGATCTGGTCCTCTAGGTATGTTGGGTCTCCAACGTTGAATGTATTTCTAGATTTAATCTTGCATACAGCCCACCAGTCAAATCGATCTCTACGACGCCTTGGGTAGCTTGTATAGTAGACTTGAACAGCCTGATCTGCTATCGCAAATGTATCGGACCCTCTATACCTCCTGTGATGATTTATATCGACAAATCCAAATTGTTTATCGATTCTCCAACCGATATTTGGTGTCGTATCGAACCACTCACATTTGAACATCACAATATGCATATCATATGGGCCAGTATATTGTAAATCTACAATATTCCGAAGCACTCCATAATAGTCAAAGTCCGGCTCGTCGTCATAGATGGTACCTCTTATGCAAACACCGGAATCCTTGGTACTGATGCCGTCATTGATAATTTCGACATTTATAGCATTCTGAGTTGACTTAAACCTGAAGCCATTAACGACATAGCCTGGCCACGTCTTTATTTGCTTCTTCGGTCCCAATGCCAGATAACGAACACTCTCATGAGTGAGTGTTGTTTCAGGCAATAAAACCTGTAAACAAATATTTATAATTTAAATGTTTTAGATTATATATTTATAATCTCAATTATAATCATAGTTACTTACGTATTTGCGAAACCATGACGAAAATGTATAATCAACCTCTCTTTGCAGTCCCTCATCGGTAATATCGGGTGTCCTCATTTTTACTTCATCTCTAAATACACTATTAGAGAAAATAAGAATATATAAGTGTAGTCACTTACTTCATCAAATTCGAGATTATAACGAGTGCAAGTGTACTGACTTACTTCTCCAAATATCTCACTTCTTGTATGTCACAGTTTAACAAGACATATCGGTGAGCGGCATCATACTCGTCGTCTGTCAACCACCGTCTTTTACTAGCCCCAACAGGCTTGCCCCTTACATTGAAATGTCAAATCAAGATTATGCCTTATAAGATTATCTTTCCAATAAGGTAAGTCCCAGAAGATACTCCATTTGGTCCAGTTATGGGTTTGTCCGAACCCATCGATACGATTGTTCGATGGATCTTCCATTACAGTGGGCAAGTCCTTGACATCTTCCCAAATATCGTATCCCGACAATCTGGCAGGCGGATCAGAAAATTCTTGTTTTCCAGCTCTGAACGCGTCCTTGTTCTTTCTCCAAGGATGACTCGCGGGCAGAAATTGACGATGACAATCAAAGAAAGAAGTCTTTCCTCCATGCTTAAGGCGGAACGCCTTACTATTTTGCATGCATATCGAACAAGACAGGGTGCCGTGAGAACTCCATTCCGACAACATACCGTATGCAGGAAAATCATTGATTGTCCACATCAGTGAAGCTCTCATCTGAAAGTTTTGTTTCCTGGAAATATCATAGGTCGTGACGCCGATCTCCCACAGCTGTTTCAGCTCATCCACCAACGGCTGTAAATATATATCGATATTCTTCGTCGAATTTTTTGGACCCGGTATGATAGCTGTCAAGAACATATAAGGAGTCTTTATACACATCCATGGTGGCATATTGTAAGGGGTCAGAATGACCGGCCAGCAGGAGTATTGAGATCCCGACTGCCCGAAAGGGGCGAAGCCATCAGAACATAGCCCCATGCGTACATTTCTAGGCTCTGCAGCAAAATCTGGATGGCAAAAATCGAAATATTTCCATACCTTTCCATCCGAAGGATGTGACAATTCTCTATCGTCCTTCGTGCGTTCTTTGTTGTGCCACGTCATGTGTTCTGCTGTATTCTGAGACATATACATCCTCTGCAAGCGCTTCGTAATTGACAAGTAATGCATATACGTGTAAGGACGTCGTTTTCTAGTTGACTTTTCTTTTCTCCTGACTGGCTTGTAACGATCCGCATTACAGAAGCTGCAACTTTCTACATCCTCGTTCTCCTTGTAGTACAACATGCATCCGTTGCGACAACAATCTATCTTGTCGTACCCCAGTCCCAGTTGTCGGACCATCATCTTCGACTTGTAGAAGTTTTTTGGAAGCTCTTTTGATTTCTTCGGTAACACCTCCTTCATTAGTTGTGTAATCCGATCATAGCAAGTTTGTGGCAAGTTAAAATCGGACTTTATGTTCAACAACCGCATCGTCACTGACAGTACGGAATGTGGCTCATAACCAGGATATAAAGAAGTTTCAGCATCATGAAACATATCATAGAACTCCTTCGCCTCAGGATTAGGATCCTCCGGATCAAAATTAGGCCCTACAGCATCGTACACCATATCTCGTGCAAGGTTCTGCACGTCTCCATAATCAACGGAGCATTCGTCGTCATCGACGACAAAATTCGCTGCAGCATTATCATTAAAAGCATAAGTAGCAGCATTCGCAACCTGTCTTTCCGTATATAGTTCACCTTGCGATGACCACAAGTCGTAATCACGTACGAAACCCTTACGGGTCAAATGATCTCTTACACTCACAACTTCTTCGTAACGTCTATTGCGACAATTACGACATGGACACTTGATTTTGTTACCGTCCATAAACTGAGCTTTGCTCATGGCATACTTAAGAAACACTTCCATGCCTGCCTGATAATCGTCACTCACACCTATTCTGCTCTCGTGTTGTCGTTTGTACATCCATGTACGATCAACGAAATAACGATCCATCACAGATTGGATGTAAAAATCTGTATAGTAAGACAAACTAAACAGAATTAGTATATAATCATGTAACTGATGGATCCGCTGATATTCTAGCTCGAGAAGAGAAAAATCTAAGTACAGTTGTTACTAATAGTTCGATACCGATAGTTCGATACCGATACTGATTTCTGAAAAATCTAAGTACAGTTGTTACTCTAACCATAACTCTAACATCCTAATCCTTAACCCCATTTCTGAAACCAAACCTATAACTGATACTAGCAAACCCATATCTAATACAAACCAAAAGAGGGACTGAACAATAGTGGATACTAACACAGGCACCTAGCAATCTAGTAAAAATTGAACACTATATCTTATTAAACCATGCATATGGATAATACATAGCCTCTCATCTATCCCTAATTTCCAGTTTACCTGCCCTCTTCGCCTTCTCTGATACATTTAAATAACTGACACTAACATGTGCATTACTAATTTCTGAAACAAAATCCTAAACTCCGGAACCCCACACACTCACTCAAGCCTATATTAACATATCTGATACTAACATCTCCACATTAGGATACACATCACTGAACAACCAAACATCTCTCATTCCTAATTGAACCCTCACTCACTGGCACATATATGGACATAGGCAAATGCCAAATGCCAATGCTGCACCGTGGCCAAACCACTGCTGCTCTGTAACAAAGCCAAACTCGACCCCCTCTCAAATACTCATCTGATACAAACATCCAACCTTTAGGAAAATAGAAAAGGGCTATCTGAATAAGTTTTCACTCATTCGAGCACATGCTTGATGGCCAAGGGCCAATGCCATAGCCATTGGCCAATACACAGGGCTGCCTACATCAGACCCTTGCTTCGACACTTAGCCAATGGCCAAGTGGTCCAACCCAAACCATATGGGCCAAATTCTGATACCAAGTGCCACTGTAGCGAACCAATGGCCAAGTGAGTCTACAAGTGTGTGTCATGTGTGTGTCTACAAGGGTGTGTGTCATGTGTCCTAGGAGGTGTCCAATCGAGTGTCCAACACTAAACAACAGCATGGTATCAGAAACTGAACCCATGTATTAAACATCAACATATATATATATTCGAATACCCACAATATATATACGAAACTGGATAATATAGGTAAAGGGGTGTGTGTCGTATGTGTGTCAGCAAGGGGGTGTCCACTGTGTCCACGAATTTGTATCCAAGAGTGTGTCGAACACAGTACACATGTATAAGAACTGGTAGAACACTGCCTCGTGCACATATGTCGATGAGGATTAGACACAACATATCCATCAAAATATCTCGCCCCCGCCCCAAGCCCACCGCCCAGCCCCCGCCCCAAGCCGCCCGCCCAGCCCCCGCCCCAAGCCCACCGCCCAGTCCCCGACGCCCCCGCCCCAAGCGCACCGTCCAGCCCCCGATGCCCCCGCCCAAAGCCAGCCGCCCAGCCCCCCGACGCCCCCGCCACAAGCACGCCGCCCAGCCCCCGACGCCCCCGTCCTAAGCCCACCGCCCAGCCCCCGACGCCCCCGCCCCAAGCCAGCCGCCCAGCCCCCGCCCCAAGCCCGCCGTCCAGCCCCCGACGCCCCTGCCCCAAGCCCGCCGTGAGAGAGAGAGAGAGAGAGAGGGGATTACCTTCTGGGGAGAGAGAGAGAGGAGAGGACGCCGACGACGAAGCCGTGGGAGAGAGATGGAGAGAGAGAGAGAGAGAAGAGAGAGTGAATTTGGGGGGAATGCAAAAAGTTTCCCCCGCCGTTTCATTTTAAGTCTGGAATGTTCGTTTAGCGACGGATTAGCGACGGTGTTTAGTCCGTCGCCCGTTAGTCGCTTGTCTTTATACCTGCCGACTGAGTATCCGTCGCTAAGTGGACGAAAAAATATCCCGCCAATCCTCCACACAATTCCTACCAAAATAATCGACTGTATAGCGACGACTGCAGATCCGTCGCTATATCTCCGACACACTAGCGACGGATGTACGACCTTTCCTCCCCTTAAAATTAAAATAAAAAATGTAACGTCCTGTCGTCGGTAATCCATCGGCGGACTGCCACAAATCTGTCGCTAGTGCCGACTGAATATGTCCGTCGCTAATAGTCAGTCGCTAATTTACTGTATTTTGGTAGTGATGAACATTGAGACTCAAGTCTTTATCAAATTTTGAAATAATTCTAAAGAGAGGCTAGCCCTAATTTCTAGGAGAGATTATATAGAGGGGGGTGACCTAGTGGCCGGCCATGGGATGGACTAGGGTTAGGGTTGCACTAGGTTGGGTTGGGCATTTAAGGCTTTAAGTCATATTCATGACTTGTGAAATCACAAGCCATTCCTTAATCAATTTAATTCCAATTTCCCTAAAATAGTTCTAATAAGTCAAATGTCACTAACTTAGGTCAAGCTAGGGTTCCATATCCTAATCAAATAGTAATGACCTAGGTTAGCCTCTAGGTTAGTCTCCAAGGTCAACACTAGTCAAGTCAACTATAGGACCAAAATCAATTATACTAAAACTCACTAAAAATCACATTAATTCTAATAAATCTAAATAATACATAATAATTCCAAATAATTCCAAAATTTTAAAAATGACCAAAATGACCAAAATGCCCTCAAGCTAGAAAAGTGGTAGTGACACTCTTCAAAGGACAATGGTGGCTGCTATAATTAACTCTCTTTGACCCTCCTTTACCATCACTCCTAAACTTGTCTGTAATAATTTCATCAGAATATCTTCATCATTTACTCTAAAGAACTTATTAAAAGGACTATTTGTTTGTTTCTCCTTGCATCTTCTAGTAAATTTGTCAGAGTCCCTCTAAGAAACACGGACACTCCTACTTGTTTACTTAGATACATGTCCCTATAAATAGTTAGTAATTCAGTATGGACTCTTGACAAATAAAAATAGTATAGTGCACTTAAAAACAAACTAAGAAATAGATACACTTTTAAAATTCATGTTATGTCCATGTCGTGTCAGACACGTATCGAATGTCATGCCCCGATTCCTTAGAATCGATAGTCGTCCCCCGGGCGTGATGCCGTGTGAACCTAAGTTGCGATCTCACAAGGCATAGTCATAAGGTTATCTGAATCACAACATCAAGTTAGAGTACGCAGAGAAAATTGAATGACACATTGAAATAGAAGCAAACTTTTTCATTGATAATAAAACTTTATTTACATTGACTCCATTACAATTATTACCGCGCGGGCTACAACATGACTCGACTTACAAAACTAAGGCTGATGAGATAGTCGTTCCATACATTATATCCCTTTTTACAAGCAAAACTATTACAATTTCCACCTGCTATCGAAGGAAGTCGAGTCGCCATTTGTCTTCCTTTGTACTGAGTGCGGAGTCTTCAAAAAGGATTTCAAAACAAGCCTTCAACACGCGGACGAGGCTTTAAAATTTGTACACGTCGCCTTGAGTTTTAAGCGACACGGCCTTCGTGATCCGGGGTACCTGTGGGGAGAGCGAGGATCAGTATATTACACTTTGTACTGGTGCGTGGCTATTTAAGTTCCAAGCTCTCATTTGGTTGAAGAGTTTATATGACTTAGTTCATGAATGTTTCTAACCATCCTAATGAATTTCAAATAAGCATATGACAAGCATAATGTAAATTACGTTGGAACTTACCCACGGCGGACCGCGTCGCGCCTTTTGATACTTACCATGTTCTTCCCTGTCAATTGTTATCATTTTCATATCAAGTGCAATATTTCGTGTGGTTGGTCACTGGCTCCCAGAGCCATCGTGGACTCCTTTTTGCTTTTGTTAGACGGGGCACCTTTCAGCGCGAGTAGCGAGTCCCGCTGCAAGTCCCCGCCTAACTTATGCCCAGCACAGCTTTTGTGATTGTTTCCTTTTTGGCCGCAACGGTCCCGTGGCCCCGGGTTGCTGTGCGGAGAAACTCTACCTTATCGACAAGTTGTCCATGACCGTACAAAGACCATTTTTCTTTTAGTTATTAAGACATAGCCTACATTCTCTTTGAAAACTCAATTATTTTATTGTGTCCGTGCCTTTGCATTTGTTCTTTCATTCGCAACAAAATTAATGATTTACCTAAGAAGGGGTCGAGAAGAGAAGGGTCAGCCACTCACCTTGAGTTTACTTCAGGTGAGAGAACTTGTTGGTCGTGCTAGAAGTCGCCTACTCGATTACCTGAAATCGTACAAGCAACCGATTAGAATACTGCATTATTCAAGAAGTTTGATAGAAAATACGAGTTCGAAATTTAAGCCATAAAAACCATCAAAAACATTCATAAAAATGCATTCAGAAACAAAGCCAAAACCAACGCAAGCCATGAACACTGTATTATTCAAGAAGTTCGACAGGAAATGTGAGTTCGAAATGCATGCCATGAAAACCATCGAAAACATTCACAAAAATGCATTCAAAAACAAAGCCAAAACCAACGCAAGCAGCGTGAAAAGCAGAGCAACGGGAGGTCTCTTCCGACACAGCCGCAGAGTCAATCATTGAGGCGCAACCCGCTGAATATGGGACTTGGTTTTGAAGAAGCCATTCCATAATGGGAAATGTATCTTAATTCAACCGTTCCCGTTCGATCGACTCGATCGATCCCGACCTATCGGTCTCGACCGAATCGATAGCGACAGTGTTCCTTTCTCGTGCACCCCGTGGATGGAGGACGGGGCACGATGTAGGGACGGGGCACTATACCATAACCAACTAAGAAAAAGTTTTATCCTCGAAACTTAAGAATAGAACCTTCCTCTACGAGAACAACAAAGGAAATTTTTCTTTCATTTCTGATTCAAGCTCCCACGTCGACTCTTCGACCAAATGGTTTCTCCAAAGGACACGGACGAGGAAAATAGCACGGTTACGGAGAAGTTTATCCTTACGCTCCAAGATTTGTACGGGCTCTTCAATATATGACAAGTCCGCCTTCAGATCCAGCTGAACTAAATCTACTACATGGCTCAGAACGTGTACGTACTTCCACAATTGTGAGACATGGAAGATGTCGTGTACCTCCGATAATGCAGGCGGCAAGGCAATTTCGTAAGCTACCGGGGTGACTCCTTTCAATATTTTGAACGGGCCGACAAATCTTGGGTTTAACTTCCCCTTCGTACCGAACCTGGAAACTCCGTGCATGGGCATTACTTTCAAAAATACATGGTCGCCTTTCGAGAACTCGAGGGGACGTCGGTGCGTGTCGGCATAGCTCTTCTGCCGGCTTTGTGCTATCTTCAATCTCTCCCGTATTAGCTTGACCTTCTGTACGGTCTGCTCCACCAGCTCCGGGCCAAGTATCTGCCGTTTCTCGACTTCATCCTAGCAAATAGGCGATCTGCACTTCCAGCCGTACAAAGCTTCATACGGTACCATTTGGATGCTGGACTGATAGCTATTGTTGTATGCAAACTCGGCCAACAGTAGATGGACGTCCCAACTTGACTTCAAGTCGATCGCACAGAGTCGTAACATGTCTTCGAGGATCTAGTTCACCCGCTCTGTTTGGCTGTCAGTCTGAGGATGATAAGCTGAGCTAAACTTCAACTTGGTCCCCAATGCTGAGTGAAGACTACTCCAGAAGCGTGCCACGAACCATCCATCTCGATCAGAGACGATAGATACTGGGACCCCGTGCAGCCGAACTATTTCGTCAAGATATATCTGAGCAAGGCGGTCGACGCTCCAAGTAACTTTGATGGCTATGAAATGCGCTGATTTGGTTAGTCGATCGACGATGACCCAGACGGTGTCGTTTCCCCACGGTGTCCTCGGCAAGCCAACAACGAAGTCCATATTGATATGATCATATTTCTACTCTGGAATGGCAAGGTTCTGCATCTCCCCGCCCGGTCGCTGGTGCTCGGCTTTGACTTGATGACAAGCCATAAAGATTGACACAAAGAGCGCTACGTCCCTCTACGTGCCGTGCCACCAAAAGATAATGTGGAGGTCCTTATACATCTTGGTGCTACCAGGTTACAAAGAATATTTTACATAATACGCCTCCGACATTATCTCCTTTCTAAGTTCTGCGTCATCCGGAACGCATAGCCGTCCCTTCACTCGCATCACTTCCGACTCGTCCTCTGCAAAGTCGGATGCTTTTCCTGTTGACATCAGCTTCCGTATATTCCCCAGGTATGGGTCGTCCTTCTGAGCAGACTTGATCCTCTCCAGTAGGCTCGGTTCCAGCCGCAGTTGTGACAGTTTCACGTCTCTGAAACGAACTCGGAGTTCAATGCCCATTCCTTCCAAGTCGCGCAGAAGTCGATCGTTGATGCATAACGAAGCTAAGTACTTCCGGCTCAGCACATCCGCTACAACATTTACTTTGCCCGGCGTGTAGTCGATCAATAAGTCGTAGTCTTTGATCAGTTCGAGGCATCGCCTCTGTCGCAAATTTAGTTCTTTATGGGTGAAGAGATACTTGAGGCTTTTGTGGTCCATATAAATCCTGCACGCCACGCCATAGAGATAGTGACGTCACAGCTTCAACGCAAACACAATCTCCGTTAGTTCTAGGTCGTGCGTGAGGTAGTTCTTCTCGTGCGGCTTCAACTACCGGGAAGCAAAAGATATCACCTTATCCCGCTGCATGAGCACACACCCCAAGCCCTGGCCAGAAGTATCGCTGAAGATTTGAAATCCTTCTGTCCCTTTCGGAAGAGCAAGTATCGGGGCCGAAACGAGCTGTTGTTTGAGATCCTGGAAGGAACCTTCACAGTCGTCTGACCACTTGAATGCGACTACTTTCTGGGTGAGGCGAGTCAACGGCGATGCAATCTTCGCGAAGTCCTTCACGAAGCGTCGGTAGTATCCCGCCAATCCTAGAAAGCTTCGAATTTAGCTAACTGATGCGGGCCGTCTCCAATCAGCAACTGCCTCAACTTTCTTTGGATCGACTGCGATGCCCGTGGCGGAGATGATGTGCCCAAGGAATGAGACGCTGTTCAGCCAGAATTTGTACTTGCTCATCTTCGTATACAATTGATTCTCTCGAAGGGTTTGGAGTACCGTCCGCAGATGCTCTTCATGTTGCGCTCGATCCTTCGAGTAGACGAGGATGTCGTCGATGAAGACTACTACGAACTTGTCAACGAACGGACGGAACACCCGATTCATTATATCCATAAAGACGGCAGGGGCGTTTGTCAGACCGAACGACATTACCAAAAACTCGTAGTGGCCGTAATGAGTGCGGAAGGCAGACTTCGGCAGGTCATCTGGCTTGACCTTGAGTTGGTGATAACCCGATCGCAGATCAATCTTTGAAAACACCATTGCACCTTGGAGCTGGTCAAACAAGTCGTCGATGCGGGGCAGGGGGTATTTGTTCCGGATGGTAGCTTTATTCAATTCTCGATAGTCAATGTAGAGCCGCATCGATCCATCCTTATTCTTCACAAATAGCACGGGCACACCCCACGGCGAGACACTCGGACCGATAAACCCTCTGTCGAGTAATTCCTGTAGTTGTGTTTTTAGTTCTTTCAATTCTACAGGGGCCATTCTGTACGGAGCTTTCAAAATCGGTCGGGTGTCGGAGAATGTGTCGATAGTGAACTTTATTTCTCGATCGGGCGGCATGTCGGGCAGCTCGTCTGGGAACACGTCTGGGAATTCTGCCACAACATCGGTCTGACCCACGTTTGCACCATCATGTCTCATGTTACGAACGGACGCCAAGTAGCCTTCGCATCCGGAATACAACAGCTTCCGAGCCGAGATTGTCGAGATCACCATGCACGTCGGCGATGCTTCACCACACGAATAGCTAAATTCGGGCACTCCAGGTATGCGGAAGGTGACCTTCTTTTCTGCGCAGTCGATGTTTACGTTTTAAGGACCGAGCCAATCCATGCCCAATATGATGTCGAAGTCCTTCATGTCTAGAACTATCGTATGAAGGCCGATCTTTTGACCCCCAATACATATGGTTCCTCCCCTGCAGGCTAAGTTTGTGAGTAGTGGCACGCCCGAAGGCATACTTACGCTAAGATCAAGGTCTAACATCATTACAGGAAATTTGTGCTCGGCGGCGAAGTCCACCGATATGAAAGTATGCGAAGCGCCTGAATCAAATAACACACGAGCAGGTACATTATTGAAATTTAATATACCTGTCACAACTGTGTCAGAAGGGAACGCCTCGTCCCGAGTCAGGACAAAGATATGCCCTTGAGCATTAGAAGGCTTGTTGGGTTGAGTGGGCTGAGCAGACCGGGGCGTCTGCCCTCGATTCTCTTGACGGTTTTGTTGTGGTAGGACATTACGATTTAGTCGAGGATTTGGGCAGTTACGAGCAAAGAAACCCTTCTGTCCGCAAGCGAAGCACTCTACCTTGGCAAAGCAGTGGTCGTCAGTGTACCCAAGCTGGCCGCAATTTCTGTATCGTGGTAACGGGTTCCGGTCCTTATAGCCGCCAGTGTGTGGACGCTTTGACGCGTAGTTGTTGCCTCCCGTATAGCTAGGACGTTTGTGATTAGAGTGACGCACAACGTTGACAGCGACGGAAGGATGCAGGCTCTCTAGGCAGATAGCGTAATTTAGAGCCTCGCTCGTGGTCTTATACTCCGGGACCCCGATAAGCGCACCGATAGTGTATCGCATACCCACTTTGATCCGTCGCATACGGCACTCCTCTGTAGGCAGAAACGCACTAGCAAACTTGGAGAACTTGTTGAATTCTGCGACATACTGTTCTACTGTCCGGTTCCCTTGCTTCAACTGCATGAACTCATTTTCGTTCACTTGAGGAATACTTGACGGAAGGTACTCGACTTCAAAAGCTTTGTGGAACGTGGCCCAAAAGATTGGTGTTGTGTTGTTGTCACGTCGGATTGCTCGCTTGTGCATGACCCACCAGTCGTGCACGTTCAACCGTAGCTGAAGTTGTGCGAAGGTGACTTGCTTTGATTCTTCAATGCCGAGGAGCTCGAAGTGATCTTCCAGCTCTTTCAACCAGTCGATTGCCATAGAAGGGCCTTCGGTGCTGCTGATGGAAGTGCGACACACTTTCTTGAATTCTGACACTTCAAAGTTGTACTTTTTTGGTGCCGCCGGTTGACGCTCAGGCTCCTCCGTGTCGACTTCAATGGGTTGGACCGTCGATACGGTGGCAGTAGGTATGGTGACGGTAGGCGCAGTCGCAGAATTTTTGTTGGCCACGATTGTCTGGATGATCTGCTGTAGAGTATCCAGCTGCTTTTGTTGAAGTTTAGCTTGTGCGTCGAAGCGAGCTTCGAACTGGGCCTGTCGTGCCTCTGTCTATTGATGTCGGGTCTCGGACTCGTTCCGCTGCGCCTCCATCATGTGCAGCATCCTTTCGATGGTACTGTTAGAAGGTCCGGTCCGCGAACGACGTAAACTACGAGAGCCGCTAGAAGCGCTCTGCTCTTGCCCGACCGTGGGTTCCAGTACTTCTGCAATATGAAGGCAAACGCATCAGTCAAAAATTATTACGGACTCATTGTGTGGAACAACTTATCTCATTGATGCGAGGTCAAAGGTTTGAAACTCTAGACGCGAGGCCAAAGGATGTAAAGCCGTGCTCTGATACCATTATGTCACACCCCGATTCTGTAGAATCGATAGTCGTCCCCCGGGCATGATGTCGTGCGAACCTAAGTTGCGATCGCACAAGGCATAGTCATAAGGTTATCTGAATCACAATATCAAGTTAGAGTACACAGAGAAAATTGAATGACGTATTGAAATAGAAGCAAACTTTTTCATTGATAATAAAACTTTATTTCCATTGACTCTATTACAATCATTACCGCGCTGGCTACAATATGACTCGACTTACAAAATGAATGCTAATGAGATAGTCGTTCCATACATTACATCCCTTTTTACAAGCAAAACCATTACAATTTTCACCTACTATCGAAGGAAGTCGAGCCGCCATTTGTCTTCCTTTGTACTAAGTACGGAGTCTTCAAAAAGGATTTCAAAACAAGCCTTCAACACGCGGACGAGGCTTCAAAATGTGTACACGTCACCTTGAGTTTTAAGCGGCACGCCCTTCGTGATCCGGGGTACCTGCGGGGAGAGCAAGGATCAGTACATTACACTTTGTACTGGTGCATGGCTATTTAAGTTCCAAGCTCTCATTTGGTTGAAGAGTTTATATGACTTAGTTCATGAATGTTTCTAACCATCCTAATGAATTTCAAACAAGCATATGACAAGTATAATGTAAATTACGTTGGAACTTACCCACGGGGACCGCATCGCGCCTTATGATACTTACCATGTTCTTCCCTGTCAATTGTTATCGTTTTCATATCAAGTGCAATATTTCGTATGGTTGGTCACTGGCTCCCAGAGCCATTGTGGACTCCTTTTTGCTTTTGTTAGATGGGGTGCCTTTCAGCGCGAGTAGCGAGCCCCGCTGCAAGTCCCCGCCTAACTCGTGCCCTGCACAGCTTTTGTGATTGTTTCCTTTCTTGGCCACAACGGTCCCGTGGCCCCGGATTGCCGTACGGAGAAACTCTACCTTGTCGACAAGTTGTCCATGACCGTGCAAAGACCATTTTTCTTTTAGTTATTAAGACATAGCCTATATTCTCTTTGAAAACACAATCATTTTATCATGTCCGTGCCCTTGCATTTGTTATTTCATTCGCAACAACATTATTGATTTACCTAAGAAGGGGTCGAGAAGAGAAGGGTCAGCCACTCACCTTGAGTTTACTTCAGGCGAGAAAACTTGTTGGTCGTGCTAGACGTCGCCTATGCGGTTACCTAAAATCGCACAAGCAACCAATTAGAACACTACATTATTCAAGAAGTTCGATACGAAATGCGATTTCGAAATGCAAGCCATGAAAACCATCGAAAACATTCACGAAAACGTATTCAGAAACAAAGCCAAAACCAACGCAAGCGGCGTGAAAAGCAAAGCAACGGGAGGTCTCTCCCGACTCAGCCGTAGAGTCAATCCTTGAGGCGCAACCCGCTGAATATGGGGACTTGGTTCTGAAGAAGCCATTCCATAACGGGGAATGGATCTTAATTCAACCGTTCCCGTTCGATCGACTCGATCGATCGCGATCCCGACCTATCGGTCCCGACCGAATCGATAGCGATAGTGTTCCTTTCTCGCGCACCCCGTGGACGGAGGACGAAGCACGATGTAGGGACGGGGCACTACATCGAACACTCCACGAACACTCCAAAAATATAGTAGGACACCAAAATTGGTGCCGAATCCAAATAATCGTGTCTAAAATGTGTCATGTCGAATTCATATCCGCGCAATATAGAAAACAACACACAGTTTCACTATATTAAAAAAAAGTAAATGGCTAGCAACTGCGGTATACTGATTTAATCATTTAAATTATGATATTATGTACTAAAATGTGCTAGGTTGTTTTTTACTTGCAGCATGCTGTCTTAGGTTAGGCATATTGTTTTCAGACTTGTGGTATAACATACATGCATACCTAGATCTTCGGCCGCGACGTAGACACAAAGATCCTGCTTAAAAGCACTCGTCGAGGCTGAACGCCGTAGTCCACAAGGAGCTCGGTGCCTCCGGTAGCTTCGCCCCGGAGACCGTCGCGAACCCGTTGATCCCGTTCCTACAGTCCATTTACTAGGATCTGACTGTTAATTTTCAATAGGAGGGGTCACTATCAGGAACTGGGAAGCCAGAGTACTCATTTTGTGAGATATTTGACCCCTACAAAAGAGCCATTAAATGGAATAATAGATTGTAATTTAAAGTTCTGGGGAGAACACTGTCATCTGATGTTTCAAACAAAACCATTGATCACCATAAATATCATACAAATTATACATTCTATTAAAAAAAGTTTATATACAAAGGGCCCAATGTTAATTATTCATAAATACAATGCCTGTACCACTTAATTTTCTTTATACAAGTGCAGTGACTTCAACTTAATTCCCTTTACTTATCTGTTGCAAACATATCCCAGAGGAACTCATACTTTGTATAAAAAAAATTATGTGTTCCTCAATAAAAGAAGTTTTGTAGCTGGGAAAAAAAGGTCTTTTGCAGCTGAGAAAACATTAATTCCTAGCTATCTACCATCAAGTGTAACTGTCAATTCGTTTGACATGTGTAGATCTTTATTGTTTAAAATATGGTCTAATTCAGGAACCATTCTCGCAAGGAAACCGGGTTGCTTAGGCTGTCGTAAAGATGTAATATCAGCACCCAACATTTCGATAACAGATGACATTAGTGGTCTATCTTACAGATGATCTTGTACGCATAATAGACCAATTTTTATACATTTTAGGACGTCGTTAGATGGAATGTCATTACTCATTGCTTCATCAACTAGCTCCAAGCTTTCATTTTCGTTCCATAAGCTCCATGCCTGAACCATAACACAAAAGGGGTAAAGAAACTTACAAAAGTCAAAACATGAGTATCTTGTCAAGTTCTCACTTACATGAGCGACGAGGTTTAGATGTGCAGAGAATTCATATAACCCTATATTCTTCTTTCCACTAATAATCTCTAGTAATAATACTCCAAAACTATAAACATCTGACTTCACAGAGAAGATTCCTTCCATAACATACTCTGGTGACATGTACCCACTGTATTAAGATAAGAACTCGAGATATGAGTTACAAACATATAGATATAGATTTGATAATGAGTTACAAACATATATATGTTAAACAACAGTCAATTATGGATCATACTTACTATGTACCAACAACTTTTCTTGTATTATAGACAGTCTCATCGCCACCAAAAAGTCTGGCCATACCAAAGTCTGAAATTTTTGGATTCATCTCCTTGTCCAATAGAATATTGCTAGCTTTGAGATCTCTATGAATAATTCTATATCTAGAGTCATGGTGCAGATAAAGAAATCCACAAGTATTGCCTACAATAATTTGATATCGTGTTCGCCACTCCAATAGTGCAGTTTTTTCTTTCTCTGAAAATGGTCAATGCAATTCCAAAGGGTGTAAATTTTGTTCCCCAAATCAACTATTAACAAAAAATATGCACCATTCAGCATTTATGATCCATGTAAGGAGAACATGAGAAACTAGATTACTTTGTAACACTATTATTTATCAATGAAGCATACAATATGATTAACATGCACGATATAAATTGAGAAAATAATACAGGAAAAATTGAAAGTTCAAACATCCTTATTCCTTTAACAATTATAAAAAAAAAAATTTATTTTAGAAAGACATTGTAAAACAAGATATTTATTTTAGATTTCTTGTATATGTTTTGGAACTTACTGCTTACTATAATATGCTATGCATTTCTTAAAACATTCAGCTGCTACTGTTGCTTTTTTTGTAGTAACATATACATACACGATATTGGTCTCATCTGTCGGATTTAAAGAGTTTATTTTACTCAGGTTTCATTATACACCTAACCATAGATAAACAAAGTTTTTGTCGGCCGATGCTTAGTAAACTTGAAAATGTGGCAACTACATCATATAAAGTATGAGGTGTGTTAATATTCATTTAATAGGTAAATCTAGTGCATGTTGTGTTGGTATATTTAATATAGGAATATGTTATATTTAGTATGGAAATATGTTATATTTAGTATGGAAATATCCTGAGGACATATTTGGGATGCCAAAATATACCACAGGATATTCTATTGGAGATTCCATTATGTAAAGGCTATATAAAGCCTATGAGACTATGAATGAAATCATCTCATCAATCAATTACAACTTGGTATCAGAGCCACCTTTCACCAAACCTAACCTTCCCCCTCTTCTCCCTCTCTTTCTGCCACCAAACCCTAACCTGCGCACAGCAGCCCCCCTTCCCGTTCCCGTGGCAGCTGCAGCTGCTGCTACTACTGCTGCGGCTGCTGCCCATTGTGGTACGCGCACCGGCCGCCCCTCCCACGTACGCATCGTCCCCTCCTACCGTACGTAACGGTGCCTTTGTTGTCGTTGTTCGGATCATTCCGAAAGAGGACACCGATGCCTAGATCTGATGAAAATAGACATATTTGGATCTAGGAGCAGACGATGAGGACTAGCGTGAGTCGTGGAGCGAACGTGACGTGATCGGAGAGGAGAAGCATCGATGAAGGATATCATCAAAAAGCTGGATCCTATAGAGGTTGCGACGTTGATGAAGTTGATGAAGATGTCGACTAGTGAGAGCACGATACGAACGTCGTCAAAGTTGGAGCTTCTCTCCATCGATCTGAAGCTTGATGGACCGACTACCTACCTGAATTGGCCACGACAAGAAAGGAGAACCCTCGCAGAGAAGACAGAGCCGAATGAGGGCTTGACAGGACGAAGAGCACCGTCGGGACTTAAGGGAGAGCCCCGACAGTGTTACAACTACGGGGAGGTGGGTCATCTGAGGTATGCTTGCATCTAAGAGAGATTCAGGCGGTAGACGTGGACAGTTTAAAGGATGTGACCGTGGTTGTAGGGGTCGACGGGGCTGTCGAGGAGGCTGTCGAACGAACCTGTCGGTAGCAGAAGGCGAGGAGACAGCTGACGGTACCTATACTAAGGAGGACCAGGCACTGCATGACATGTTGGAAGTACTCAGGAGGAGGCAGAGAGCGTCGAGCGATAAAGATAGGAGGAGTAGGACCGAGGAGGCGTCCACCTCATTCTTCGCCAGAGGCAACGCTGCCATGTATGCCCATACGTTGGCGGAAGGTACTGATTGGATTATCGATTCGGGTGCATCTCGATACGTGACAGGAAATGCTAGTGAATTTTCTTCCTACACTCACCTAGCATCGACAGACAGTATTCAAACAGCTGATGGTACTTTCAAGCCAGTGGTCGGTAAGGATATGTTGATTGTACAGGTTCAGTAAAATTATCCAATATTTTGCATGCGCCTTCTTTTTCCAGTCAGTCTTTTGTCTCCAATTAAAATGCACTGTCTGCTTTGATATTCCTAAGGTGATCTTCCAGGATAAGGAGATGGGACGAAGACTTAGGACTGGCACTTGGCATGATTGACTGTGGTACCTGGATCGGGAAGGGCTGGATTCGGCATTGGTGTCTGTGGCAGAGAAGGTAGAAATGAAAGGACCAAAGATGAGTGCCGAGGATACACTGATACTCCACTACAGGAGGATGACATACTCCTCTTTTGGTGTTTTGACTAGGCTGTATCCATCTATTTATGAAAAAGCAAATCAGGAGAAACCGGTATGTAGTGCATATGATTTAGACAAACTTATTAGGAGCTCATATATTAGTACAGGACATATGAGCGCTTCTATGTTTGATATTATACATTCTGATGTTTGGGGGTCGTGTGCCATAACTACTATGAATGGTCACAAGTATTTCGTTTCTTTTATTGATTGTTCCTCTCGTGTCACCTAGTTGTATTTGATGAAGAATAAGAGTGATGTCTTTGCATATTTCCAGGACTTTCATAAACATGTCCAGACTCAGTACAGAGCAGTGGTAAAGGTACTAAGGTCTGACAATGGGACACAGTATACCAACAGAGCACTTGCGGAATACTTGTCAACCCAAGGGATACAGCATCAGACCACCTATACGTACACACCAGCACAAAATGGAGTAGCAGAAAGAAAGAACAAACATCTTCTGGAGGTAGCAAGAAGCATGATGATCGACATAAATATCCCACAGAGTCTGTGTGGCATGCAGTGTTGACAACAGCTCAACTAATCAACAGAATGCCTTCAAAGGTACTGGGTTGGAAGTCTCCATGTGAAATATTGCAAGAAAATAATAGTAGGATACTCCCACTGAAGGTATTTGGATGCATATGTTTTGTGAAAGACAACAGACCATTATTTGGGAAGCTTGACCCTAGAGCAGTCAAGTGCATCTTCGTAGGCTACTCTGCAACTCAGAAGGGATACGTGTGCTGGAGTCCAGTAGGGAAGAAGAAGTTTGTGAATATGGATGTTCACTTCAGGGAGCATGAGCCATACTAACGTCAGGAGGGAACCCTATATAACTCACCTAATACTGCGAGTATGAGACGAGAGGGAGAGATTGAGGAGAGCCTGGTGACCGATTTAGAAGTTTGGCATGGAGGAACGATTGAGGAGGAGTAGAAAGAAAAAGAGGAACAAGGGGAAAAGATGAGAGGTGTTAGGCCCACGGCTGAGGGAGAGTTACTTACATACAACAAGAGAGAAAAGCAAACTGTAGGACCAGTACCTACAGTACCAGTGCAAGGTACCAGTGCCAAGTCCCTTGCCTGCGTCCGTCTCGACTCCTGAGACACCTACACCACCACCACCACCAAATTTCTCTTCAGGTGATATCATTCTCCCTACTCCTTCCACACTAATATCAGTACGGAGGACCACTCGCAGCAATACGGGAAATCCTTCTGATAGATATGGTTGGAACCTTGCTCAGTTTATTTCATATAATCATATCTCTTCTTCTCATGGAGCATTCATTGCATCTTTGGATAGTGTTACTTTACCTAACAACTGGCAGGTTGCCAAGAACGATCCAAAGTGGAAAGCGGTGATGCACGAGGATTTAGAGGCCCTTGAGAAGAACCACACTTGGGAGCTGGTGAAACTTCCAGAGAGAAAGAAAGCAGTTGGATGCAAGTGGGTCTTCACTGTGAAACAAAACCCAGATGGACAGGTTGAGCACTACAAAGCTTGATTGGTGGCAAAAGGATACAGTCAGACATACGACATCGACTATGATAAGACCTTTGCACCAGTGGTAAAGATAAGTACTATTAGGACCCTGATTTCTCTGGCAGCGAATGGTAGATGGAAGCTACACCAACTGGATGTAAAGGATGTATTTCTTCATGGAGATCTAGTGAAGGAGGTGTACATGGAGATACCACCAGGATTCGGCACCAATTAGACTGTGGGCAAGGTCTGCAGGTTAAAGAAGTCCTTCTATGGACTGAAGCAGTCTCCTCGAGCGTGGTTTGACAGATTCAGGAGGGCGATGATAGGGATGGGATATCAACAGATCAATGTTGATCATATTGTGTTCTTCCGACGTAGTGGAGGCCACATCACCATGCTTGCGATATATGTAGACTATATGATTATCACAGGAGATGATGAGAAGTAGATTGCCCGACTCAAGGAAAAGCTTGGCAAGAAATTCGAGGTGAAAGACCTTGGTCTTCTTCGGTACTTTCTAGGGATTGAGATTGCTCGAGAAGCAGATGGGATTGTTCTTTCTCAAAGGAAGTATGCGTTGGACCTTCTTACAGAGACAATAATATTGGGATGCAAACCTGCAGCGACGCTGATAGATCAGAGGTTCAAATTGGATGCTAAGGCTGGAGAACCAGTTGACCGAGACAGATACCATAGACTGGTGGGCAAGCTGATCTATTTGAGCCACACACGTCCAGATATATGCTTTGCAGTTAGTGTAGTGAGCCGCTACATGCATGACCCACAGAAGGGTCTTATGGACGCAGTATACCAGATTCTGAGATACTTGAAGGGTGCCCTCGGAAAGGGACTGATGTTCAGAAAGAATAATCACATGGACATCGAAGGCTACTGTAATTCTGACTGGACTAGTTGTGCTAATGACAAGAGGTCTACCTCGGGATACTGTATATTTTTAGGAGGCAACTTGGTATCTTGGAGGAGTAAGAAGTAGTTAGTGGTAGCCAGATCGACAGCTGATGCAGAGTACAGAGCTATAGCCTTGGGAGGTGCAAAGTCTCTTTGGTTGAAGAATATGCTGGTGGAGCTGAAGCTGGATCAAGGAGCCAAGATGAAGCTATGGTGTGATAACAAGTTAGCTGTTAGGATTGCCAACAATCCAGTACAGCATGACAGGACATCGAGATCGATAGGTTCTTCATCAAAGAGAAGTTGGTTAATGGACTACTGGAGCTAGGCCACATTCCAACCAAGCATCAGGTAGCAGACGGACTGACCAAAGAATTTAGCTCTATGAGCATAATTAGAGGATGTGACAAGATGTGCTTAATGAATATCTTTTGCCCATCTTGAGGGAGAGTGTTGGTATATTTAGTGTAGAAATATGTTATATTTAATATGAGAATATGTTATATTTAGTAAGGGAACATCCTGAGAACATATTTGGGATGCCAGAATATGCCACAAGATATTCTATTGGATATTCCATTATGTAATGTCTATATAAAGCCTATGAGACTATCAATGAAATCATCTCATCAATCAATTACAACTTGTTGTATTTGTTAATGAGACCTATAGATTTTATATGTTTTCCTGCAACTGTAATTTGCATCCCATGTTAAACAATATTAAATAATTATAAGAAAATAACTGGAGAAAAGAAGATTATACCAAATAGGAATGCGTCTAAGCTTCTGTTGGGCTTATACTCGTATATCAACATCCTTTTCTCTCTTCGAATGCAACAACCAAGTAGCCGAACAAGATTTCTATTTTGGAGTTTGGCAATGAGCATAACCTCATTCTTAAACTCCTCTGCACCCAGCTGTGAACTCTTAGCAAGTCTTTTCACTGCTATCTCTTTATCCCCACCAAGCGTCCCCTGTCAATTGTGGCATCCAACAATAAGAACTTATATTATCTAAACTTAGCATCCTTGAAAACTAGTGGAAAGTTCCTGTAGAAGCATAGAAAAATATAAAAAAATCCTTATGCGGCCCAGAAGTCAACCCCATGCGGCTCATAGCTGAAGGAGCCTTCATGAGGCTCAAACGACCCGAGAGCTTCATGCGGCTCAGAAAGATGGAGGCCACGTGTCTTCATGTGGTTCAAAATAGATCTCTACAGCTGGCCATAAATGCTTTGAGCAGCGGGCTTATTAATTACCCTGACACAGCGGCAGCTCTGACAACGACAGATTGATAGCTCTGACATAAAGGTAAAATGATGGCCTTGTCATAATGGCGTGTTCCTAGAAAGACGAGATAAAATCTTTATAGCTGGCACAATCCTCCCATTCCCAAAGCTCCCTATACGGCTCAGTTGTAAGGACTCCTATGCGGCTCAGTGGTAAGGACGTCCATGCGGCTCAGTTGTAAGGACTCCTATGCGGCTCAGTTGTAAGGACTCCTATATGGCGCAGTGGTAAGGACGTCCATACGGCTCAGTTGTAAGGACTCCTATGCGGCTAATTATAAGGACTCCTATGCGGCTCAGTGGTAAGGACGTCCATGCGGCTCCGTGGTAAGGACGTCTATGCGGCTCAGTGGTAAAGACGTCCATGCGGCTCAGTGGTAAGGATGTCCATGCGGCTCAGTGATAAGGACTTTCATACAGCTCAATGACAAGGACGTCCATGCGGCTCAGATGTAAGGACGTCTATACGGCTTAGATGTAAAGGACGTCCATGCGGCTCAGTTATCAGGACTTCCATGCAGCTCAGTTGAAAGAACCTCCATGCGGCTCGGGTAAAGGCCACTCTCATACGGCTCAACTACAACAGTCTTCCATGCGGCTCGCAGCAGTTGGGACACGTGGCAAGGGTTGATCAAATTCCAACAATTCAGATTTATGGCAATCGACATAACAGGCAGTTGGGACACGTGGCAAGAAATAAATCAAGACTTACCCATTTCGATTTGTTTGCTATCAACAAATCATAACAACCAGATTTATTGCAATCATCATAATTGCCCAGATCAACCTCAATAAGTGATAAAGATTTGTTGCAATCAACATAAATAACCCGGATTGATTTTCAACAAATCAGATCAAGGCGAATCTCCATCAAATAACCATTCGCCCACCTTTTCAGGAATAATTACTGTACACCCCATCTATCACAAATCCCTATAAATAGTAAGGTGCCATTCCCTTGCAAACCCTGGAGAGAGCTAGAGACCGGGAGATAGAGACACAGAGAGCAAGGCGGCACATCCCCCTCACGCATCTCGAGAGCATTTCTTCACCAGAGCCAAAGCGACGTCCCATTGTCCAAGGAGTAAGGCAGAGTTGATATTACTCTCCCGAGCCTCTACCGTCACCCTCCATAATCAAAAATAAACAATTGTACTTAGATTGTCGTACCTAGGTTTTCATTCCTAGGCTTTCTTTGTACGAGCGAGTTTGTATTGTGAGTCTTAGTTAAGTCCTCTCATATAACTGTTCTGTACTTTTACAACCAATGGCAAATACGATGGCGACTCTGCTGGGGACAAACTTCTCCACGACTGAGGAGTTGGTGACGCAATCGGACGCAGCCAAACTTGGCTCCACGCAACAGATGCTGGTCGCTCGGTTCGACCAGCAGGCGTCTAAAGAAATGCTCTCCGACGGGAGTGCTGGCTCGGTCCAGCGACGAGTCCGCACGAAGAAGGCCCGCCAGGATTGGAGGCCCAAATCATTTTCTCCTCCCCAAGATGGCGGGGAAGTCTCGCAGGCGGCCCCGCCTCAGACCATAGAGGACTCTGTTGTCCCAAAATTCGGCAGAGGAAATTACTACGATGCTAGACTTGCAGGGGCAAAGGGTGACTCAACGGTCCAAGAAGAAGCCACAGAAGGGTGCCAGCCGCATGAAGACTCATGCGGCCACAAAGGCCAGCCGCAGACAGAAGGCTCATGCGGCCAGAACTTCCAGCCGCATGGAGGATGCTCATGCGGCCACTATGACATCCAGCTGCATGGAGGAAGCTTATGCGGCCAGAACTTCCAGCCGCATGGAGGAGGCTTATGCGGCCAGAATGTCCAGCCACATGGAGGAGGCCCAAGCGGCCACTACAGTTCCTAGCCCCATGCAGACTGCCAGCCGCATGCAGGCAGGCTATGCGGCTAACTGTCTCAGCCGTAGGCCATCGGCCTCGTGCAGCTCAGGCTCAGTCTTCGACCGCCTCTCAGGTGGTCCTGACTCCAGATGCTCTCAGGTGCCAGTCTCTGTGGACCCTTTCTACTATACACTTTCAGGTGCTAGAAGAAAGAAGTCTAGGGCAGCGCGAGCTCACCAAGCTCAGTCAGCTGTCCCAACTTTCGACCATCAGGGCGTCCCGCTGACTATTACGTGGGCCCCCGATGGAAGGTTGTACCGAACTATTCGTGTCCAGCCCCCGGCGGTAAATGGATAGGATAGTTATCAAGAATCTCCCAACAACGATCAGGGGCGAGTACTCTTACTACCCCCACATCAGGGAGCAGGCGGGATGCCAACACACTCGTGTGCTTGGGACTCCCGGGCCAACCAAACGAGTGATTTGCGTGATATGAATCTTCATAAGCATAAGGAATGAGGGAAAACCTCGGTGTGCAAAGAGTCCTTCCACGGACACCACTGCACCTAGGTCATCGTCAATTTTTGTTGCAACATGACGGCGGTACAAGAGGATCGAAAGTCCGTCTTCCATAGACTGCAACATCCAAGAGCGGTCCCACCACCAAGCTCAGATGACGAGGCACTTCTCTTCGCCTCTTGTAACTCTGCCCAGAAGGCCCCAACCAGCAAAGCGGGAAAGAAGATGAATCTGGCCAGCCCAAGAGTCTCAACCGGTACGGCCAAGAAGCTCTCATCCAAACGATTGTCCACAACCACCATAGGAGGAGTGTTCCAAGGCACTCGCTCAAAGACGAAATCTGCAATACTTGGAGATTCGTCATCATCTCTGGGGTGGCCGAAGTTGGGGGTAGCACCCTTACGAACGTCCACAACAACCCGACGTTCCAAGAAGATGTACTAGGGGAAACAATTCTCCCCACTGATGCAGCAGATTCGAACGTCCCCAAGGACGTCCATGGGTGCCAAGATGAGACAGCCTCCTATGCAGGGGGTAGCACTTCCTCTGAGTTCGAGCCGGAGGTGAACATTCCGATATACCCCGACGACTTCTCGGCACAAGGGTATGATTCGGAGGGCACTTCCTGCACCGTTCCTTCTATCTCTCCTCATGAGAGGACGGTATTCATGACAAATAATAACCAAGACGCTCCCAGTGATCGCTAACGCATCGACACTCTGGAGGCCATACTTCAACACTTGGTCAAATCTGTGGACGAGATCAAAGCGGCCCTACCGGCCATGCAAGGAAGGACGCTTGGCCAAACAAGCTTGGGTCCCGCGGCCAATGCGGACTCAAATATAGTTGCGTCGAACCCGGTCGACAATCCTCCTGAAATATCGGCCCCCTCCGCTGCAGACGAGGCCAGAGAGGCAAGAAGAGAGGTCCAGGAGCTTCGGGCCATGTTTCATGCCCGAGAAAACTCTCGAGACCTCAGGGTACGACAACCGTATCCAGCTGCATGGAGAGATGTCCCCTTCCCACTAAGATATAAGCCATTCAACATCAATCCATATGATGGGAAGACATCTGCAAGTAGGAACATCACCTACTTCGAAGTCACAACCGACCATCTGCCCCATGACGATGCCATACTCATTCGATTGTTCATTGGGGCATTGGAAGGGGTCGCCTTCGATTGGTATCGCAACTTGCCAAACAACAACATCCAGTCCTTCGCTGGCTTTAAGAACATGTTCTTGGAGAGGTTCTACGAGGTAGGGCAAGACGTGACGACGTCCACCCTCATGGACGTCGTCCAAGGGGAGAAGGAGCTGACAAGAAACAACATTGAATGATTCCGCCAAACTGCCATGAAGCTGCCCTCTGGTAACCCGGATTCTTCCTTGATTAAAATTTGCTAAAAGAGGCTGCTTCCCACAATCAGCCTCTGGATGGACGAAGTCAATTCAAGGACTGAAAGACTTCCATCATCAGCGCCACTAGCACAGAAGACAAATTAAAGAAAGCCCGCCAGCTAGGATTGTACATCTTGGAGGGAGATGACAAGGGAAAACGCCCTAATGTCAACAATAACGATGGCAGTAACTCTTCCAACAACCGAGATAATAAGGGCAAACTGGCTATGGTGGCCGACACAGCCCCGAAGCCCGAACCAAAATAAGCAGAAAGACAGTAGCCGCATATGACCTACTCTTTCGAGGACAGTCATGTCAAGCCTATATTTGATATGCTCTTGCAAGGAGGCAGAATTCAGATCCCTCCTCCGAGACGTGAACCTCTGTCTGCAGAGATGGAGAGCCCCAAGTATTGTCACTACCATCGCTACGTCCACCATGCTACACAAGACTGCTTCCAACTAAAAAAGTACATTCAGAGCCTCGTCGACTCCAAGGCCCTGGCCATTGATTTCGAGGAAGTGACGGTCACTACCAATATGGTATCTGTCCAATTTGGTAGTTTCCCGCCGATGAGGGCCCAAGATGGCATAGTACCAGTCCCCCGGGCAAAAATGGAGGTTGCTAACCTTCCACCTTCCCGAGACCAGGCCGCTGGACTGGTACCCCTCACCACATCACGAGGGGAGGTCATGTGGGTCCATCCAGACTTAGTGTCTGAAGTAACCCAATCAGCATTACCTTCTACTGGCAAAAGCAAGGGTAGAAAAGTCAAGTCCTGCCGCACAATCTCCGTTGACATCGAAGAAGCGACGGCCATCGTTACCCGATCTGGTGCACAAACTCAACCCCAACCGGGTAATACGACTGAAGATCATCAGTTGATCGCTGCTGATGCTCCAGGACCTTCTCAGCCTCCGACGACCGACAAGCCTAGGTCGGAGGAGACCCGTTTCGACAAGCCACTTCGAAAAAAGGCGCCTCAGGGGCTAGAGAGGCCCTACAACTTCGACATCTTGGTAAAATTGGCCAACACACCGGCCAAATTGTCATTGTATGAACTCTTGAGGCTCTCCAAAGATGTTCACGTCGTACTGAGCAAAGCACTTCAGAACGCGGATGCTTATCTGGCTCAGGCCAATCTGGCAGGAGAAAGCTCGCCGGCAGATCTTCAGGACAATGTCTGCACTGGTGCAATGTCCAGTATTATCGTCACTCCGTAGGATATGCTCATAAAGACCAACTTGTACGATTGTCCTCTGTATTATACTGGATACGTCGGCGACGTCATAGTGGATCGGATGTACATTGATCCCGGCTCTTCGATAAGCATTATCCCGAAGAGCTTGCTTTACCATCTGTGCATCCCCATGCACCGCCTGACACCTACAAGTACTGCCATCAGCGGTTTCAATTCAGGTAGAAGCTACCCGGTCGGGAAAATCCGCTTGAAATATCAAATCGGTGACCTTCAGTCAGAGGTGACTTGCTATGTCATAGACGCGGACACGTCCTACAATATTCTCCTGGGGCGTCCGTGGATACATGATTACATGATCGTGCCCTCTATACTGCACCAGTGCTTCAAGTATGTCGACAAACATGGCTTCGTGAGAACGGAATTTGCCGACATCGATCCCTTCAAAGGGGTCGAATCCTATTACTCAGATTCCTGCTTGTATAAGAAGTCAAAGAGGCACTTGATCGAAAAAGAGGTCCAGGAGCTAACGAAGGTCATTGCGAGGCCGGAGGAACCCTTAAGAATCTAGCTCCAATCCCGCAAACCGGGCAAGACGGCACCTCTCACAGCCACTCTACATAGAGATACAACGAGTCGCCCGGTGCTCGCCACACAAAAAAAGCAAATGACAATCCGACTACCAAGGTCTGGCCAAGCGCTGAGACCTACTACAGAGCCGTTGACGATCAGGCTGCCTAGGGTCGGTCAACAAATAGAAGCGCCTTATCCTTCTGACAAGCCACTGACGATTCACCTTTCCAGGACAAGTCGACAGCCGAGCACCAAGCTGGGGATTGCTAGTGGACCAACATCTCTCTGCCCAACACCAAGCACTAAACCGAGGGTCGCTAGTGTGCCTACTACTCCACGTTCAGTGCCACCAGTGGAGCCCCTGATGATTAAGCTGCCCAAGCCATCCTCCCAGTCTTCATTTACGCAGGTGGTAGCCAACGTGGAGTTAGAGTTGGCCAAGTACGTGGCTGCTCACACTGATGTCCCTTCAGCTGATAATGTAATCCCACCTGAGAAGTTACCCTATTTTATCAATAAAGGGTTATCTTTGAACTACCTCGAGCTTGATAAGCTTTGTACAATATATGCTAAGGAACACGGTATAGGCACCCACCTACACATACAGGTGACGAATGTGTACACGGCAAACCAACTTACTCCCGTGGAAGAGACCTACCACATACACCAGGAAGAGGATCATCCGATCATCTTCGGCCGGAAGAATGATCCACAGCCCTTCAGGATAGAAGAAGTTGATCCCGAACTCGATACCAGGAGATTGCCCCTTTATCTGTATAGCTCTCGATCCAAGTACCTCATGCAAAAATAGGGGTATGATCTGGAGACTACGCCAGGCTTAAACTACGGCATTGGTCAGCGGTTACTCTTGCAACCGCCAGCCCCTGTTAGGAAACCGTAAGATTACTACAACAAGACTGGACATGGGCTAGATTATGTTGCGCCCACAATGACCCCTGAAAGCTCAGACGAAGAATATGACTGGCAGACACACTCAAGCGGATCACCAACTTCTGATTCGGATGTCAGCATCGGAGACATATTCAGGCAAGCTCTGTCTGTCAATATGGCATTCGCTGATGCTTACGAAGAAGATGAAGACGGACCCGAACTTCTTGAGTTAGAGCTAGGGGCCCAACAACTGGATGCACAATGGGAGAAACGCTTCGAACTTCGTGAACCTCCCACTGAAGATGAGGTGATGCAAGTTGATCTCGGCAATGAGTCCTCTCCCAAGCCGATCTTCATCAGCAAAAGCCTGACAGACGAGGAGCGAAAGGCGCTTTTGCAACTCATCAGAGAATACATTAATATGTTTGCCTGGAGCTATGAAGACATGCCGGGGCTAAACACCGAGGTTGCACTTCACAAACTCAACATTCGTCCGGACGCAAATTCGGTCAAACAACAGCAACGACGATTCCGCCCAGACATTTTGAATGCCATCGAAGCTGAGGTCAACAAACTGATAGCCAGCGGCTTCATCCGGGAGGAGCAACATCCAGACTAGGTTGCCAACATAGTACCAGTCCTCAAAAAGAATGGAAAGATTCGAATCTGCATCGACTTCCAGAATCTGAACGATACGTGTCCTAAAGATGAGTTCCCTCTTCCTATCACGGACATCATGATTGACAACACATGCGGCTTCGAGCGCATGTCATTCATGGATGGCTTCTCAGGATACAACCAAATCAAGATGTTTTCTGATGACGAGAAGCACACATCGTTCCGAATACCGATCGGCGTGTACTGTTACACAGTCGTGCCCTTCGGTTTGAGGAATGTCGATGCCACATATCAAAGAGCCATGAGTACCATCTTCAGAGATCATCTGCGTAAGACCGTGGAGTGTTATGTCGATGACATCGCTGTCAAAAGCCGCTCTAAGGGAGACCATCTGCAGGATCTGAGGATGGTATTCGACCTGATGCGATGAATCCTACTAAATCCTTTTTGGGCATATCTAGTAGGAAATTCTTGGGTTTTATCATTACTGCCCAGGGAATTCATATAGATCCGAAGAAGATGAAGGCAATCATGGAGATGGGTCCCCTGAGAAATCTTCGTAAACTCAGAGGCCTTCAAGGGAGGCTAGCTTACATCAGGAGGCTCATCTCTAACCTCTCCGGGCGATGTCAGCCATTCATCTATCTCATGAAGAAAGGCATCTTTTTTGTGTGGGATGAAGAGTGGCAACGCGTCTTCGACAACATCAAGGAGTACCTGTCAAATCCTCTAGTCCTGGTAGCCCCGGTTGCTGGAGAACCATTCCTGCTTTACGTGTGAGCTATGGAGCATTCTCTCAGTGCTCTACTAGTACAAAATAACGATGCAGACCATGAACAGGCTATCTATTATCTCAACCGAATGATGATAGGGCCTGAGCACAGATACACTACCATGGAGAAGGAATGCCTCGCTCTGGTGTTCGCCATTCAGAAGACGCAACACTATGTAAAGGGATAAACCATACATATTATATCATGAGTCAACCCTCTCAGGATCCTCATGACCAAACCAGGTGCACTCAGTTCTCGTCTAGCTACCTGGGCGATATTATTGTCTCCCTACCACATAATCTTCGTCCCGCAGAAGGCTGTTAAAGGTCAAGCTCTGGCAGACTTTCTAGCAGCCCATCCAGGTTCAGAGAAAACCAGAATATATGAAGAGATGCCAGACAAGGTTGCCGAGTCAAATATGGCCTCCCATGATGCCATCTGGCGAATGTTCTTCGACGGTGCTTCAAGAACCGGGCCCAAAGGCAACATTGTCGTTGGGATCGGAGTGGTAATGATTTCGCCCTCCGGGTTGGTGATCAATAAGGTATACTCTCTTACCGAGCACTGCTCGAACAACGTGGCAGAATACAACACTTTGGTTATCGGCCTCTGACTTGCAAAAGAGCTGGGGGTAGAGTACTTGAAAGCATATGGCGATTCCCAGCTAGTCGTCAATCAGATCCAGGGTGCATATGAAGTTCTCCATGAAGATATGATCTCCTACCATCAAATAGCTATCGACATCATTTCGTCGTTTGAAGGGTTCTTCATAGAGCACCTTCCCAGGCTCCAAAACATTAAGGCTGATGCCCTAGCAGGCCTGGCCGCTTACCTAGCGGTTTTGAGGCATGCTAATCACTTGGTTGATGTGATAGGCCACGAACTGGTCTATCCCAAAAACAATGTTCAATGTGTTGAGAGTTACTCCACTCTGATGGTCGACGAAACACCAGAATGGAGACAGCCGTTCATCGACTTCGTAGTTTACGGCATCTTGCCAGAGAACCCGAAAGAAGCTACTTCTATCAGAAGGCGTTCCCTCAGATTCTTCTACGATACATAGACGAAAATGCTGTATCGGCGATCATACGACGGATTACTGCTTCGGTGTCTGTCTAGTACGGAAGCCAAAGAAGTCGTACACGAAGCTCACGACGGTATTTGTAGGGCCCACCACTCTGGCCCGAAGCTGCAGGACCGCCTTCGCTGAATGGGCTATTACTGGCCCACGATGGTGGCAGATGTGATAGACTAAGTAAGAAAGTACAAAGCCTGTCAGGTCCACGCTGATTTCATCCATCAACCATCAGAGTTCTTACATCCGACGGTGGCTTCCTGGCCATTCGAAGCATGGGGAATGGACGTCATTGGTCCAATTACTCCACCTTCGTCTAGAGGACACCACTTCATACTCGCAATCACAGATTACTTCTCCAAATGGGCGGAAGCTATCACGCTCACAGAAGTAAAAACATCAAATGTGATCAGCTTCCTCAAGCATAACGTCATCTATCACTTTGGACTGCCCCGAAGGATCATCTACGATAATGGTCCGCAGTTCATAAGCCATGCCTTCTATCGGTTCTGCGACAAGCATCGAATCCAGAATGCAGCTTCAACACCAAACAATCCAGCGGCGAATGGGTTGGCAGAAGCGTTCAACAAACGATCATCAAGCTGCTCAAGAAGTTTATGTCTTCCAACAAACACGACTGGAACGAAAAGCTTGGCGAATGCTTATGGGCGTACCGTACCACAGTCCGGACGGCCACTGGGAACACACCATTCTCTCTGGTGTACGACAGCGAGGTAGTTCTCCTACTAGAGACTCAAATCCCCTCGCTCCGCATCGCCCTCACTTACCAATTGACAACGGATGATAGCTACCGCCGCCGGTTACAGGAGCTGGAGGCCTTAGATGAGAAGTGTCTTTTAGCTCAACAACGAATTGAGCTTTATCAAGCGCGCATCTCTGGAGCCTTCAACAAGAAGGTTAAACTCAGAACATTCCAAGTGGGCGATCTCGTTTTGGCAGTTCGTAGGCCGATGGTTATGACTCACAAAACCGTCGGCAAGTTTTAACCAAAGTGGGAAGGCCCGTTCATCATCGAGACTGTATTCTCTAATGGCACATATCATCTCGCGAAGCAGAATGGAAAATTGCTCATTATGCCCATCAACGGCAAGTTCTTGAAGAAATACACACCGGGTCCGTCAAGGAGTATGTGGCGGAGTTCACCCGCCTAATGCTTACCATTTTCAGTATGGTCGAAGAAGATCGCTTGTTCTACTTCATGGAGGGTCTACAACCATGGGCGGCACAAGAGTTGCAGAGACAACATGTGTCGGATTTGAATACGGTCGTTGCGGCGGCCGAGAAGCTGATGGAGTATCGACGGAGTGATACCCCAAAGCCTAAGGAAAAGACCACCACCAAGTTCAATGGTGGGGGGGCAAAAAAGAACAATGGAAATAGAGCCCCACCGAAGGACAAGCAGCACGCAAAGCCTTCGACAGAATGAAAGATTGAGTGCTTCCTGTGCGATGGGAATCACTTTGCACGAGACTGCCCGAATAAAGGCAAGAGGGTGAATGCGGTCCAAGGCGAGGAGGCCGAGGACGAGGAGCCTAAGAATGGAGTTCACATGGGTACCCTGTGCCTATTGAACGCTTTGAAGAGCAAGGCGGTAGTGTCCAAGACCCTGAATCGAGAGCTGATGTACGTGGAGGTAAAGATCAACGGCCACAACACCAGGGCAATGGTCGACACAGGGGTAACCCATAACTTTATCTCGAACGCGGAGGTCCGGCACTTGAGTCTAGTACTGGAAAAAGACTCAAGCACAATAAAGGCGATCAATTCTGAGGCGCGTCCCGTGCAAGGGGTGGCCAAAGGCATGAAGATCCAAGTGGGAGACTGGACGGGTGTCACCAGTCTCATAGCAGCACTACTAGATGAATTCAACATGATCCTTGGGATGAACTTCCTTACTTCGGCAAAGGCGGTCCCAATGCCGCATCTGGGAGTCGTCGGGATCATTGAGGAGAGCTCTTCATGCATGGTGACTGTTGCACAAAATGATCTTACAAAGGGGAAGGCTCTCTCCGCATTACAACTCAAGAAGGGGATACGACACGGAGAGACGACCTACCTTACCGTGCTCAAGACGGAGGAGGCACCCATACAGGGGGATCTTCCGCTTGAGATCGATAACGTCCTTGTGGAGTTTGGGGACGTCATGCCGAAGGAGTTGCCAAAGAGGCTACCTCCACGGAGGGAGGTAGACCACACTATCGAGTTGGAGCTGGGCATGAAGCCGCCCGCCATGGCTCCATATCGCATAGCCCCATCCGAGCTAGACGAGTTGAAGAAATAACTCAAGGAGCTGCTGGATGGGGGATTCATCAGACCGTCAAAGGCCCCGTATGGTGCACCGGTGTTGTTCCAAAAGAAGAAGGACGAAAGTCTTCGTTTGTGCATCGACTATCGTACACTAAACAAGGTGACCGTCAAGAACAAATATTATATCCCGTTGGTAGCGGACCTGTTCGACCAACTAGGAGGCGCGAGATACTTCTCCAAACTTGATCTACGCTCGGGATATTATCAAGTCTAGATTACAGAGGGTGACGAGGCTAAGACGGCGTGCGTCACGAGGTATGGCGTATATGAGTTTCTAGTTATGTCTTTTGGTCTAACAAATGCTCCTGCGACTTTTTGTACTTTGATGAACAAGCTCTTCCACCCCTACCTGGATCGGTTCATCATAGTCTACCTCGACGACATCATCGTGTACTCAAACATGATGGAGGAGCACATCGAGCATTTGAAGACCGTCTTCCAAGTGCTGAAAGAGAACGAACTCTTCGTCAAATGGGAAAAGTGCTCATTTGCACAAGAAGAGGTTCTTGGGGCACTGGATCGGGCGTAGCAAGATATGGATGGACGGTGCAAATGTCCATACGAGAGGGGGAGGCTCCCACCAGGCCGACGAAGCTGCGATCTTTCCTTGGCATGGCGAACTACTACCGGCGGTTCATTCGAGGATATTCTGCCATCGTAGCACCTCTAACCGATCTGCTACGGAAGGATAGGGCGTGGAATAGGATGCCCCGATGCGAGGAGGCATTCGAGGCACTGAAGCAGGCTGTAATGGAGGAGCCGGTCTTATCTCTGCCGGACTACTACAAGGCGTTCGGTAGGGTACTGGTACAGGAAGGATACCCCATCGCATTCGAGAGCCGCACCGAGCGGTGCTATACGGTGCAAGAGAAGGAGATGACCGTGGTCATGCATAGCTTGAGGACATGGCGGTACTACCTTCTCGAGACCAAGTTCATGGTCATGACAGACAATGTTTCCACGAGCTACTTCCAGTTCTAGAAGAAGCCGTCTCCGAAGCAGGCAAGATGGCAAGATTTTCTAGCCGAGTTCGACATGGAGTTGCGGTACAAACCCGACAAGGATAATCAGGTGGCCGATGCACTCAGCAGGAAGGCCGAGCTCGCATCAGTGTGCTTGCTCAAGGGGGACATTCTGGATCGTGTTCGAATGGATATCATGGAGGACCCACTGACACAGGCCATAGTGAAGATTGTCAAGGAGGGCAAAACGAGAAGGTTCTGGCTGAAAGACGGGCTTCTCTATACCAAGGACGACAGGGTGGTCGTGCCCAAATGGAGTGGCTTGCGAAGACAGCTGCTCAAGGAATGCCACGAGACAGTGGGCTGGACACCCGGGGCAGAAGCGGACCTTGGCACTGCTGGAGGCCGCATACTATTGGCCTCGCATGCGCAAGGATGTGAAGGACTATGTGCGCACCTGTCTTGTGTGCCAACGAGACAAGGTGGACCATCAGAAGTCCGGGGGCCTGCTGGAGCCTCTTCCCGTGCCGAGCTGGCGTGGAAGAGCATATCGATGGACTTCATCTCTGTACTGCCAAAAGTGGGGGCACTTGGGTCCATTCTCGTGGTGGTGGACCGATTCTCTAAATACGCGAGCTTCATTGCTGCTTCAACAGACTGCACAGCAGAGGAGGCCGCACGACTGTTCATCAGCCACATGGTGAAGTTTTGGGACATCCCGGTGAACATTTTCAGCGACCGAGATACCCACTTCACGAGAAAGTTCTGGACGGAAGTGTTCAAAATCCTCGGGACGAACTTGTACTTCTCGACCAGCTTCCACCCGCAGACGGACGGATTGATCGAGCGGGTCAATTCTCTACTCGATGAGTACTTGCGGCACTTTGTGAGTGCCAACCAGAGGGATTGGGTGCATCACCTCGACGTCGCTAAGGTCTGCTACAATCTTCAATGGAGCGAGTCGTCGCACAGCAGCCCATTCGAGTTGGTAATGAATCGACAGCCACTCGCCCCGCACACGCTGAGTGTGGGGTCCTCGAGTAGAAGTCCCGTGGCTAACCTGTTCACTTCATATTTCAAGGCAAAGACAAACATTGCCAAGGCATTTCTGGAGAAGGCCGCGAGGAAGATGAAGAAATGGGCCGACACGAGACGAAGGCCGATTGAGTACAATGAGGGGGACATGGTGCTGGTGAAGCTACAAACCGCAACAGTTCAAGGTGTTCCAGAAAGTGCACAAGGGACTTATTCGGAAGTATGAAGGCCCCTTTCCCGTTCTCAAGAAGGTAGACAATGTGGCCTACAAGCTTGAACTTCCCGCCAAGCTGAAGATTCATCCAGTCTTCCATGATAGTTGCCTAAAGCCGTACCATGAAGACTTGGAGTATCCCAGCGAGGAGTTTTGAAGTGACCGACGGCGACCATGACTACGTCCTTCGACAAGGAGGTAGAAGCCGTGCTGGATAAGAGGACCATTCGTCGGCGAGGCGTGTCCCCGTATGTGGAGTACCTCATCCAATAGAAGGGAATGCCTTATGGTGAGTCTAGCTGGGAACATGCTGATACGCTGCATCAGTTCGAAGCCGAGATCCAAGCGTTTCTCAGCGGGCATGGTTGACGAGGGCGTGAACACCTTAGGTAGGGGAAAATGTAACATCCCAAACGTTGTGCCCCGCCCGAAGCCAAGTTGCATAACCTTTCCATGGACCAAGGTTATGCGGGAATATTCAAGAACCTTCTAGAAGTTGGCGGAACTCTCCGGAAGATGGTGGACTTCTCTGGAAGACCCAAGAACGTTCTGGATGGCCCAAGATCCTTCTGGATGGCCCGTGAAGTTTTCTTTTTTGTTTCTTAGAGAATAAACATGGAATATGTCGTTCCAGTTATGGTAAGAAGAATAATTCTTGGAATATTCCATCTAGGACTTTCCATGTAAATCTCTCTGACTACTTATAAATAAGAGAAAGGCCTCATTTGTTCCTTACCACCTAAAAATTGTAAGCATTCTCCAAGTTAATAAAGAGATTCTTACAAGTTCCATCTTTGCTCCACTCTTCTTATTTTTCTTAGCGATCTAGCTAAGTCATGTTGGGAAGGCTTGTACGAGTCTTCGAGGAGGAAGACAATGTGCCGCACGGGACGAAGTGCTAGCAAAAATACTAAGTCCGTGACAATAGCCACCAAATACCCTGAGGCAACATACTACAACCGATGTTTCATTATTCTGTTTCTTTCTAACAGTTTATTGGTTTATTGATCCTTGACTACTCGCTTCGAGTGTGAAACTTATAACTTTAGGGACTTAAGAAGTATCACGGTTTTTGAACCTTAGTTGCTCGCTTCGAGTGCGAAGCTTATCATTTTAAGTTTAGAGAAAAACTACTCTAGATAGCTACAATTATCATATGTTCTTTATCTTAGTGGTACAACATGCATTTAATCGGACATAGTCGATTTGAACGTGTTCGAGGCAATAAGAATTTTATTTGCAGGAAGGAGTAGAAAAGAAGGGTCTGAACCACCCACCAAGTAGAGAATGCACCGAGAGTAGGAGATTGCTTCGCAACGAATCAAACTTCAGTTGTACGAGCTCCTGCAATGGCACCATCATCGTATTAGAATCTTTCTAAAATCCTTTATCTCGAAATCCTTAGAAATAAATACAGAAATTGACGAAGAAACACATTCATTAAAACTAAGTAGCAAAAACTTTAAGAAAATCATACAGTAGACTGGTCCCGTTGAAGGAACTTTTATATAGAGCTCATTCCCCGAGACGCAGTCTGCTGCATCTAGGACTTATTCCAACAAAAGTCGATCTATTAGTTTGAACGGTTCTCATAGTATTCGTCCAAATCGATTTGTTTGATGTCGCAAAAGATTTCCATGTACTAAGCTCCGACTGAGTCGGACTAGCTATCTAGGTTTCCGACTGAGTCAGACTCGTCATGAGTCCATTACATAGTACGTCACCCAACAGGAATGGGGTACTATAGGATATCTATGTTAGCATCTATATTTATTTGTATAGCAAAAAAAACTGAGGGAAAACCCTCAAAGGTATGCCTATTTCGTTCCTTCCAAAGGTGTCAAACCAGCGCCCCAAAAATTATTCTGAGACAACGATAACCTCTTTCTCCGTTGCCCTTCTGTGCTTTAACATCACTCAAAACTGAAGCAAAAGCTCTACAATGCGCAATGTTTGGCACAATATTAGCCCATTGTGCGCTCCAAATATCCCAAGTAAAGTCACAAACAAAGAACAGATGATTCCTGGACTCATCCTGATTACTTCATAAGCAACACTTCATATCCTAGCAGGGGATGGCAAAACTGGTTAGCCTATCTCGAGTAAGAAGTTTATTCCTGACCATTTTATATAAAGAAATAAGCATAGGCACCCAAAGTTCGTGGGAATGAACGTGTACAGGAATCATGCATAGCTTGCCACATGGCTTGAGATATGCCATACGAAACGCTGTCATGGTAGGCTGGTAGTGTAGTGCCCCGTCCCTACATCGTGTCCTGTTTCCGTCCACGGGGTGCGCGAGAAAGGAAAACTATCGCTATCGATTCAGTCGAGACCGATAGATCGAAATCGGCTGAATCGGTCGAACAGGAACGATTGAATTAAGATCCTTTTTTCGCTTCAAGTGCGAAGCTTATCATTTTAAGTTTAGAAAAAAACTACTCTAGATAGCTACAGTTATCCTACGTTCTTTACCTTAGTGGTACAATATACATTTAACCGGACATCGTCGATTTGAACGTGTTCGAGGCAACAAGAATTTTATTTGAGGAAAGGAGTACAAAAGAAGGGTCTGAACCACCTACCAAGTAGAGAATGCACCGAGAGTAGGAGATTGCTTCGCAACGAATCAAACTTCAGTTACACGAGCCCCTGCAATGGCACCATCATCGTATTAGAATCCTTCTTAAATCTTTCATCTCAAAACCCTTAGAAATGAATGCAGAAATCGACGAAAAAACACATTCATCAAAACTAAGTAGCAAAAACTTCAAGAAAACTATACAACAGACCGGTCCCGTTGAAAGAACTTTTATATAGAGCTCATTCCCCAAGACATAGTCTACTGCATCTAGGACTTATTCCAACATAATTCGATCTATTAGTTTGATAGATTCTCGTAGTATTCGTCCAAATCGATTTGTTTGATGTCGCAAAGGATTTCCATATACTAAGCTCAGACTGAGTCGGACTAGCCATCTAGGTTTCCGACTGAGTCAGACTAGTCATGAGTCCATTACATAGTGTGCCCCCCAACGGAAACGGAATACTACAGGATATCTATGTTAGCATCTATATTTATTTGTATAGCAAAAAAAATTTAAGGGAAAGACCCTCAAAGGTACGCCTTTCAATCCCTCCATACATGTCAAACTACCACCCAAAAAATTATTCTGAGACAACGATAACCTCTATCTCCGTTGCCCTTCCGCGCTTTAACATCACTCAAAACTGAAGCAAAAGCTCTATAATGCGCAATGTTTGGCACTATTTTAACCTTCTGTGCGCTCCAAATATCCCAAGTAAAGTTACAAACAAAGAACAAATGATTCCTGGACTCATCCTGATTACTGTATAAGCAACACTTCATATCCTAGCAGGGGATGGCAAAACTGGTCAGCCTATCTCGAGTAAGAAGTTTATTCCTGACCATTTTGTATAAATAAATAAGCATAGGCACCCAAAGTTCGTGGGAGTGAACGTGTATAGGAATCATGCATAGCTAACCACATGGCTTGAGACATGCCACACGAAACGCTGTTGTGGTAGGCTGGTAGCACACGATCTCGATCTCATCATGGAGGAGTAGCTATGCGCTTCATCAAACTTGATGCATAACACCCTCTATTGCATAATGCAATTGGGAGCCGCATATGACACATTGCCGCATAGGATTGGTCTTGTACAAATGTAAAGTGAAATAATTATGATGACGTAATCATTGACATCTTCCTCGTAATCTGTTTTGTGTACAATGTTTGAGAATTAACTTTATGTCAGAGATTTGACAGGGTGGCTATGTGCCTCTGGTACTATAAGCCTATCACTTCAAAGATCACTGCTTTGAGATATTGCCTTATCAACTCTGTTTGTTGATCAAGTCATGGCTCATAGGCGCATAAGATAAGCTTTGCGCGTATTTAGGTATGTGTTTTTTTATGCTTCTACAGGTTGTCTACATCGGTTAAAGGTCATTATGCATTTGAAATTTAGATTTCTTCTAAGAGAGAGAGAGAGAGAGAGGGGAAATACTAGAGCTATGGCTGTACTCGAACCTAGTTTAAATCTTGATATCGAGCTGCCTAGGTACAAACATAGATTATAACAAAAAATAGCAGGGAGATGAAAAGTTAAATCAAATTGGAATAAAACCTATAAGCCTATATTTTGAGTCCAATTAATTTTCTCGGGTATATCTGAGCCAGATTTGATAGCAACCCTACCAAGTGTTCAATCCTACTTACAACCAATATATATATATATATATATATAAAATTTTATATATATAATTTTATTTTGGAACCAGGTAAATTGTTTCTGGAATCGCTCCCACTGGGATTCGAACTCCTGACCACTCGGGTCGCATGCATCTCTCTTACCCACTAGACTAGAGGTCATTTGCACTATATATATATATATATATATATATATATATATATATATATATATATATATATATATATATACATATATATATATATATCAGGAGTTCGAATCCCAGTGGGAGCGATTCCAGAAACAATTTACCTGGTTCCAAAATAAAATTATATATATATATATATATATATATATATATATATATATATATATATATATATATATTATTTTTTTATTTTTTATTTTTTTAATTTTATATAAATAAATATATATATATTTATATATATAAAAAAAATATATATATATATATATATATATATATATATATAAATATATATATATATAAAATATATATATATATATATATATATATATATATATATATATATATATATATATATATATATATATATGTACTTCTCTCCACGAGCATCCGGTGCTCTCCAAGGTTTGGCTTCCTCAAATTCCTCTGAAATGGTCCATTCTTGTATGGCTGGTGTTGCTGGAGAAGATCCCTTCTGACGACGTGCTATGTCGCCAAGGTTTCTCATTAGCATCCAAGTGCCATTACTGCAAGCAGGCTGAGAGTGAGTCCATACATCATTTATTTGTCATCGGTGAGTTGGCAGGGTCGGCGTGGGCGGATCTGCATCACATCGACGGATCGGTGCACTCTCTTGTCGGCTCGGAATCGCTCCAGCACCTTGTCGAGCTGGCCTCCACTTGCCACGACTCCCACTCCCAGATCCACCTCATTGCCGCTCTTGTCTGGGTTCTTTGGAAGAACAGGAACAAGTTTTGCTACGAAGGCTCCTCCTTCCAGGATGCGCTCATTTCGCGGGAAATTCTCCTCCAGATCGACAAATCGAAGTCTTGTGTTGGTGTGGGTTGACCTCCGTAGTGAATTTTGTAGGAAATAATAATGCCTTGTTCTCATTGCTAGGGTTTGTTACAATATATATAGTGTCTACATTTGGGCTTATAGGTATGGGACATATTTACATTACAAATATAATCTAACACCCCCCCTCAAGTTGGAGCATGCAAGTCACAAATGCCCAACTTGGAAAGGAAAGAATCAAATACTTGCTTTCCAAGGGGCTTGCTGAAGATGTCAGCCAGTAGAGAAGAAGTAGGAAATTGCGAGGCTGTTATGGTGCCATCTCTAATAGCATCACGAACAAAATGCAAATCCACCTCAATATGCTTACTGCGCTCATGAAATACCAGGTTCTGAGCCAGGTGCAGGGCTGACTGACTGTCACAATACACCGACAAAGCAGACTCCTGGCGAACGTCCAAACACACCAATAACTCCTTCAACCATTTCAACTCACAAACAAGCGCAGCAAGAGATCGGTATTCTGCTTCAGCGGAAGATCGGGAAACAGTTGATTGCTTCTTGGTCTTCCAAGAAATAGGAGACCCCCCCAGAAATACCAACCAGCCTGTAACAGAGCGGCGAGTCAAGGGAATACTTGCCCAGTCGAAATCACACCAACCAGAAAGACGGAGATCACAATCAGCTTTCAAAAGAATACCATGTCCTGGTACATTTTTGAGATATCTGACAACTCTCAAAGCAGCATGCCAATGATCTTGTCGAGGCTCCTGTAAGAATTGAGACAAGATATGCACAGCATAGGCCAAGTCAGGGTGAGTAAATGATAGATAAATCAACCTTCCAATCAGCCTCCGATAAGTCTCTGCATCCGCCAACCGTGGACTAGTCGATTCTGCCAGCTTGTGATTGGGCTCCATGGGAAAACCAGCAGGGCGAGACCCCATCAAACCGCATTCTGAAATGATGTCCAAAGCATACTTCCTTTGACACAAGGAAATTCCTTCCGCACTCTGAGCCACCTCTATGCCAAGAAAATACTTCAACACACCAAGGTCCTTCATGTGAAAGCAAGAACTAAGGTACTTTTTGAAAGCATCTAAAGCACCTGTGTCATTACCAGACACAATCATATCATCAACATAGATCAAAAAATGCAACTCTACCTTCCCCTTAAAAAAGAGAAAAGGGAATAATCGGAATGTGATTGAATAAATCTATAGGATATCATAAAAGCAGTAAGCTTAGCGAACCAACAACGTGGTGCCTGTTTTAATCCATATAGAGACTTACGCAGGCGACACACTTTGTTGGGTTCACTATGCAAAAAACCTGGCCGTAACTTCATATATACTTCGTTTGTCATATCTCCATGAAGAAAAGCATTGTGCACATCCATCTGGTGCAAAGTCCAGCTTTTTACAGCTGCAACAGCCAAGAATGCCCGAACTGTAGGCATCTTAGCTACCGGGGCAAATGTTTCTGAATAGTCGATCCCCTCAACCTGATGATTACCAAACACAACCAGTCATACCTTTAAGCGCTCAACACTGTCGTCGGATTTGTACTTTATTTTCTACACCCATGTACTTCCCAATGCTTTCTTCCTATGAGGCAAATCGACAAGACTCCATGTTCCATTATCTTCCAGAGCCTGTATTTTAGTTTGCATAGCTGAGCGCCAGCCTGAATCTTGCGAGGCCTGGCGATATGAAGTATGCTTAACACCGACAGTGATAGCTGCAAGAAAACCTCTGTGTCCAGTAGTAAATATGTCATAATTTAGAAATTGTGTTAGAGGATACGAGGTACCTGAGAAAGTGACGGGAACAGATGAACTGTGGTGAAGGAGGGGACTTTTACTTCAAACAACATTCGTCATAAAATCCTGTAATCGTACTGGCTGTGATTTCTTTCTCATTTCTCTTCCCAATACTACCTCATTGGGCACCTCTGGCAACACTGTATCCCCTGTATCATTAGTAGTATCCATATTACCCCCAACGGACTCTCTTGTCAATACTTCTGCATCTACCTGTGTATCCTTGCCACTCGGTGCCGAGCCACCAGCAACCACTCTGGCCTCAGCAACCGTAGCCGGCACCATCCCAAAAGCCTCTATATCGTCTCCCGGCACCTCAACAGATGTATGGCGTGTCGCAGAAGACATCTCGCTAGCAGAGCCACACCCAGGAAATTCTTTTTCATAAAAAGTAACATCATGGGACACAAAAAATTCACCAGTCTCCAAATCATACAGTTTCCATCCCTTTTTATCAAGTGGATACCCAACAAAGATACATTTTCTGCTCTTGCTAGCAAATTTATCATGTCGGGATTTCAAATCATACGCATAGCACAGATAGCCAAAAATACGTAGATGAACATACGAATGAGCCGAACCATATAAAACTTCATAAGGAGACATAAAATTTAAGAGACTAGAAGGGGTTCTATTTATCAAATAACATGCACCCAGAACACATTCCCTCCAAAAATCCACGAAAAGAGAACCCAGAAATCTTAATACCCTGGCTACATTTAAAATATGTCGATATTTCTTTCCACCCTTCTATTCTGTTGTGGTATTCCAACACAGGATGTTTGGAACAATATACCTTGAGATAAAAAATAATCTCGTAAACAATTAAATTCGGTGCCATTGTCACTCCGCACACGACGTATATCAGCCCCAAACTGATGCTTCACCATAGCAATGAATTTAAGAAACATAGAATAAACAGCACACTTATCCGTCAATAAAATAACCCAAACAGCTCTAGAAAATCATCCACCAAAGTCAAAAATATTGTGCCCCATTAGATGACGGAACACGATATGGTCCCCACAGATCACAGTGTATAAGTTCAAAGCATCTCAAAGCACGACTACTACTATCAGGAAAAACATCACGAGTATGTTTAGCTTGATGACAAATATCACAAGCCTTATGAGAAAACACACTACTACCGGAGAGAAAAGGTAAAGTCTGCATTACTTTATCTGAAGGATGCCCCAGTCTACTATTGTAGCTTCCCTTCCCGGAGAATATTATTCGAAATATGTTTTCTATTAATTATTTGATTTAAATATGATTTTTAAATTTTTTAGAATTAATTATTATTAAAGTGCTTTTCTTGATTAAATAATCATCATTATTATTAGATATTATTATATTGGTTAAGTAAGTATTTTTGGTATATATATATAGATGTGTGTAAATATATATATAATATATGTGTATATTTGTTTTTATATATAAATATATATTATACATATGTATATGTGAGTATATATATGTATATATAAGTACACAGGTATTTATGTATATTTATGTTTTATATATAAATATATATCATATTTACGTATATGTGTATATATATATATATATATAAAATATATATATATATATATATATATATATATATATATATATATATATATATATATATGAATATATATATATATATACATATGTATAATAATATATAAGTGAGTTTGTAGATATGAATATATATATATATATATATATATATATATATATATATATATATATATATATATATATAATAGGTATATGCATATGTGGGTAATATATATAAGAACTAATCAAAAAGGGAACCCACATGTTCAGGAACCCCAGCCCAAGCAAATACCCAGAACCCGAGCTTCCGTTCATATATATATATACACACGCGAAGTAATCGAAAACTCGAGCAAACCCTAGAAGGACACCGCCACCACCCCCAGCCGACGTGGCGCGACCCCGGACTACCGCACGCGGTATCACAGCCCGTCGGAGGCCGGCCACCAGCCTGTGCGTGGTGCGCACGCGACCAAAGCCGCGAGCAACGACAGCCGCGGTTGGAACATCGCAGCCAGGTACCCTTCTTCCGTGTCCCTTTTCTCCCTCGTCGTTCGACGATTTTTCGAACCGTCAATTTCTACGGATAGTTAACCTATACATCTATAAACCCTGTTAATTATTTTGCGTAGAATCAGATTCAATTTGGTGATAAATCAATACGAAATCGAGGAAAAATAGTCCCGAAACAGGACATTGTATTGCTCTAGGTACCCGTATTAGAAAGCTGTTTCCCATCAACCCAGTAGAAATCTTAGAAAACTTTTTGAACACACTTTTAGATCATATATAGGAGATCAGAAATCATTTTGTAGATTCGGATTTCATTAAGTATGCACAGAGAAATCAGTTTTGGAAATCAAGAAGAAACTATGAAAAACAGTTTTCAAAAACTAGAAGATCCCTCGATACGACGTGCGTCCCGCCATTTCGGGCGACGTGGTCGCGAACCGAAAGCATCGAAAAGTGCGTAACGGCTTCGTGGTCGTGTGGGCTTTGGCGGAATTCAAATTGGTCGCGTGTGTGCGACGAATTTGATCCGTATCCGTCGAAATTCACCGTATCGGCCTCTGTGTAAGTTTCCCAATTACTTTGTGTACGCTCGTCAGATCGAGACGAAACTTACGCCAACAGGACCGTATCATTTTTCTGGTCCTGTATGCCAAGTTTGGTCCAATTCTGAGACGGTTGAATCGTACATCGTTTTGCGGGCCCCACGGTCCCACTCAACGGGCGATTTTATGCACGGCCCCTCGGAATCCAAAATTGGACATACCGTTGGGTTCGTATCGAAAAACTGGATCCGTAGACATGTAGTTTGATGACTTTAGGGACCTTTGACTCTGGCACACTTTTCGGTGCAAAGCGGGTCCAACGGCGGACATCGTTTTTGCCCGAAATTACCGTTTTGCCCCTGTGTCCAGAATTGGATTTAAGGACAGGCAATCCTAGCTAATTTGACTATTCTGAGACTGTTGGCATTGTCTGTTTCAGCTTTCAGAGACAGTTGTGATGACTTGGACCTTATGGCTCACTAGTTGACTATTTTTGTGGGATCTACGTGCAACCTCCAGGCAAGTATACCTTCCCTCCCTCTACAGTTTTATTTACATGCAATTTTATTTCAGTTTCCATCTTTTGGACTATTTATGGACATGTGCATTTTCGTGTTATTTTCTGTGGAGTTGTTTTTATTGTTTATAGTCATGTTCATGTTTTGGCCTTGTGTTTCACATTTGGAGTTTCTCGTCAGTACCTTGCTTGAGTCGTGTCATAGAACAAGTGCGTGTAATTGAACTGCTAAATCCTTGACATTGTTTCCTTGGCACCAGAGAGTCCACATACGGGACGAGGGTGTTTTTCTTGATCTGTTTACATCCGTGAGTCCACACTGGGGACTAGGATGTCGATTATTTGCACCAGAGATTCCACACACGGGACGAGGGTGTAGACTTGACTTGACTTGACTTGACTTGCACCAGAGAGTCCACGCTCGTGACGAGGGTGTTTACATCAGAGAGTCCACACACGGGACGAGGATGTAATATTTGTACTAGAGAGTCCACACTCGGGACGAGGGTGCCTTGCCGTGCACTAGCCAGAGAGTCCACACTCGGGCCGAGAGTTAGTACTAACCAGAGAGTCCACACTCGGGACGAGGGTTAGTGTTTAGTTCAAACCAGTGAGTCCACACTCGGGACGAGGGTTTGGTTTCTTCCATTGATCTCGTGATTATCGTTTATCCGGCAGTTCATTTACGCGTAGTTTGTTCTAGTGTTCGTTTTCGTGTTCGTGTCCGTGTTTGCGTCCGTGTTAGTGTTCGTCTTTGTGTTCGTATTCGTAGTCAGTTGTCGTGTTCCTGTTTCTTGTTGTTCATTTTCTTTCGCATGATAAAACTGTTAGATAGGCATGTATATTATGTATCTTGCTATGTCCTCTGAGGACCTGATGATCTCCTCAGGTTTAGCGATTGCATGGAGTTAGCTAGTAGTTCTAGATGGCGGAGGATTTGCGATTCTTGCGGGATTCAGGTATCGTTATTGTGTTTACTATCCCCTCGTGCTTTACATTCCTTATCATGAGATATCATGTTTCTTGATTCAGTTTAGACTCTTGTTATTTCCTTTAGAGTCTTATCGAACATTTATGCTAGTGGGCTGCAGACCACGACCCATAGTGTTCATTCATGTTTCGTACATTTATTTTGGATTGAGATATATATTTGTTTGCCATGATTTGGCAGTATTGCCATAGCCGTGATAGCGTTTACGTATTCGAGTCAGGCTGGAGTCCGCTCGATGCGTAGCTGGCTTGCTCACGCGCTCGCGTCCGAAAAGCGGGTGCGGGTCGGGACAAGTTTTTTTGGTGGCCCATGCAGGTCAGAGCATATCGTATCGGTTACGTAACTGTACTGATACGAGCCTGCGACCTTGACTAGACCTTAGAAAATCTCAATCCACTCTGCCTTGAAAATTCCCCTAGAAATTCTCTACGTCCTTAAAAACTCCAAATTTGCTCTCGATTATACTTCCTTGCTTTCCGTACCATTGATTCTCGTCCCTTTTATTTCGAGGTGACGAACGATCGTGCTGCTTAGAATTTATCAGAAATTCTTAAATTATAGCATAAATATTGCATGATTATTGAGTTTTGATTGTTTATAGATTATAGATGCCATGTGTCCTTGTTATTTTGGTCGGACTGTTAGCCAGTAGTTAGAAGATTATAAGACTTTAGTGACTGTATTTTGAGGAGTAGTATAACCAAAGGTGGGTAGAAGTCCTCGAGTACTCGGAGTATAACATGATTAGAGAAGGCCATGAAATATTTTTAGAGAAATTAATTTTGAGGGGATTAAAGTGATAGTAGACTTTGATATTAAGGCATAGTTATGAATTAGAATTTCGAGGATGAAATTATTTTTAAGGTGGGTAGATTTGTAGCTTCCCTTCCCGGAGAATATTATTCGAAATATTTTTTCTATTAATTATTTGATTTAAATATGATTTTAAAATTTTTTTGAATTAATTATTATTAAAGTGCTTTTCTTGATTAAATAATCATCATTATTATTAGATATTATTATATTGGTTAAGTAAGTATTTTTGGTATATATATATATATATATATATATATATATATGTGTGTGTAAATATATATATAATATATGTGTATATGTGTTTTTATATATAAATATATATTATACATATGTATATGTGAGTATATATATGTATATATAAGTACACAGGTATTTATGTATATTTATGTTTTATATATAAATATATATCATATTTACGTATATGTGTATATATATATATATATGAATATATATATATATTTTTAAAAAAATATAAGTGAGTTTGTAGATATGAATATATGTATATATATATATATATGTATAATAATAGGTAAAATATAAGTGAGTTTGTAGATATGAATATATATATATATATATATATATATATATATATATATATATATATATATATATATATATATATATATATATATATATATATATATATGTATAATAATATATAAGTGAGTTTGTAGATATGAATATATATATATAATAGGTATATGCATATGTGGGTAATATATATAAGAACAAATCAAAAAGGGAACCCACATGTTCAGCAACCCCAGCCCACGCAAATACCCAGAACCCGAGCTTCCGTTCATATATATATATACACACGCGAAGTAATCGAAAACTCGAGCAAACCCTAGAAGGACACCGCCACCACCCCCAGCCGACGTGGCACGACCCCGGACTGCCGCACGCAGCCTCGCAGCCCATCGGAGGCCGGCCACCAGCCTGTGCGTGGCGCGCACGCGACCAAAGCCGCGAGCAACGACAGCCACGGTTGGAACATCGCAGCCAGGTACCCTTCTTCCGTGTCCCTTTTCTCCCTCGTCGTTCGACGATTTTTCGAACCGTCAATTTCTACGGATAGTTAACCTATACATCTATAAACCCTGTTAATTATTTCGCGTAGAATCAGATTCAATTTGGTGATAAATCAATACGAAATCGAGGAAAAACAGTCCCGAAACAGGACATTGTATTGCTCTAGGTACCCGTATTGGAAAGCTGTTTCCCATCAACCCAGTAGAAATGTTAGAAAACTTTTTGAACACACTTTTAGATCATATATAGGAGATCAGAAATCATTTTGTAGATTTGGATTTCATTAAGTATGCACAGAGAAATCAGTTTTGGAAATCAAGAAAAAACCATGAAAAACAGTTTTCAAAAACTAGAAAATCCCTCGATACGACGTACGTCCCGCCATTTCGGGCGACGTGGTCGCGAACCGAAAGCATCGAAAGGTGCGTAACGGCTTCGTGGTCGTGTGGGCTTTGGCGGAATTCAAATTGGTCGCGTGTGCGCGACGAATTTGATACGTATCCGTCGAAATTCACCATATCGGCCTCTGTGCAAGTTTCCCAATTACTTTGTGCACGCTCGTCAGATCGAGACAAAACTTGCGCCAATAGGACCGTATCGTTTTTTTGGTCCTGTATGCCAAGTTTGGTCCAATTCTGAGACAGTTGAATCGTACGTCGTTTTGCGGGCCCCACGGTCCCACTCAACGGGCGATTTTGTGTACGGCCCCTCGGAATCCGAAATTGGACATACCGTTGGGTTCGTATCGCAAAACTGGATCCGTAGACATGTAGATTGACGAATTTAGAGACCTTTGACTCTGGTACGCTTTTCGGTGCAAAGCGGGTCCAACGGCGGACATCGTTTTTGCCTAAAATTACCGTTTTGCCCCTGTGTCCAGAATTGGATTTAAGGACAGGCAATCCCAGCTAATTTGACTATTCTGATACTGTTGGCATTGTCTGTTTCAGCTTTCGGAGACAGTTGTGATGACTTGGACCTTATGGCTCACTAGTTGACTATTTTTGTGGGATCTGCGTGCATCCTCCAGGCAAGTATACCTTGCCTCCCTCTACAGTTTTATTTATATGCAATTTTATTTCAGTTTCCAGCTTTTGGACTATTTATGGATATGTGCTTTTTCGTGTTATTTTCTGTGGAGTTGTTTTTATTGTTTATAGCCATGTTCATGTTTTGGCCTTGTGTTTCACATTTGGAGTTTCTCGTCAGTACCTTGCTTGAGTCGTGTCATAGAACGAGTGCGTGTAATTGAACTGCTAAATCCTTGACATTGTTTCCTTGGCACCAGAGAGTCTACACACAGGACGAGGGTGTTTTTCTTGATCTGTTTACATCCATGAGTCCACACTAGGGACTAGGATGTCGATTATTTGCACCAGAGAGTCCACACACGGGACGAAGGTGTAGACTTGACTTGACTTGACTTGCACCAGAGAGTCCATGCTCGGGACGAGGGTGTTTACATCAGAGAGTCCACACACGGGACGAGGATGTAGTATTTGCACCAGAGAGTCCACACTCGGGACGAGGGTGCCTTGCCGTGCACTAGCCAGAGAGTCCACACTCGGGACGAGGGTTAGTACTAACCAGAGAGTCCACACTCAGGATGAGGGTTAGTGTTTAGTTCAAACCAGTGAGTCCACACTCGGAACGAGGGTTTGGTTTCTTCCATTGATCTCGTGATTATCGTTTATCAGGCAGTTCATTTACGCGTAGTTTGTTCTAGTGTTCGTTTTCATGTTCGTGTCCGTGTTTGCGTCCGTGTTAGTGTTCGTCTTTGTGTTCGTATTCGTAGTCAGTTGTCGTGTTCTTGTTTCTTGTTGTTCATTTTCTTCCGCATAATAAAACTGTTAGATAGGATGTATATTATGTATCTTGCTATGTCCTCTGAGGACCTGATGATCTCCTCAGGTTTAGCGATTGCATGGAGTTAGCTAGTAGTTCTGGATGGCAGAGGATTTGCAATTCTTGCGGGATTCAGGTATCGTTATTGTGTTTGCTATCCGTTCGTGCTTTACATTCCTTATCATGAGATATCATGTTTCTTGATTCAGTTTAGACTCTTGTTATTTTCTTTAGAGTCTTATCGAACATTTATGCTAGTGGGCTGCAGACCACGACCCATAGTGTTTATTCATGTTTCGTACATTTATTGTGGATTGAGATATAGATTTGTTTGCCATAATTTGGCAGTATTGCCATAGCCGTGACAGCGTTTACGTATTCGAGTCGGGCTGGAGTCCACTCGATGCGTAGCTGGCTTGCTTACGCGCTCGCGTCCGAAAAGCGGGTGCGGGTCGTGGCAACTATGCTAAACCTCGAAATCACTCTCTTTGTATGCCAGGATCACCGAAGCCAAAGAAACTGGAACCTCCCCCAAGAAGTAAAGTCCACCCCTTTGTTCACGTGCTCCAATCACCATCCTCGTACTTCGGTCCTGAACAAAACACAAATCAGGAGTAAATAACATATCACAATTTCTGGCACCAATCAATTGGGAGACAGAGATTAAATTGTAAGTCAATGTCAAAACATAAAGAACATCCGTCAACACCAACAAAGCAGTCAAAAACACTTTGTCTCTCAGAACAGCCTCAATAGTGCTTCCATCAGGTAAAATCACAGGACAGACAGGGCCTTCAAAGCAATCAACTAAACAGTCACGAAAGCCTGTCGCATGAAGAGTTGCTCCAGTATCGAATATCCAAGTGACAGAAGAATTCTTACCTATCAGATGATCAGAGTTTGAAGAACCAGGGTTGGAAGAATTGTCTTTACCCAACAAGCTCATCAGTTTCTGCCATTGTTCACCTGAGAGTTGTGAATGATACCCTCCATGCATCATATCCGCCGAACTCCCAACAAGACCAGCAGCGGCAACATGATGAACAACCCCGCCGCCACCAGTACCGTGTCCCCCATCACGTCTCTGCTGTGGTACCGGGCCTCTGCCACCGCCAGTACCACGTCCGCCCTCATGCCGAGGACGAGTCTCCCACCACTCTGGATAGCCAATCTTGGCAAAGCAAGTTACAATATCATGACATGTTTTCTTGCAATGAGTATAGATCATACCTAATTTGTCCCTGGAATAGGAGGTTTTACTATTAGAAGTAGTAGAAAGACGAGGTGAAGTCTTGAAAGTCAGCGCCAACACCTCCTCAACAGCGGATTGGACCTGAGATTTTCGTATATCCTCCTCTTCACGGACTGCCTGGTATGCCCGATCTAAACTTGGCTGAGGATCCTGAGCCAGAAGATTAGATCGGGTATGACCATACAACTCAGCATTCAACCCATACATAAAGTCCTGAAAGTGGTCTTCATCCCTCATAGCCTGCATCTTTGCAGCAAGTTTACCACAGGTACAAGACGGCAATAGAAAATAAGCAGCTTGTTCATCCCACAAAAACTGTAAATTTCCAAAGTAGGTTTCCATAGACAACGAAGCAGTTTGTTTACACTCAGCCAAAGCCACCTTAATTTGTTGCTTCCGAGTGCCATTGCTAACAACAAATCTTTTCTCCAACAAGTTCCACAATGGATAAACCTCCTCAATGTACGGCAAAGATTTCTTCAGAGACGGATCAATGGTATTAAGAACCCATTAAACCAATAGCGCTTGCACGCATCTCCAATCAAGCAATTTACTAGCATCATTAACAGGTTTGACTTCAGTAACTTCCAGAAAAGTGATCTTTCGCCTAGAGATCAGGGAGAGACGTATCGACCGAGACCACTCAGCATAGTTTTGTCCACAAAAAATAATAGGAGTAATGATATTTCCTGCTTGATCAGCAGAACTCAAAAAATATGGATCCTTCGGATTAGGATAATTTGGGTTGTGTGCACCGCTACTGTCAGTCGCGACGGAATAGCTAGACGCAGCATCATCTGCCATCGCGGATGTCGGTTGTACAAAATTTTGTACAATACCGACGAATCAACCGCTGATGGACGGGGTCGACGGCGAATCGGCCGTGAGCAGGGGCACCGGATCTGGTGCGTCGGGATGGATGTCGGTTGTACAAAATTTCATACAACGCTGATGAATCAGCCGCTGATGGACGGGGTCGGCGGCGAATCGGCCACTGAATCGACGAATCCGGCGGAAACCTCCAACAGAACGAACACGGATCGGGCGGATCGGGCGTCGGCACGATCAAGCGCAGGCAAGCGGTACGTTCAGGCGCGGAAGGCTGGCGCACAAAAAATCATATGTCACGCCCCAGAACCAGAATACTGGAGAGCGGGGGCAGACATAGCCAGCTACGTATATGAAATGGAATCCATCTCGCTATACGGTCACGGCTGTCTAGATACATGAGGGTTTATCTACAAGCCAACAGTCTCCTATGGTCATGAACAAGCCTAGTGTCTCAATCACAAGCAAGTAAGTAAAAGTTACAAGATGTATGATCATTAAATATACAATAGTAAGGCGTCCCAAACATTACATATTCAGCTGATCATGAAACTAGTCGTTACAAAATGTGAGGACTAGCAAGAGTTTAGTCATACATGATCAACCCTAGGATCTGTTAATCATGTTACAGCCCGTAGGCAGACAGTAAGTAAATACAATCGAGCTAAACAGGTGCTCGTCGGCTAAACGCCTCAAAAGAATATTTTTACAATAGAGTGGGGAGAGCCAAAAATAACCCACTCGTTGCCAGGGTTCCGTCTAGTGGCCACCATCTGGCTAGAAAGTCGGTAGATCCTCTGGGGCTGCTCCGAAATCTGGCCACACAAAACCAGCTGGGTCAGACCCCAGAAAGAGCAAGTGCCACAAAGGAGCTTCACTTAAGAACTAAAACCAGCAATCAGCACAGGAATATAAATAATATAATAAAAAAAATAGGAAGTTTAATTAACTGGTAAAAACTGGAAATAAGAAAAACATGCCAGGATGATATACGACGAGATAACCATGGAACTATTCAGATAGCTAGGTTACAACCCGTAAACCAAACAAGGACCGGGGTTGTAACCCTTCGTCTGAACGGAGCTTGGTTTCTCACCATTTATCGAGAAAATAAATACAAGCATGCTGGTCATGTAACAGTTTGGAACAAGATCAGGGCAAGACTAGACTTGTTAGACTCCATCCAATCACTTCACGGCCAAGCAAGAACTACGGCTTGATACTTTAACTAACTAGGGTTGTCACAAGCCTAATTACTAACAAGATGCAGTGAGATTATTCCACAGCCACAAGCCCTGCAGACCATCCAGGTTACCCAGGTCGAAATTAGGGGTTGAATTCAGGTGGGTACACCGTCCAGGAAATGTATGTACCCTTAGGTAGCTTGAAAGGTGCAACACATGACAGTGTGCTGGAAATGTGCCCTACTCGACGGCAGGCTACAGATCCCAGGCGCGCCCAGGTAACGGGATTGCCTGTAGCTGGGAAATCTCTTCATGACTAATGTGTTAATCTAGTTATTAACCTCAGTCCATTTCAATAGGTACTCCTGACCGTGGTACTCAGGAGCTCCCTCCCTAGACATGATGCAAGACATGACTAGTTTATTTGTACAAGCACAATCGCCCACGGTGTCCATGTTTTTATACAGGTCATGTCATGTCAGGTAGCCGTCGCAACAGCTTGTCAAGATATAACATGTCAGGTCATCATCTCAAGTGTACGAGTCAGGAGTGCGCCACGACGGGCCACTATCCGGTCATGTCAGGTCATTGTGTCAGGAGTGCACCACTACGGGTCACTATCGTGTCATGCTCAGGTATCATTTCCAAACATATCAAGTAAATTCATGATTATCAAGTTCAGGACAAAAGGCGTAAGGATATAAAATGGACGTTAAATATCTAATAAAATATCAATATACAGGGCTATAGAAGATCAAGGGTAATCAGGCTACGCTCAGGCTAGCGTACGCTCAGGACTGCGTACCAAAGGATCCATACACTTCCAATGGGAAGCGTATGCAAGGGTCAGCGTACACAAGGGCACGCTCAAGCTACAGGTCAGCGTACGCTCAAGCTAGCGTATGCTCAAGACTGCGTACGCCCGAGCTAGCGTACGAAAGGAGCCAGCGTACGAAGACTAGCGTACGCTCACTAAACAGCAGCGTACGAAGGCTAGCGTACGCTCACTAAAGAGCAGCGTACGAAGGCTAGCGTACGCTCACTAAAGAGCAGCGTACGAAAGCTAGCGTACGCTCACTAAAGAGCAGCGTACGAAGGCTAGCGTACGCTCACTAAACACCAGCGTACAGCTCAGTGGCATAAGCTAAAAAGCTAGCTCACTGTTCACTGTCTTCTCCAAATGGCAAGAACAGCAAGAACTCTAAAGTTGAATCTAAGCTTCAACAGTCCATATCTTGGTCAAAACAAGTCCGAATTCAACTTTCCAAAGGTCAAAATTGGGTAGAATGAAATTCTCTAAAACATGGAACCATCAAAACTTGAAAACAAGCAAGTTTGATAGATCAAAATACCAAAAATCCGAAAATAGCAAAACTCTAGATCTACAAGAATTAAAGCCTCAAAATAGAAAATGACAAGTTCTAATGTGGTTTAGAATCATGAGAAGAAGCTAATGGAACCATAAAATGAGTTCTCTTGTGGAAGCAAGTTGCACTTGCCTAAGGGTTGGGGAGTTATGGGAAGGAAGGAAGAAGAAGAAGAAGAAGAAATAAATGAGAGTTATGGAGGAGAGAGAAGGTTGGTGGGGAAATAAATATCATGGGTTGGTGGTAGGTAGGGGGTTCACCTTGGTCCATGATGGACCAAGCAACCAGCCGGCCAAACCAAGCCAACCCAAACCGAGAGTAAACAAGCCAAGCCAAACCAAGGAGATATGCAAATACAAGATAAAATACGTATACGTATTCTAAATACGTAATACGAACAACAGGCATTACAACTCTACCCACCTTAAAAGAATTTCGTCCTCGGAATTTAATTAAGAGGCTAGAGGGACAAGAACAAGCTACACTATTCACAGGCAATTATACTAGGCAATCAATCAATCATGCAAGCAAGGAATTGATGGCATGAGGCATAAGAAAGACATTATACCTCACGAGTCAAACAAGTTGGGATATCGCGATCGGATGTCGTCCTCACGCTCCTATGTTGACTCTCCCAAAGAGTGATGACCCCAAGTAACTCGGACTAACTTGATAGTCTTGTTCTTGAGCGTCTTCTCTCTTCGGTCCAATATAGACACGGGCCTCTCCTCATACGAAAGGTTGGTACCAACAACCAGTTCCGAATGATCCAGGATGTGGCTCGGGTCCGGGATATACCGTCGTAATTGGGATACATGGAACACGTCATGTACCTCGCTTAGCGATGGTGGAAGAGCGAGACGATAGGATACATCTCCTACTCGCTCCAGAATGTCGAACGGCCCTATATACCTAGGACTAAGCTTTCCCCGTACGCCGAAACGAATGACGCCACGGTTAGGCAAAATCCTCAGGAATACATGATCGCCGACCGAAAACTCGAGAGGGCGCCGATGAGAATCGGCCCAATGGCGCTGGCGATCTTGGGCAACTCGAAGATGATCTCTGACTCGCCTGACCACTTCAACGGTCTGAGCAATCATTTCTGGACCAAGCATCTGCCTCTCTCCAACATCATCCCAGGCTAGCAGGGTTCTGCACTTCCTACCATACAGTACCTCGAACGGTGCCATCTGGATACTGGCCTAGAAACTGTTGTTGTATGAGAATTCCATCAGGTGCAAATGATCTTCCCATGAACCACCGAAGTCAAGTGTGCAAGACCGCAACATGTCTTCAAGAGTCTGGATCGTGCGCTCCGACTGGCCATCTGTCTGCGGGTGATATGCTGAACTGAACTGGAGATGAGTCTCCAAACTCTCTTGCAAGCTACGCCAAAAGTGCGACGTAAATCTTGAATCTCGGTCTGAGGTGATACTGACTGGCACTCCGTGCAATCTGACAATCTGCCTTAGGTACATCTCCGCTAGCTGAGCCGTCGACTGACCAACTCTAAACGGGAGAAAGTGCACTACCTTGGTAAGCCTATCCACAATGACCCAAATAGCATCTCTACTAGCTGGGGATCTAGGTAATCCAGTCACAAAATCTATGGTCACATGCTCCCACTTCCATTCTGGAATCGGTAAGGGCTGAAGAAGTCCAGCCGGTCTCTGATGTTCGGCTTTAACTTGTTGGTAAACCAAACACCGAGAGACAAACCGAGCTATCTCCCGCTTCATGCCATTCCACCAGAAGTGTTGACGGATATCATGGTACATCTTCGTACTGCCGGAATGGATGGAATACTGCGAACTGTGCACCTCTGACATGATCTCCTGTCTGATATCTCTACTGGGTACACAAAGACGCTTACCATGCCTAAGTGTACCATCCTCGTGAATACATAACTCTGGTCTTCGCCCTGTTTCATACTCTGCTCTGAGTCGCTGAAGCTTGGAATCTGCCGACTGCGCCATCCGGATCCTCTCGACTATAGTGTACTGAACTTGCATGCTGGCCATCAACGCCACACTGGAAGGGAGAACAACTTCAATACCCATCTTCTAAAGATCTGCTAACAGCTCTGGTTGCGCTATTAGGAAATAAGCTCCGGCTCTCCTGCTCAATGCATCTGCTACGACATTGGCCTTCCCAGGATGATACTGCAAGCTGACATCATAATCCACAAGAAGCTCCAGCCACCTCCTCTGACGCATGTTAAGATCCTTCTGGGTAAAAACATACTTCAGGCTCTTGTGGTCGGTGAAAATCTCCACCCTATCTCCATACAAGTAGTGCCTCCACAACTTAAGTGCAAACACTACTGCTGCCAGCTCCAAGTCATGGGTTGGGTAATTCCTTTCATGATTACGAAGTTGTCGTGATGCATAAGCTATCACCTTCCCATGCTGCATCAGAACACATCCTAAACCTCTGCCTGAAGCATCATAATACACTGAGAATCCTCCGGTTCCATTTGGAAGCGTGAGAATAGGAGCTGTTATCAATCCTCGCTTCAACTGCTCAAAAGAACTCTGACACTCTGCTGTCCAAGCAAACTGCGCATCCTTGCGGGTCAACTGGGTCAATGGCGCTGAAATTCGAACAAAATCCGAAACAAACCGCCGGTAATAGCCAGCCAATCCGAGGAAACTGCGAACTTCTGCAACTGTGCTGGACACTGGCCATGACTCAATAGCAACAATCTTCTGGGGATCCACTTCTACTCCTCCTCGAGTGATGATATGACCCAAGTACGAAATACGATCGAGCCAGAACTCGTATTTACTGAACTTGGCATATAACTGGTGCTCTCTGAGGATCTGAAGAACTATACGAAGATGATGCTCATGCTCCGCCTCACTCTTGCTGTAGACCAGAATGTCATCCAAGAACACGATCATAAACTGATCCAAGTAAGGCATGAAGATGCGATTCATGAGGTCCATGAATACTGCCGGCGCATTGGTTGCTCCAAAAGGCATAACAAGGAACTCCCAATGCCCATATCTCGATCTAAAAGCCGTCTTCGGGATGTCCTGCTCTCTGACTCTGATCTGGTGATATCCTGAGCGCAAATCAATCTTCGAGAATACTGAAGCCCCCTTGAGTTGATCAAACAAGTCATCTATCCACGGAAGAGGGTATCTGTTCTTGATTGTCACTGAGTTCAAGGTACGATAATCAACACATAACCTGGACGTACCATCCTTCTTTTTCACAAGAAGCATCGGGGCTCCCCAAGGCGATCTACTAGCACGAATGAATCCCTTGGTTCTGAGTTCTTCAATCATCTTGTACAAGATCTCCAACTCTGAAGGCGCCATCCTATAGACTCTCTCTGATACTGGGGCTGTCCCGGGAATCAAGTCTATAGTGAACTCGATCTCCCGCTCCGGAGGCATACCTGGAAGTTCTTCTGGGAAAACATCTGGAAACTCATCCACTATCCTGGGCAACTGAATTGCTGCTACTGCCATCCGCAATAATGGAGGAGAAGGTTCAACTTCGCCTCGGGAGAAAAAAAATTCTGGCTCGCCTGGAATGCTAAAAATAACCCTGCTAATGTGGCAGTCTATCCTAGCATACTGGTTCCTCAACCAATCCATCCCTAGGACCACATCGTAATCGGCCATCGGGAACTCTATCAATCTAGCGGAGAATTCTCTACCGCTAACTACGATCCGACACGAGGAAAATACTCTATCTACTCCCACAAGTCCGTTACCAGTAAGTATATTGAGCCTTACTGATAATGACTCGGGCTCCAGTCCTACCCGTGTCGCGAATCGTGCAGACATAAAAGAATGCGATGCACCAGAATCAAATAAAGCTGAAGCTGGAAAGGAGTTGACGAGAATAGTACCTGCCACTACCTCACCTGGTGCCAATCCTTCCTCCATGGTCAACATCATAGCCTGACCGTGCCCTCGGGGTGCTGGTCCCCTCTGCTAAAATCCTCGCTGCCTATTCTGACTCAAGGCCTGGGCTTGAGTATACTGCTGGGGTTGTTGCTGCTGAAACACCTGGGACTGAGGCGGCAAGGGCCTCATCAATGGATACTGCTGCTGCTGGACTGGTGCGGGTCCTCTCACCGAAGAACTAGAAAGGTTGGACGAGGATGAACCACCCCTGTTCGGGCAGGATCCAACCCTGTGGTCTGCTGCTCCACAAACCAGACACAATCCCTGTGCTCTACGACACTCTGCCACTACATGACCTGGCTTCCCACAATGAGAACATCCCACTGCGGAAGACTGCTTCTGCTTCTGCTGCTGTTGAGGGTACGTCGGGGTGGAATGCTGAACCGACGTTACTGAGGCCGCTCACCTCGGAGCTCCAATAGTCAAGGCCCTGGCTGCCGGGGCTGGTGCTGAAGACTGATTCATCTGACCGTGAGATCTCTTCCGACCTCTGGTCCTATCCACAATCCTCTGGGAGGTATACTCATGCCTCCGGGCTGCTCTCAAGACTGCATCAAAAGTCTGATGCTCAAACTGCTCGACTGCCAACAAAATCTCCAGGTGAAGTCCCTGCTGGAATCGCTGGGCTCTATCATACTCGGTTGCCACCAAGGTGGGAGCAAACCGACTGAGTCTCGAAAACTCGGCCGCATATCCGTCGACCGTCCTGCCTCCTTGCTTCAGATTGGTGAACCTGGTCTGCAGATCATACCGAGCCACGGCATCGAAATACTTGGTCTGGAATCTCTCCCGGAATACTGCCCAAGGAATGGGTGCTGCTAACCCAACGGCCTGCGCTGTCCACCAGCTGCGGGCAAGATCTAACAACTGCAGGCGCACTACGGCTACCTTCTCATTCTCTGGAGTCCTGGCTGTTTCGAGAATCGCCTCAGTGTCCTGAAGCCATGCATCTGCTGCGATAGCATCTTCACTACCATCGAAGAATGGAGGGTTCAAGCGCTTGAAGCTGTTGGCCGCGCTGTTCCCTGGATGACCACCTCTAGTCAAAGCATCCGCCACTGCCTGTTGCAAAGCATCTCTACGACGATCTTGAGAAGCTATCAAGGTCCTGACGAGCCCTACCAAAGTGCCATCATCAGGTTCGATAGGCTGAACTGGCTGAACTGGTGGCTCTTCTCTAATAGGCTCGACTCTGGAGGCTACTCCGGAATGCTGGGCTTGATCTCCAGGTTGCTGCTGGTCCGCGGGAGGTGCTCCGCCTTGCTGGTCGGCAAGTTTACGAACAATGCCGCTGAAGAAGACGACATAGGAAACAATAAGGAAGGACCAGGACAGATCAACGATATAAGCATATGATCAGGACAAGAATCCAGGGATTCAGACGATACGAGCAGAGATCAAGGACGAATACTGATTGAGACATCTATTCGGTAAACCCTCACATATCTTGATTTACAAGACCTGCATGGGCCACCACTTAAACCATGTCACGCCCCAGAACCAGAATACTGGAGAGTGGGGGCAGACATAGCCAGCTACGTATATGAAATGGAATCCATCTCGCTATACGGTCACGGCTGTCTAGATACATGAGGGTTTATCTACAAGCCAACAGTCTCCTATGGTCATGAACAAGCCTAGTGTCTCAATCACAAGCAAGTAAGTAAAAGTTACAAGATGTATGATCATTAAATATACAATAGTAAAGCGTCCCAAATATTATATATTCAGCTGATCATGAAACTAGTCGTTATAAAATGTGAGGACTAGCAAGAGTTTAGTCATACATGATCAACCCTAGGATCTGTTAATCATGTTACAGCCCGTAGGCAGACAGTAAGTAAATACAATCGAGCTAAACAGGTGCTCGTCGGCTAAACGCCTCTAAAGAATATTTTTACAATAGAGTGGGGAGAGCCAAAAATAACCCACTCGTTGCCAGGGTTCCGTCTAGTGGCCACCATCTGGCTGGAAAGTCGGTAGATCCTCTGGAGCTGCTCCGAAATCTGGCCACACAAAACCAGCTAGGTCAGACCCCAGAAAGAGCAAGTGCCAGAAAGGAGCTTCACTTAAGAACTAAAACCAGCAATCAGCACAGGAATATAAATAATATAATAAAAAAAATAGGAAGTTTAATTAACTGGTAAAAACTGGAAATAAGAAAAACATGCCAGGATGATATACGACGAGATAACCATGGAACTATTCAGATAGCTAGGTTACAACCCGTAAACCAAACAAGGACCGGGGTTGTAACCCTTCGTCTGAACGGAGCTTGGTTTCTCACCATTTATCGAGAAAATAAATACAAGCATGCTGGTCATGTAACAGTTTGGAACAAGATCAGGGCAAGACTAGACTTGTTAGACTCCATCCAATCACTTCACGGCCAAGCAAGAACTACGGCTTGATACTTTAACTAACTAGGGTTGTCACAAGCCTAATTACTAACAAGATGCAGTGAGATTATTCCACAGCCACAAGCCCTGCAGACCATCCAGGTTACCCAGGTCGAAATTAGGGGTTGAATTCAGGTGGGTACACCGTCCAGGAAATGCATGTACCCTTAAGTAGCTTGAAAGGTGCAACACATGACAGTGTGCTGGAAATGTGCCCTACTCGACGGCAGGCTACAGATCCCAGGCGCGCCCTGGTAACGGGATTGCCTGTAGCTGGAAAATCTCTTCATGACTAATGTGTTAATCTAGTTATTAACCTCAGTCCATTTCAATAGGTACTCCTGACCGTGGTACTCAGGAGCTCCCTCCCTAGACATGATGCAAGACAGGACTAGTTTATTTGTACAAGCACAATCGCCCACGGTGTCCATGTTTTTATACAGGTCATGTCATGTCAGGTAGCCGTCGCAACAGCTTGTCAAGATATAACATGTCAGGTCATCATCTCAAGTGTACGAGTCAGGAGTGCGCCACGACGGGCCACTATCCGGTCATGTCAGGTCATTATGTCAGGAGTGCACCACTACGGGTCACTATCGTGTCATGCTCAGGTATCATTTCCAAACATATCAAGTAAATTCATGATTATCAAGTTCAGGACAAAAGGCGTAAGGATATAAAATGGACGTTAAATATCTAATAAAATATCAATATACAGGACTATAGAAGATCAAAGGTAATCAGGCTACGCTCAGGCTAGCGTACGCTCAGGACTGCGTACCAAAGGATCCATACACTTCCAATGGGAAGCATATGCAAGGGTCAGCGTACACAAGGGCACGCTCAAGCTACAGGTCAGCGTACGCTCAAGCTAGCGTATGCTCAAGACTGCGTACGCCCGAGCTAGCGTACGAAAGGAGCCAGCGTACGAAGACTAGCGTACGCTCACTAAACAGCAGCGTACGAAGGCTAGCGTACGCTCACTAAAGAGCAGCGTACGAAGGCTAGCGTACGCTCACTAAAGAGCAGCGTACGAAGGCTAGCGTACGCTCACTAAAGAGCAGCGTACGAAGGCTAGCGTACGCTCACTAAAGAGCAGCGTATGAAGGCTAGCGTACGCTCACTAAACAGCAGCGTATAGCTCAGTGGCATAAGCTAAAAAGCTAGCTCACTATTCACTGTCTTCTCCAAATGGCAAGAACAGCAAGAACTCTAAAGTTGAATCTAAGCTTCAACAGTCCATATCTTGGTCAAAACAAGTCCGAATCCAACTTTCCAAAGGTCAAAATTGGGTAGAATGAAATTCTCTAAAACATGGAACCATCAAAACTTGAAAACAAGCAAGTTTGATAGATCAAAACACCAAAAATCCGAAAATAGCAAAACTCTAGATCTAGAAGAATTAAAGCCTCAAAATGGAAAATGACAAGTTCTAATGTGGTTTAGAATCATGAGAAGAAGCTAATGGAACCATAAAATGAGTTCTCCTGTGGAAGCAAGTTGCACTTGCCTAAGGGTTGGGGAGTTGTGGGGAGGAAGGAAGAAGAAGAAGAAGAAATAAATGAGAGTTATGGAGGAGAGAGAAGGTTGGTGGGGAAATAAATATCATGGGTTGGTGGTAGGTAGGGGGTTCACCTTGGTCCACGATGGACCAAGCAACCAGCCGGCCAAACCAAGCCAACCCAAACCGAGAGTAAACAAGCCAAGCCAAACCAAGGAGATATGCAAATACAAGATAAAATACGTATACGTATTCCAAATACGTAATATGAACAACAGGCATTACATCATATTTACAGTAGACTTAATTGCGTGTGAAATCTATTCCAAGCACAACTCAGACTTCCTCAGCCAGTACTGCCGAAACCTGTGTCTTGCATACTCCATGTAATCGAAGTCGATGTCATTCACATGATCAAAAATTATTCCCCATAAGCCCCAAAGCAAGTGGCTTTCAAGAGCATACATCTCAATGTTCTAGAGAAGATTCTCAACTTCTGCACAATCTGGCTTTTCACCTGAAGAACTCAGATAATTCTGAACGAATCTTTTGCGTTCCTCAAGGTTATGAAAGTTACTACGGCTGACTCCCGGTCGGGCGCGGGGAGATGGCGTGGTCGGGCACGGGAAGATGGCACAGTCGGGCGCGGCTGACTCTAGTCGGGCGCGGGGAGATGGCGCGGTCGGGCGCGGCTGACTCCCGGTCGGACGCGGTAAGGAAGACGGCGGTCGGGCGCGTTAAGGAAGATGGCGGCTAGGGTTTTTTGGGAGGCTCTGATACCATGTAGGAAATAATAATGCCTTGTTCTCATTGCTAGGGTTTGTTATAATATATATAGTATCTACATTTGGGCTTATGGCTATGGGCCATATTTACATTACAAATATAATCTAACAGGTTCCCTCCTCCTTCCCCCTTGTGGAGCAGAGTTTCAGTCTGCTCGAGCCTGTATCTTTTCATAGGCTTTTCTCATTTTGCTTCCCCCTTGTAAGGTAGTCCCTTCCCCCCCCCCCCTCGCCCTATGTTGCCCCCTGGGTTGTAGCCCCTTTGTGCTCGTTCAGGGCCTTTATAAAGTTTCTTTTCTCAAAAAAAGAAGAAGCATATATATATGACAAAATTGGTTGTAGTAATATACTAGTACGACAAAATTCAAGAAAAGTAAACATATATATGTATGTACGTACCTAGAGAAGCAGCTGCTAGACGAATGTAGAGATCTTGCTTAGATGCACCAAATCCAAAGAGCTCTGTGACCCAAATTACACACCCACCTCCACCCACACCAATAGCATAGGAAGTACAAGAGAAATTCTTCAAACATTCTGAGACCCAGTATCGACGCAATGGGTTGGGGTTGGGAAGCTCCATTGTAGATAATTGAAATTGGTTCAGGCCTTATATGAGAATTCTTTTTTAAGGCATATGTGTCCAATTCAATATCGCATCTCATGGACCAACTCTTTGCTGCAAGAAAGTCCATTCCGGTTAGTATCGCCATGGGGTCAAGAGAAAAACAGAGGAAGGTATTTCTCCTAAAACTAGACTTTGAGAAAGCATAAGACAAGGTAGATAAATCCCATGTAACAGAGGACTGAAACAAGGTGATCCAGAGAATAGTCTTCCAAGAAATCCTATATAACAGAGGGAAGACCAGTGAGGAGAGCTAAGGCGAGGATTGATCTATTTTGGAATGGTTTCCTGTTGGCCATAATTCTAAAGTATTGTGAACACAAAAAAAGTTTTAGATAAAGAAAATTAAGAAGAAACTAAATGCAGTAGTCTAAATTAAGTCCAAATTGAGTACAAAAAGAATCTAGTTGTTATTAAAAGAACAAGTCTGTTGTGAAAAAAAGGGCATTTTCAAAAAGTCAGATGTTAAATTGTTAATTTATAGATGAAAGGATATTTTTAAGTAAGTTGGAATATGTAAACTTATTTTTATGAAATTACTAAGGGCATAACCAAAAGTGATAGAGACTATCACATGATATGGAGCATCACCCTTACGTTGTAAAAGTGTTAAGGGACATCACACACCTCACACACAATTATCTCTTAGTCTCTCTTCCTCTTCCTCTTCCTCTTCCTCCTACACAAATTCATCTTCCTCTTCCTCTTGCAATTTCTTGCTCTTATAACCCGAATCGAATATGATAAGACAAATCTTCTTCTTCTCCTTCTTCTTCTTCTTCTTTTCAGTTTTAACTATATTTTTAGGTCTTTGAGCACCAATTTTTAGGATTTTTTTTACTTCTAGATTTCAATTAATGTATGTTTGAATTTGTATCTTTGGAACATCATTATTGTTGATTTTGAACCCAATTCTAGAGGTTTTAGAAGTCCACGAATTCGTCTCAGTTGGGTTGGGGACAACAAAGGATTGTCAAGATTCTGACAGTCCTTACTATTGTTAGGATTGTCAGAATCTTGATAGTCTTAGGACATATTATAACTCTTTGGGCCCGTTTGGTTTGCAGGATTGGACAACGTAATGTAATTGACATTACGTTGTCAATCTAATTCGGATGTTTGGTTGGACAAAAAAAATTAGATGTAATGTAATCGCGATTACAAGTTTGATTACATTACATCAATTTCTTCTAAACTCAATTACATCATAAAACCTATGTAATCGCAATTACATTACAACTTAAGCGGAAGGTTGGTATGCTATAATTTGATTTTTTTTTGTTCGTTTTTGGTCATTTTTTGTTGTTTTTGTTCGTTTTTTGTCGTTTTTGGTCATTTTTGTTCGTTTTTTTGTCATTTTTGTTCGTTTTTTTGTCATTTTTTGTTGTTTTTGTTTGTTTTTTTTGTCGTTTTTGGTCGTTTTTGGTCGTTTTTTGTCGTTTTTGTTATTTTTGTTCGTTTTTTGTTGTTTTTGTTTGTTTTTTGTTCGTTTTTGTCTTTTTTTGTTGGTTTTGTCCGTTTATTGTTGTTTTTGTTCATTTTTTGTCATTTTTGTTCGTTTTGGTTGTTTTTGTTTATTTTTTTGTCGTTTTTATCATTTTTTTGTTGTTTTTGTCCCTTTTTTGTCGTTTTTGTTCTTTTTTTGTCATTTTTGTTCGTTTTTCGTTGTTTTTGTTTATTTTTTGTCATTTTTTGTTATTTTTGGTCTTTTTTTTGTTCGTTTTTGGTCGTTTTTGTTCGTTTTTTGTAATTTTTGTTCGTTTTTTGTCATTTTTGTTTGGTTTTTTTGGTCGTTTTTGTCCTTTTTTGTTTGTTTTTTGTCGATTTTTGTTCGTTTTTGTCATTTTTGTTTTTTTTTTTGTTTTTGTTTTTTTTTGTCGTTTTTGTCCTTTTTTTATTGTTTTTGTCCCTTTTTTTTTTTTATCGTTTTTGTTCTTTTTTTGTCATTTTTGTTCGTTTTTGGTTGTTTTTGTTTGTTTTTTGTCGTTTTTGTCCTTTTTTGTTCTTTTTGCCCTTTTTTGTCGTTTTTGTTCATTTTTGCCCTTTTTTTATATCGTTTTTGGCCAATTTTTTCCTATCGTTTTTTGTCGATTTTGCACATTTTTTGTCATTTCTGCATGTTATTTATCGATTTTTGTCGATCTTGTACGTTTTTGACCATTTTTTACGTTTTTATCGTCTTCTATTGTTTTTGGTCGATTTTGCACGTTTTTTGTCGCTTTTTTTTTATCCTTTTTTGCTTTTTTTGGGGTCTTTTTTCAATTTTTTTTGTCGTTTATGCTCGTTTTTTCTTTTTGTTTGTTGTTTTTGTCGTTTTTGTTTCCTTTTTTGTCGTTTTTTGGATTTTTTATGCAAGTTTTTTAATCTTTTTGTCGTTTTTTGCTCGTTTTAATTCCCTCTTGTTTTTGGTCTTTTTTCGTATTTTCGTTTTTTGTCATTTCTGTTCCTTTTATCGTTTTTTATTCTTTTTGCTCTTTTTTATCTTTTTTGTCATTTTTTTTCTTTTTTTGTCGTTTTTGTTCATTTTTTTTCCTTTTTTTTTTTTTATCGTTTTTCGTCTTTTTTTTTTCCTTTCATTTATTGTTGTTTTTTGTCAATTTTTTTTTTGTTTTTAGTCATTTTTTTATCATTATTGGTCACTTTTTATGGTTTTCACATTTTTGATCTTTTTTTGTCGTTTTTCTTTTTTATCGCTTTTTCATTTTTGGTTTTTTTTTTTCCTTCTATTTTGTTCGTTTGTCATTTTTTGTATTTTTTATTTTTTGTCGTTTTTTTTTTTCGTTTTTGGTCTTTTTTTTAGCAGAAAACAAACCATTTTTCCCTTATTTATTTATTATTTATTTTTAGTTTTTTTCTTTTTAAATTTTTAAAAAAAATTTAGTGATCCACTTTTTAAATTTTATGTTGTATTTAAAAAAATATTAAATTCGAAACTTAATTACATTACATGGTAAACCAAACATATGAATGCAATTGACATTACATTACATGGTTTGATTACATGCTTCAACCAAACATAGTAATGTAATTGTAATTTCATTACATTACAAGCTCAATTACATTACAAATCCAATTCCATTACGATTACGATTACATTCCAATGAACCAAACGCAACCTTTGTGCTAGGACTACCAGGATTCCGATAGTCCTGAGTGTATTTAGAACAGTCATAATGTTGGCACTCCTACAATCCTAAGACTTGTCCTATATTCATTTCTACTTTCATATTGAATGAATATTACATTTTTATTGTAGTTGTGAAAGCCATATTGAAGGAAAGAAAAAAAAAATTCCCCGACGACTTCGAAGCATAGAGCACAACAAGCACAACGTACAAGAGAAATACTGCTGAACAATGACCGAAAAAATGGCATTGTCCAGCAGTGATCATCATTGTGCATTGGCTGTGACAGACAACTGTCGGATAGCCAATGACTGGTTCAACTAGCTGGTCGCTAAGGCGACAATTTGGATTTTGGGTTAGTTAAGTGATAAGACTGAGAATTCACAAATCACAATAAGACCCTACTTGGTAGCTTGAGCATCCTGAAACTGACTTGAATAAAATCCTTCCAAGAGACTCGACCGACGCTTGTTGTTCAAATTTCTAGATTCAAGACACCAGCACAGGAATATCCATACCATTCTTCTTGTCCAAGAGCTTAATTACTGGAATAAATATTGTCCATCCAAATTGATGCTAACAGCATGAGATAATTCATTTTAAATTTCTAATAAGATCTAATAGTACAAAAAAATTATGGACCTTCAATAATAATATTTAACATAATCTACAAAAAAATGATTGTGGCTACAACTTGCTATCCCTAATTCCTTTACAAATTGACATAAAGTAACTCACATTTGTTTGAGAAAAAATAATTATTCTCAATTAAACATCAAAGAAAACTTGACAAAAGTTATTATCTACCTATCTAGGATTCAGTGTAATTTTCAAATCATTTGATGTACATGAGTCTTGCTTGCGTGAACTCTGGTCCTGCTCAGAGTGACAAGTTCTTGAGATGAAACCAGGCTGCTTAGGCTCTGGTAGTGACATAATATCAGTACCCAACAATACGATTACAGTCGACATCAACGGCCTATCTTCTGGATGTTTTTGAACACATAATAAACCAACATTAATACATCTTATGACGTTATTAATCGAAAATCTATTACTCATTGTTTCATCAACTAGCTCCAATGCGCTTCCTTCATTCCACAAATTCCATGCCTGAACCAAGATGGGAATCATAATGAATAAATTTTATCGAAGTCAAAAGATGGCGATGTAAGCTTACTTACATGTGCTACAAGGTTCATATATGCCACGAATGCATATGCCCCTCTATTCTTCTTTCCACTTATAATCTCTAGTACTAGAACTCTGTAACTGAACACATCTGACTTCAACGAAAAAATTCCTTCCATAGCGTATTCAGGAGACATGTACCCACTGCATAGACCATCAAAACATGGATCTTATACTACTGAGTTTCAAATAGAGAAACTATCAAACAACACAGTGATTATGAATCACACTTACTATGTACCGACAACCTTTCACTTATTAAAATCAGTTTTGTCACTACCAAAAAGTCTGGCCATACCGAAGTCTGAAATTTTTGGGTTCATCCCCTTATCAAGTAGAATATTTCTTGCTTTGAGATCTCTGTGAATAATTCTAAATCTGGAGTCGTGGTGAAGATACAGTAGTCCTCTAGCAATCCCTATGATAATCTGGTATCGTGTTTGCCAATCCAGTAATGCACTCTCTTTTTATCTGAAAACATACACATGTAGGGGAATATTAAGTTATTAACCCTTTTATTTCTTCCAATGAACTTGAATTGTGCTTCCTACATGCTTTTGCATTTTTTATCAATAGAACATAAGGAGAAATTATATTGCTTTTATACAATTGTCCATTTATCATGACCCTTATATGAAATTGGACAAGGAATCATCAATGTCCACAATAAGAGTAGTGTGCATCAATTTTTAAGAAAGAAACAGTGGAAGCTAATCTTCACCTAATTTTCATTAAAGAAAAATCTAACAAAACATCAACCGCAATCCAAACACAAAAGGATTACAACAAACTCTACCCAAAATACATGCACATAAGAAACCACGAAATTGATCAAGTCTCGGTCACATCCCGAATGCTCTCCCTACCTTATGGAATCAGATGTCTCTCTCTCTTTCTCTCTCTCTCTCTCTCTCTCTCTTCTTATTGCCTTCCTGCCCATAATCGAACATTCGACAATATTAAACTAGCAAGACGATGAATATTTGTTTCTCTGTTTTTAAAAAATCATAGTTCCTTTTGAGCCACACTCCCTAACAAAGAGCTGCCACAATAATATCCCAAAGCAGTGGTCTGTGCTTCTAACTCTATGTTGCCTCCAACTACCATAAGTGACTTTATTGATGTAGGGTTGTCACCAATTAATAGTTGGTCCTTATCGGTTGTACAATCGAGCATTCAACAAGGAGATGATTCACAGATTCATCATGACCATCACAAAACCACAAGAAGTCGGACGGTTTCATTTTCTTCTGACAAGATTGTCCCTAGTAAGAATAGCATTTTTGTGAGCAAGTCAAAGAAACATACGAACTTTCTCAAGGGCTATAATTGACCAAATAACTTTTGCGACATCGTCCATTAGATCTCCATATTCAAGTTCCAGTATGGAGATTTGACAGAGAATTTAATAGTGCTTTTCCATTTCTAGGTACACAGGTCATCGACATTTATATCTGATGAATACGATTACTGGAGGAAGCTAAGTAACCTCTCCTCTCTCATCTCGCGGACCTCACTGAGGGAATGGCTAAACCAGGGTCTCCATTGTCCCCCTCTCTACTGGATAGACACAGGATCCCACTTATTCCAAGCTTTTGCATAAAGGAAAGGGAACTGCGACTTGAGTGGAATATCTCCACACCAAGGATCTACCCGAGAGTAAATTTTATCCCCTCTTCCTAATGTAAAAGTTGTCACGGTAAAGAATATATTCTTTACCTTCGTAACTCCTAGACATGCATCATTTAAAAAGAAGATATAAATATAATTGCAACTATTACCATATTTCTTTCCCTATATTCTATAATAAGTATTTTCCTTTCATACCTTTCATCTTTCTAGCTAAATGGTAAGACCACCCCCACCCCCAACACCCCCACAACACACACACACAGACACAAGTCACAAGTTGATCGATGAGGACCTCTATTAGAATTAGAATTCCTAAATTTTATGATTAGGATTCTATTTTGGGATTATGTTTCCTTTTAGGATTCCTTTATTTTTTATTGAAAGTAGTTAGGATTATGATTTCTTCTTACCTTGTTTCCTTTTATGGAAATTGTGAGATAAATTAGGATTTCTAATTTATTCCTTATGGATTAATTGTTCCTAGTCCTAGTAGGAATTAGAAAATATTGGAGGTTTCCTACGGGTATAAAAGGAGTGTCTAAGATCTATTGTAATTATTTTATTCACAACTGATTTTGTATGCCCTTGCCCTCTAACTCAAGAGAAAAGTGTTTGATAATAATAAAGCTATCTTTCAAGTAATTTTCATCACCATTAAATTTAAATTATCCTTCTACAAAAAAAATCTCTTTATTTCATTTCAAGTCTTCAAATGAAGGAAACTCATAAAACCTAATTTGATTTTGATTCAGATCAAATTGTTATTAGAGCACTACGATCCTTACTTAGGGTTTTGGGCAGTTGTGTATGGTAGATACACATCATGTCTACAAAGACCGTAGATTAGTGCCTACGCCGGGATGCGAGAAGCACTGGCAGAACAAATATAAACCCTTATTCAAGAAGTTTCTAATTTGAAGAAAACCAAATCGGAATTCAGATATTCATAATCCTATTGTAATAACAAGGGTCCACACAGTAATGACAAGGAAGATCAAAATCCGAGGATAGGCGAGAACGAAAGGAGAGTAGAAGACAAGAGTATCAAGCCGAGTCGACAATGTGAGCATCCAATCTCATGCAATTGTCCCATGTTAAGGCAAAAATTGATATACCCACGCTCGATAGGATGGTCGATGCAGAGAAAATTAACAATTGGACAACCGGTTGGAGACTTACTTTACGATTTATGGATACAATGATCATCACAAGGTATGTTTCACTAGGTTGAAGCTGACGAGCCATGCCCTCACCTGGTAGAATTCCTATACGGGATTCCACAATGTATCTCACATCTCATGGAGATACTTAAATTCCTCGTAAAAAAATAGTTTTTTCCCCCATTTGGATAATAAGGAGAAAACATGGATAAAGTGGTAGTACTTGGAAAAAGAAAAGCTAAGCGTACAATACTATACGACCGATTCAACAAGCAAGTTGTTCTACTGGTTATCTCCACTGAAGTCACAATGACACTAAAGAAGTACACCGGTGGTCTTCATGAGTTAATACAAAACGAGTTGACATTGTTCGCAATTCAAGACATTGGATATGCTTGCAAGTAGGCCTTGGCCATCGAGGCAAAGAATAAGAAGCATGAGAAGAATGACGACAAAGCGAAGGATTCATCTGAGGATAAGTATCTACATGCATGATTTCGATTGGAAATATAATAACACGAGAAAATTGAGAGGTCATATACATTTAATTTATAAGGTAATAGAAATTCTAATTGCCTGACCAACTCTCACAAGATATCTTTCATTGTTGAGAAAACTAGCATGATATAAATTGCACATAAGAAAAATAATAGAGGAGTCAAGAGTGTACCAAACAGGAAGAAATCCAAACTTTTGTTGGGCATGTACTCATATATCAACATTCTCTCCTCCTCTTGTATGCAGCATCCAGGAAGCCGAACAAGATTCCTATTATGAAGTTTGGCAATCAGCATAACCTCATTCTTGAACTCCTCTGTGCCCTGTTGTGAACTCTTAGCAAGTCTCTTTACCGCAATCTCTTGATCATTGTCAAGCTTACCCTGTAAATTTACACATCCAATAATTAACGTATTATTGAAACTTTGTTCCCACTAAAATATTTACATATTTCACACTCATCTATACAGTTAGCAGGCATTTAAAGAAGGAATTCCCTGCTTGACCCAATAGTTTCATGTATGGAGATATTCCTGAATATTTATAGCAAGAGTGAATGTAGAAAAAATTTAGCGGGAGCCTGGATTCAGAACCTATTCAAGATTATGTAGCATTGTTAAGTATTCTTTTGGGATATAATTTTTCAATTAAATCCTTTGGTAATTTTGTATATAGTTATGGTGACCATTAAATATACTGTTGTAAGGTACCTTGCAGTATGGATGCTCATCTGTGGTAGAATGTTTGACACATCTTTTAAATGGCATAAATCTGTAAGACCTATGAATAGGCATGCGTATTCATTGGTTCTTTGGTGACATGAAAACCTAATTTGCTTGGTGCCACTTTCTTTTTTCCATTTTCCTAAGATCTCTTTTCCCCCATGAATCCTGTAATCAGAGCATGGTGTCTAGTTTTTTCTACCGTAATCTACTGATTTTCATATAATATAATCTATTTCTTCTAGAAAGTTGGAAATTCATTGAAGTTCTCAATTCATCATATTCATCTACTACCCCATCTACCATAATCTCAAATCCCCTTTTCTCTCTATAAAACCCACTAAACCTCACATAAAGAGCAAGAACATGCATGTAATAAGTACACCTCACAATACTTGAAAATGTGTCCAGGATGGACTTCTTATTTTCCAACCAAGCTTAGAATGTTTTGCATATGTACTTACGTAGACTGGATGTCTTCAAGACGATAGATTGTTTACTTTAGGGTAACATTTTTGCTTGGCGACAATCTAGTGACATGAAGAAACAATAAATAACCAGCGGTAGCCAAATGAAGTGTAGAAGCCGAAAATTGGTATATTGTGGGTCCGAATCCTATTATATGGCATTGGAATTACACTTAAAATGTCCATGAAGCTTTACTGCGAAAATGATGTTTAGTGTTTTAACATCATAGGAATTTATATAAGGTAAAAGTTACATTTCCTATTCAACTTATATTTAGTCTTGGGGTCCCAGTCTCGAGGCCTTCGTCTAGGTCTTTTGGTCTTTGACATCTCGTGCCGCCTAAACAAGCTTGCTCTTCGTACATCAACTTCCATTATATCACTCAGTATTGTCTTTGATAAATGGATAGCTGCTTAAGTTAAGAAGCAGCTAGTTTTGCTGGATTCTAAATTGGTAGCAATGGTTTGGGTGATTCATTCAGGAAGGAATTTCTAAGTTCTTCAGAAATAAATAGAAGAGTTAAAGTGACATGATTCAGAGTATCATTTTGTTGTTTACTTTTGGATAAGTGAATTATCCAGGAAAAAGACGAAGACATTCAATGTAGCAAGATTTCAGATGTCTACTTGTGTTGACAATGGAACTGATGCTTGGTAGAGATTCTATCTAGTATAAATACAGAAAATTACCTTGTAGACAGTACCGAACCCACCCTGTCCAAGTGCATTTTCATGTCTAAAGTAGTCCGTTGCAGCTTTAATTGTGTGAAAAGCAAATATAGGGACGTCTAGATCTTCAGTGCTTTCACTTGATTTGCTAATTGGTAACTTGGTGGCACCTGTGATTACTACAGAAAACATTGTGATAATATAAGAACAAGAAGGAAGGATGGTAATCGTATTCCATAAACATATATGAGATGAGCTCTTTGTTCTACCCTTTCTCCTTCTCTTTCTTTTACATAAGAAGCATGTCAGACAAGCAATTAGTATAGCCGATCCTGAAAGCAGGGACACAACGATAACTGTCGTTGTAGCTTTTTTTTATGAGGTTGAACAGGTGAAACTGCATCACACAATTGCCGTATCAACATAATCTTCAAATTCATTTACAAACTACAATTTTCCTGCCAATTTTTTTAATGTAAACTTATATAGTATTTTAAGATAGAAGAAAAACAAAGGCTAGCAAGATGGTGTGAGTAGAATTTCAAGCTCAGACATCTTGCAAAAGCAAGGACACCTTACAGTACAAGTTTAGATAGCCATAGGCATGGAGATGGAAGGAGGAGAAGAGAAGTATCTAGTTGTAACTCGGAGAAACCAATCATAGAGATATAGTCCTGACTCGAAGAAAACCAGTCATACTCCACTTAGAGGAGTTTAATCTTTTCTGTAAGAACCAAGTGCATACAAAAATACTCTTTAAAACCTTAGGATTAAAACCAAGTAACTACACCAAACCAGCCAATTCATAGGTCGACTGACCAAATTTCTTGTTCTCTTCTTTATATACATGACACAAACTTAGACCAATAGAAACAGTATAAATCAAATTATCAGATATAAAATTTACCTGGCCATGCAACTTAGACATTTAGAGACTGAATGACAATTTACACCACATATCTCATTAACCATAGCAAGACCAACTCGACTGGAATCTAGATTTGTTAGCTTACATTCGTTCAATAAAATTGCTGAATATGGTTTCTTTAACTAACTTATTCGTTCAATGGAATCTAGATTTGTTAGCTTAAATCAAACTTTGTGCAACATAATACCTTTATAATTGTCTTTCTACTCTTGCCTTAGGATCAATTTTAGGACATAAACTCTCGGCCTGTTTTGTGTCTTTAGACCATCCCCGTGCCTTGCACCAACAACTTACTTATACTTCGCCTCTAGGCCTTTCTCGTGCCTACAACGTCATATTGAGGCCGTGCATCGCAACTCAGTGTGACTTAACCATATAGCCGCCTTGCGGCCCTTGCTGCTTTATCATCAACTGACCCAATCAAGACTTGTGAACTAAGTGCCACTCAACCAACTTTGTCTTACGGCGATTTGTTGACTTAAACCCGAAACGACTCAAATCTAACTTGTGCAACTCTATGCCAACAACTTAAGACTTGACGCCATATCTCGTACCGAAGTACGGTGTCTATGTTGTAGCCAAATCTTAGGCCCAAATATTGTCTTCTGATCGTTCACGTATTCGACTCGACTCATTGATACCGTGCACACAATACTCAACTCAATCCAAAGGCACACACGCGGATTGCCGTCCATGCCGACTCATCTATATGAGGTCACTAGCACCACAAGCTATACCTTGGACTTATAGCTTTGTTATTCGGCGACCCTTTCAGCGCAAGTAGCGATCCCCGTTGAAAGTTTTCGAATAACCTAAGCGGTACCCCTAGCTCGGTTATACCGTGTTTCCTCCTAGGCTGGAACGATCCTGTGGACCCAGGTTGTCATTCCGAGGAAATCATCGCCCTTGCCGACAAGTTGTCCAATGACCATGCAAGAGTCGACTCGAACTGACGTCTTACACAGTCATTATTCTTCCAGTGTTACCATCTTTTCAGGACCAAGTTTAAGACTTCTAGCATTTGAGACTGCCTCGACAAACCATGGTCACGAGTATTCTTCCTTGTTGCCCTATCATTTTACTCAACTTAGGAACCACTAATTGGTAGCTCTTTTTCCAACTCAATTTGAATCAATCGTGGCCCGTGCCTTAAAACACTAAGTCCGTGATATCGTGCCTTAAGCCAACTTGAACTCTACATGACACTACCGCCCAAGTCATACTTTATATGACGGGCCTTACGATCGTAGGACCATATGGTCATGACAACCGAAGAAAACATGGGACAGTGCTTGCTATGACTTCGATAGCCTAACAAAACTTAGCATAACTTTCGTGCAACAACTCGACGAGCAAAGGCTGCGTCAAGCCTTGCATCGTTGGAACGTGTTGTGCACACGTTCAACTTGAACAACCAAGTTCTTTGGATGCCTAGACTTATGCCACAAGTTGTGCAATACAACTTAACCCGTGGGACGAGCAAAGGCTATGCCAAGCCTTGGACGCTGGGACCGTACATGCTTTATCAAGCATTTATGCGGCGACGCCTATGACTTAGGCTAATTCTTAGCTTTGTGGAAAAGACCAATTTTTCCTTCCCCCAAGCCACGGGATGAAGGACCGAGTGCCATTTTCAAAGCCATCATGCACATTTCTAAGCCGACCGTAGGACCTTTTTCATGATCTAACTCAATCAACCCGACTTGGAATTATTTCCTTAGCTATGTGGATTTGTCTCTTTTATTATCAAACCTACTTGTGCATTAAAAACTTTCATTTTATTAGTGTGAAGGCCAAGCTGAGGCAAGTTCACCGAAGCCACCCACTTAAGAGAGGGGTCGCCTCGACCGAGCGGGACTTCGAGCTGCCGTTGCATGACTAAGTCCGAACGCCATCGGCGTTCCAATTCCTCTGATTGAGCTGAGCAAGACGGGGCATTACAGTAGGACTGCCAACTTAGTTGCAGTCCTAGGCTTCGTCTTCTTCTTCGAACCCGGCTATGTCTCGGTTAGGGCCGAGGGCCACCATCTTCGTAGATGCCCACCACCTCCGCCTCCTCCTCCACGGCCCACCGGGCCTCGTCATCCATCTCATCTTTCTTCTCCTCCTCCGCAGCGGGCGATGGCGACGAGCATCGGCAGGCGCGAGGTCCAGCGGCCGACGGCACCGAAAATAAGCGGGGGCTACTACTTCTTCTCTATCTCTACTTCTTTTAGGGTTTTAGGATTTCAGAATTGGAAGAGAGAGAATAAAAATTAGCAAATGGGTGTTGATTGAGAGTTTTTTTGGGGGGGTAGCCCCAAACAAAATTGGGGCTGTCCCCAGTAAAAGTTCCACCAAAGTGGGTTGTCCCCTAGTAAGGGCTAGCCCCTAGCAATTGTTGGAGTGCACTTAGAATTAGCCTTAAATTATGATATTATGTTCTAAAATGTGCTACATTGTTTTTTTACTTGCAGCATACTGTGTAACATATAATGCATATCTAAATCTGCTGCCGCGACGCGGACATAAAGATCCTGCTCGAAACCGCCGATGATCACGACGTCCAAGAGGGAAGCGGTGACCCAGATCACGCACCCAGATTTGCTCCCGTCCATAGCGTACGCGGTGTAGGAGCAATTACGCAAACACATAAGCCTGTACTCGTCGAGGCTAAATGTCGCGGTCCACAGGGAGCTCGGCGCCTCCGGCAGCTTGGCCCTGGGTACCGTCGTGAAGCCGTCGGTCCCATTCCTGCAGTCGGGTCCGGTCTTCCTGACGCACCCGTCCACCCAATTCTCGGAAGCCTACTTGGTGGGGCTCTTGGGGAGGCATATGGGAGAGGCGTTGATGTCGCAGAGCCCGTTGGGCCTGCAGTGGCCGTAGGTGTCGCATTGGTTAGCGGGTTCGTCGGAGATGGTGTCCCATCTTTTCGAACCCGAATTCCAGGTCAGCCACTGGGCCTTCTCGGAGGTGCTGGCCGTGAATATGATAAGCTTGGCGGAGGGCTGGAACGAGAAGGACAGCTCCCAAAGGGTGTTGACGTACTTGTAGCTGAGGCCGTTCATACTCAAGCTGATCCCGTCCCCGGAACTGCTATGCCAGATCATGGCGGAGGAGGAGGAGGAGTACTAGTAGATCTCGGTATCGAAGTCCGTAGCGGCGCAATAGAGCCCTCGTGAAGGATCGGCGGCGGCCTTCCACGCGATCAGGCTGCACCTGAGGCCGGTGGTCCGGTCCAGATCGAGCTTCATGCCCGCGAGCAACGTGTCGGTGAGGTGGTCGAAGCTCTTCCAGCTGTTTTCCCCCTCCCCCTCCGCTGTCAACACCAAGTTTTCGTTGTCCAGCAGCTGCGCTTTTACCACCTGGACTGATGATGATGATGATGATGATGTAGACCAGAAGACTGTTTTGGGGTCGCCATCGACGGTGAGCGAGAGCGTCCCGTCGGCGGTGAGGGAGAGCGTACCGGTGGTTGAGTTGACGATCGGGGCGTCACGGTTGGCCACCCAAACGATCCTGTGGTCTGTGATGTTGTTGAACCATATGCTGACGCAGCGCCGTGGTTGGTGGAAGCTGGAGGAGTGAAGAATCCGAGGGCGAAGGCACCTCCGACAGAAATGAGGGTGTCGCCATCGGTGAGGGGCTGGGTTGATGTCAGGGTGTCTCTTGCAGTAATGTAGCTAATAAAGAAGATGGAGAGGAGGACGACAAGGACAACAAGTATTGGTGGTTCCATGTTTTGTTTCAAAAGAAGAGTAAGTTTAGCCTAGCTATCCCATACATATCCCCCATTCTTCAAGGTCAGTCAGTTGTGTATTATTTTCAATCATGCATTCAAACCAAATGCTGTTGTTGTCTTCTCTTTTAAACCAACTATCACATCAGCAGAATAATTAATGACAAGGTGAAATAAATAAATTGGAACAGTGATGCAAGTGCAATGAAGGTCAGGGTGTGACCTGGGCCGGGTTGGCCCGAACCCGCCCGAGCCCGCCCGAGCCCGGCCCGGTTCAACCCGTTCGTAGCCCGGCCCGAGCCCGCCCAATAGAGAACCCGGTCCGGGCTGGGTTCACCCGCCCGAGCCCAAGCCCGGCCCGGCCCGGACCGGTTTTTTTATAATGTAACGTTAGGCCCGGTTCAGCCCGGCCCGGTCCGGCCGGCTGAACCAGATTTTTCATTTTTTTTTGAATCATTGTTCCCCTTTTACCAAAATACCCCCATTTTTGACCTTTTTATGACCGTTATAGGGGGTATTTTGTTCTTTTTGACCAAAATGACCGAAAATCCATTACAACTATATTTGGAGGGTATGGGGGATCATTTGGCATCCAAAAAATTCTATAAATTGGCCATGAAACTCTCATTTTAAACACAAACAATTCCATCCTTCTCACAAAAAAAATCCTCCTCCATCTTTAAGAAGATTTAAAAAAAGTTGTGCTCTAAGTTCCGACGATCTACGACTTCCCGATCAAGCAATTTCGGCGATCTACGACTTCCTCTTTATAATTGATTCTTTTATTTACATTTTTGAAATAGTTTTTCTTCTTCCATCTCTCTAGTTTTTTGCAAAAAAACTAATTTCTTATTATTATTTTTCCGGTATCCTCCTCCACCATTTATAATCCTTTATATATTTTGATTTGTCTTTTTAAAATGGCCGGACAAGGTTCAAACCAAGCTAATGATTCTTTTGAAATGTACAATTCTTTTTTTGAGGAAAATCTTATTTCTGAGGATTTAGTTGGTTCTCCTCCTGAAGTTGGTACCAATGTACCAAATGTTGTAAAGAGAAAACAAAAAGCAAAAGTTTGGGAATTTTTTATTCTTCTTAATGAAACTAAACCTGATGGCTCACTTGTTTTAGATCCAAAAGGTGAAACAGTTCTGTACGGGGCCCAATGCAAGAAATGTTCCCGTATATACAAACGGAAGAGGGGAGGTGGCACGGGCACACTCTCAAGACACTACGATACTTGTATCGATCCAAGCCCAATTCCGGCGACCCAAACTCATATCAGTTTTGCAGGCACTGCGGCTTCTTCGGTGGGTACATTTTCCTATTCAGCTGTCACGACCCACACCCGCTTTTCGGACGCGAGCTCATGAGCAAGCCAGCTATGCATCAAGCGGACTCCAGCCCGACTCCAATACGTAAACGTTGTCACAGCTAGGGTAAACTGCCAAATTATGGTAAACAAATCTATATCTCAATCCGTAATAAGAATATGAAACATGAATGAACACTATGGGTCGTAGTCTACAGCCCACTAGCATATATGTCCGATAAGACTCTAAAGAAAGTAACAAGAGTCTAAACTAAATCAGGAAACATGATAAAGTAAGAAAGCATGAAAGTATAACAACGTAATAATGATACATGAATCCTACAAGCGGATCATCGCATCCAAAACCCACACGAATCACAAATCCTCCGCCACCCAGAACTACTAGCTAACTCTATGCAACCGCTAAACCTGAGGAGATCATCAGATCCTCAGAGGACATAGCAAGATACATAATATACATGCCTATCTAACAGTTTATCATACAATAAAGAAAATATAGAAAATAAACGGAAAAAGACCAATCAGTACGAAACATGACTATACACGACTGGAAGAACCACTACGCCTAAACGAATTGCTGGAGAAGAACAAGAGAACATGATATCACGATGTCAATGGATAACAAATCGAATACTCAAACCCTCGCCCCTAGTGTAGACTCGCAGGTTTGAACAACTACTAGCCCTCGCCCCTAGTGTGGACTCGCAGTCTAGCATTACCCTCGTCCCTAGTGTGGACTCGCAGGTGTGAACCATATACTACTAACCCTCGTCCCTAGTGTGGACACGCAGGCTAGCATCACCCTCGCCCCGAATGTGGACTCGCAGGTGTGGAAAGATAACTACTAACCCTCGCTCCTAATGTGGACTCGTAGGTTAGCTTAACTACTAACCCTCGCTCCTGATGTGGACTCGCAGGTTAGCTTAACTACTAACCCTCGCCCCTGATGTAGACTCGCAGGTTAGCTTCAAGATTTCAAGACAAGGAGGTAAAGCAGTTCCGATATGACTTATTCATCTTATGATACGATGCGACGTAGTCCAAGTACAAGTGATGACACGTCACGAACCAATCACAATATACGAGAAAACCAATCCAATATGAACTATAAAGTTAACTATAAACAAGGCTATATATATACTAGCATGCATGATATACAAATTACATATAAATAATCAACTAGTAAAACTGTATAATAATATAAATATGCATGTAAATAAATTGTAGAGGGAGGGAAGGTATCTTGCCTGGAGGTTGCACGCAGATCCAATAACAATCTAGTCCACTGCTAAGCTATAAAGTCCAAATTATCATGACTGTCTCCAAAAACTGAAACAGACAATGCCAACAGTCTCAGAATAGTCAAATTATCTAGGATTGCCTGTCCTTAAGTCCAATTCTGAACACAGGGGCAAAACGGTAATTTTGGACAAAAATGATGTCCACCGTTGGACCCGCTTTTGCAATGAAAAGCGTGCCAGAGTCAATGGTCTCTAAAGTCGTCAAACTACATGTCAATAGGTCCAGTTTTCTGATACGAATCCAACCGTATGTCTGAAGTTGGATTCCGGTGGGTTGTGCACAAAATCACCCGTTGAGTCGGACCGTGGGGCCGGCAAAACGGTAATCCAATCCACTGTCTCAGAATCGGACCAAACTTGGCATACAAGACCAGAAAAATGATACGGTCCTGTTGGCGTGAGTTTCGTCTCGATTTGACGAGTGTGCATAAAGTAATTGGGAAAATTTGCACAGAGGCCGATAAGGTGAATTTAGACGGATACGTATCAAATTTGTCGCACACACGCGACCAATTTGAATTCCGTCAAAGCCCACACGTCCACGAAGCCGTTACGCACCTTTCGATGCTTTCGGTTTGCGACCACGTCGCCCGATTTGGCGGTACGTACGTCGTATCGAAGGTTTTCTAGATTTCAAAAACAGATTTTTGCCAAACTTCGGAATCTAATTTCTCGGCACATATTCGACGAAATTTAATTCCGTAAAAAGTAATTCAAAGCTCTATAGATTGTTTACGAATTTTTACAAAAGGATTTTCAAGTTGATCACTGGTTTGATGGAAATTGGGACTTAAAGTAGGGAGTTTGGGCATTTTTACGTCCTGTTCCGAACAGGTTTTTGGTCGACTTCTCGTCGAATTTATACATGGTTTTAGTCCGTTTTAAATAAAACTATTCAATGGGGTTAAGAGGTGTATAGGTTAGGTTCTAACCTGAAGGAGTAGATCAAAAAATGATTGATCGTGCATTGCGATATCACACTGCGAAGTCTGCTTCGAAGGCTACTGCTGCTGTCGTTTTCAGCGGTTAACCGCCGCCGCTATCGTCGTTTCCGGCCGGTGGATGGCCCTGCGCGGCGGCGCGGTCGTCAGGACGGGTCGCCGGGACGTGGTGGTTGTGAGGCGGCTAGGTTTGCTTAGGGTTTCCGTGAGAAAACTCCCTCGATCTCTCGATCTTCAAGTATATATACGTGCTGCGTATATGACCCACTCGGGTCGGGTTAGGCCGAGCATGGGGGAGGAAAAGTTATGCTGTTGAGTTTAAATTATTCTTGTGCCTGGGAGAAGACTTGGGCTGCTCTATTGGGGATTTTGGGCTCAGGAAGTTTGTGGGCTTCGGGGATGGGCCGACTGCTATGGCTGGCTTTGTGGCTGGGCGGCCTGGGGCCAGTTTGGGCTCGGCCTAGCTTGGGAATTGCTGGGCTGGGTTCGGTTTGCCCTTTGGTTAATTGTTTTCTTTTATTTATAAAACTCCCTATATATATATATCATATATATTTATATATATATATAAATCCACATGCACTTATTTACTATATATGTGTACATACATATATAATATATTTATATATACAAACACACATACATACACATGTATATATATATACACATATATATTTTTTCTATATTTCAATTTAGCATCTCAAAATAGTAACAAGTATATATACATACACGCACACACCTATTTATATACATTAATAAATTCTAAATAATCTTCAATAATATATATTTCTAGAGTAGGGCCTATATAAATATGAATGTATATATCATACATTTATTTAACAAATACAACCAATAATAATAATAATATTATATAATAGCACCCTCAATAACAAAATTTTAATATTAATAACAATAACGAAATTAAATAAACTAATATTGGGGTATATACCATTTTGCACAGTCTAATAATCTCAAAATTGTACAAGGACCTATTTTATACAATATTATTGAATCTCAATTAATAATGATATTTATAATATTAAATTATGAATATCTAGAAATATTCATTAAATCATTAAAACGGAAAACAACGTACTCATACCAAAATACAACAACACGAATGTCATTGGACGTCTCGTATTATTACATGGGCTTAAGCTTGTCTTGGGTCCTATCTGGACTAATTTTGTATAACCGAATTTCCTAAAAGTCTATATATTAGTAAATAACTTAATTAAACTATTTATAGGGATTAACTCGCAACTTGGTCTGCTTTTCTTAGTTAGGACACACATATGGCTGGGTCTTCCCTGGCATTGCTAATACACTAGTAAGGGCATGCCACTGCACTATCCGTGCCATGATTCCTAGTCGTCTTGTACTCAAAAACTCCACCACAACTAAAGGCATCTACCGCAATAATTAACTAGTAATTATTTATATAAAAGAAATTTTAAAAATCACCATTTAAATCAATTAAATAATTCAAAAATATTTCAAAGAATTTTACGGGAAGAGGAGTTACAAATCTATCCATCTAAAAAATAATTTTGTCCTCGAAATTCTAATTCATAACTATTCCTTAAAAATTTAAAGTCCACTATTACCTTAATCTCCTCAATTTAATTCCTCAAAAATATTTTATAACCTTCTCTAGTCGTTTGGTATTTACGAAATCTCGAGAACTTCTACCCACCTTAGGTCACACTACTCTCTTGGAACAATGGTCACTAAAATCTTATAATCTTCTAACCAGTGACTAATAATTCTACCAAAAATATCTAGGACATATGGTATCTATAATCTCTCATATCTATAAACAACCAAAACTCAATAATCATGCAATATTATACTATAATTTAAGAATTTCTGATGAATCCTAGACGGCACGATCATTCGTCACCCCAGAATAGGAGGGGACGAGAATCAATGGTACGGAAAGCAAGGAAGTATAATCTGTTTGCCATTGATTGTATAAAGGACAGAACAATTATCGGAGGACTGAACTTTAACTCACAATTACAAACTCGCTCGTACAAAAAAAGCCTAGGAATAAAAACCTAGGTACAGCAATTTAAGTACGATTGTTTATTTTAGATTCTGGGGGGTAACGATGGAGGCTCGGGAAAGCGATGGCAGCTCTGCCTTACTCCTTGGACGATCGGACGTAACTTTGGCTCTGTGGAAGAAAAGCTCTGGATGCTCTGTCTTCTCCAAGTCCCCAGGGGGGTTTGTCTCTCTCATTGTGCATCTCTGTGGTTCTTTCTGTGCGTGCCTGCAAAGGAATAGCACCTTGCTATTTATAGGAGTGGGGGTATCATTAGGGTTTGTAATGATCACCCCTTCTGGAAAGTCGGCGGCTTGGGCTTTAATCAATCTGGGCCGTTCTTCATGAATGTGATGAATCTGAGCCATTAATGAGGATTACGCCAAATCCTACGAGTGATTAATGCTGATTGCAATAAATCTCCCCTCATAATGATTTGCTGACATCTGCAGATCAGAATAAATAAATTTAATTCATTCTTTCGCCACGTGTCCCAGATTCTCGAGATTTGACCCAATCTTTGATTACAATGAATCTGGTTTATTGAGATTTGATAGGCTTTATGGCACGTGTCCTGCCACGTGTCTTAATTGTTGTGTTCGTTGAGCCGCATGAAGGGTATTCATATCTGAGCCGTATGAGGGTTACCATGACCGAACCGCATGAAGGTTGTCATGACCGAGCCGCATGAAGGTTATCATGACCGAGCTGTATGGGTGTCTTCATGGCCGAGCCGCATGGATGCCGTCATGGCTGAGCCGCATGGGTGCCTTCGTAGCTGAGCCGCATAGGGTAGTTCTCGCGAGCCGCATAGGATAGCTTCTACCTGAGCCGCATAGGGTGGCTTCTGCTTGGGCCGCATAGGGCGGCCTCTGTCTGAGCCTCATTGGGTGACTTCTGCTTGAGCTGCATAGGGTGGCTTCTGCTTGAGCCGCATAGGGCGGCCTCTGTCTGAGCCGCATGCGACTGTCCACGTGTCAAAGCCACATAAAGGTCTATGGGATTTGATGGAATTTGTCTGAGATTTTCTTCGTTTCCCTAGGAGTCTGTAATTATGACGGAGTCATTATTGCATCTTTGTATAAGAGTGTTTGCCATTGATTGTAAAAAGGACAGAACAATTATCGGAGGACTGAACTTTAACTCACAATTACAAACTTGCTCGTACAAAGAAAGCCTAGGAATGAAAATCTAGGTACAGCAATCTAAGTACGATTGTTTATTTTAGATTCTGGGGGTGACGATGGAGGCTCGGGAAAGCGACGGCAGCTCTGCCTTACTCCTTGGACGATCGGACGTAACTTTGGCTCTGTAGAAGAAAAGCTCTGGATGCTCTATCTTCTCCAAGTCTCCAGGGGGGTGTAGTCTCTCTCTTTGTGCGTCTTTGTGGTTCTTTCTGTGCGTGCCTGGAAGGGAATAGCACGTTGCTATTTATAGGAGTGGGGGTATCATTAGGGTTTGTAATGATCACCCCTTCTGGAAAGTCGTTGGCTTGGGCTTTAATCAATCTGGGCCGTTCTTCATGAATGTGATGAATCTGAGCCATTAATGAGGATTACGCCAAATCCTACGAGTGATTAATGCTGATTGCAATAAATCTCCCCTCATAATGATTTGATGACATCTGCAGATCAGAATGAATAAATTTAATTCATTCTTTCACCACGTGTCCCAGATTCTCGAGATTTGACCCAATCTTTGATTGCAATGAATCTGGTTTATTGAGATTTGATTGGCTTTATGGTACGTGTCCTGCCACGTGTCTTAATTGTTGTGTTAGTTGAGCCGCATGAAGGGTATTCATATCTGAGCCGTGTGAGGGTTACCATGACCGAGCCGTATGAAGGTTGTCATGACCGAGCCGCATGAAGGTTATCATGACCGAGCCGCATGGGTGTCTTTATGGCCGAGCCGCATGGATGCCGTTATGGCTGAGCCGTATGGGTGCCTTCGTGGCTGAGCCGCATAGGGTAGTTCTCGCGAGCCGCATGGGATAGCTTCTGCCTGAGCCGCATAGGGTGGCTTCTGCTTGAGCCGCATAGGGCGGCCTCTGTCTGAGCGGCATAGGGTGACTTCTGCTTGAGCCGCATAGGGTGACTTCTACTTGAGCCGCATAGGGCGGCCTCTGTCTGAGCTGCATGCGACTGTCCACGTGTCAAAGCCGCATAAAGGTCTTTGGGATTTGATGGACTTTGTCAGAGATTTCCTTCGTTTCCCTAGGAGTCTGTAATTATTGCATCTTTATATCAGAGCTGTCAGCTGTCAGAGCTGTCAGCCATTAAGGCATTTAATGCAGTAAAAGACACATGAAAAGAGCTGTTTGGAAGCCACGTGGCTCTGGGTCTATCCAAGCCGCATAGATGCATGAGCCGCATGGCTCTCTGAACCACATGGGCTCTCCGAGCCGCATGGGGATCCTTGGCCGTATGGATCTTTCTTTATTCTTTTCCATGCTTCTACAAGACCCCCTTCAAAGTTTTCAATTTGCAAAATTGAAATACTTTGAATAAGAAGCATGGCTATATAGAAACCCTTCTAGCCGCATGAGTCGTTCTGCCCTAGCCGCGTGGGCTTGTTTGGCTGCATAGGTTGTCTGGCCGCATAGTCTCCTCTCTGACATGTAGGTGTCATTAATTACTTTTAATCTGTTCGAGTGGTCATTGGGGGTGGTCCCAAGGGTCGGCTCATTAATTCATGGGGATTTTTCTTGAGTGAATCTCCTTTATGAGAGAGGGGGCGGAACCCTAGGAGTCGGTTCAACACACGACCCGAAGCGGTTCCTTCGGTCCACGTGTCCTCTCTTTCTCCGCCTATAAGTAGGGGTAATTAAGAGAAGAAAACTCTTTACTTTCTCTTTCAATCCGAGCTTTTTCTGTACTTGTTGTCATCTTCTTCCTCTTTAATCTTCCATGGCTCCCAAGAAGACCGCTGCGGCCAAGGGTAAGGCGGCCAAGGGCAAAGGAGTTGCCTCTGCTTCTGTGGCGACGAACATGGCGGCTCATCCACCGGCTGCCGTGCCCGTCGTTCATCCCGAAGTCCATCCTCCCTTTGCTGGTAAAGACATTGTAAAACCCTAACTGTCATGGCTATGCTGCATATTTTATGCACAAGCCTAACTTGAGAACCCTAACTTTCATGGCTATGTTGCATATTTTATACACAAGCCTTCGTCTTCGTGTGTGCCGCATGTGCGTCTCATGTTTGAGCCGTATGGGGTATATTCCCTATCTGAACCGCATGAGATTTGTTATTGTGGCCGCATAAGCACTTCGCCCACCGGGCCGCATAAGCTCACTCGATCTGGACCGCATAAGTTTAGTTGTCTTGAACCGCAGAAGCTTATCTTGTCAGAGCCGCATAAGCTCATATGTTCAGAGCCGCATAAGCTTGTTTGAACTTTGAACCGCATAAGCTCACTTTAAACTTGAACCGCATAAGCCTGCCTGAACTTGAACCGCATAAGCTCATCTGATCCGAACCGCATAAGGCCTTGTTGAACCGAGTCGCATAAAGTTATACTGAACCAAGCCGCATAAGGCTATGCTGAACTGAGCCGCATAAGCTCATGCCAAGTGGTTTTGTTTAGCCCCTTTTTTAACTTTGTTTTTGTTTTCTTTCCAATGGATCTGCCAACCAACCCGGAAAGAGAACTTTTGGTGGGTTTAGCCCAACAAGCTATAGGTGTGCGGCTTGACGACCTAGTTCGACGCATGTCGAGTCAGCTTTCTTCCGATAAGCCTCCGGCGAGGATGAACCTTATCAAGACCCAGCCTCTCCACTATCTTGGCACTATGATGAACTCAGGGAAGCTGAAAGGGGAGTATCTGAAGCCCATTTTTTTCTTCGGGGACGCTCTGTCCATTAAGAACACCAAGGTGCTGGAAGCCTCTGAGAGCTGGGATTTTACTCTACGTGGGGCGGAGATTCATATCCCCAAGATGGAACGTCACTTTCCGCTTTCGTGGTTCAACATGGTGCCATTGAACAGGACGATGGCGAGCTCTCTAACTCCGACTCAATCAGGGATGTTTGTGGGCAACATCCATTATAACAATAATATCGGGTCAATATATGCGAGTAGGGAGTCGGTTAGCCGCACTGTGATGGGGTTGACTTCTGGTGCCTTTATAAATGTGTCTGGACCCAACTTTTCATTCACTCAAGCTGACACCTTCTTGAATCAGCTCATGCGCAAAGGATCTTATCCTATCGGCAGATTATCGTTGCTGAACTGGATAAATTCCATCCCTACGTGGATCAACTTGACCACCTAGATTTTGGAGAAATATGGGGCGTTCTTGCAGGAGATCGATCTTTATTACGCCATCCGGGGTACCTGCTACGGGTTACCCATCAATAAGCCATTGTTCATGGCGCTCTTAGAAATGTATAACCGGCGGACGGGCACTTTCTACGCGCCCGGAGGAGAGTTGGAGCTTGCTCTCCATGAAATGTACGCCGTTTCTAAATTGCCCTGGAGGAATGAGGCCTTTGAGGTGTACACCCCAACCAATGAGGAATTCGAAGATCTAGACCGTCGGTTCCCGGGTTTCGTCTCTATGTACCGAGAAGTGCTGTGCCATCACAGCACCTGTCATCAATCAGCTATCAAGAAGGACGATAGCTCCGAGGGGACCGCTCCTCATACCACGGCCTGGGTTCAATATCTTTTTAAGCTTTGTCCCTCTGGCCGGGTTTCCACCCGAGATCCTCGAACCCCCGAGGAGGTAGAAGACTTGATATCAAACGCCAAGAGGTCGAAGTCCGACAGTGACACATTCGGGAGTCGATCTGACACTTTCAGCTATTTCCGCTGCGCTACCCAGCCGATGTCTGATAAAGCACTCCTGGCTAGCTTCTTGATAGTGTGGCTGCAGAATTGCATAGTCTCAGGTGGAGCAGGCTCCATTGAACGGATCAGCCACCACATCATCCTCCCAACAGTGAAGCTGGTCTTCAAGGTCAAATTGGCCCTTCTTCCGGCCATGGTGTGTAGCATCCACCATGGCCTTCGCGCCTTTACGTCCAATCTCTCGTGAGCCGACGCTGGACTTTGAACGAGTGGAGCTGCCTTACCACTACCTAATGGGGTGGTTACTGTTGCATTATTGATCACTGATAAGGCCCGGAGTGGCTGATGGCGTCACCGCCGATGATGCCTTCCTCTACCAATACCGTCATCAGCCGTGGGACCACAAAACCATGCCGGACTATCGGAGGGTGCTAGCGAGGGTAGACGGTCATCAATTTTTTGTGTCTTTTCCTCAGTTCACTGACAGAGACACAAGGGGCAGACATGTGGATGGCGTTGAGCCTCCCCTCCTTTTGTCTGAGAATATACTTTTCTGGCTGTGCAATATCCGTCCCGCGCACCTGGTATACCGTTACCGCAACAGTGTATACCTGGAGCCTTATCTGCCCAGCAGGTTCTCCCGTCAATTCGGATATAGCCAGCTGTTCCTCGATTGTCCCAGTCCTTGCCTGGGCTTTGAAGGTAGCGTACTTGATGACATCAGAGCCTGGCTGTATTATAATGCGTTCCATACTCGGACCAACTTCTCGCTCCCTGACGTGAACACGCCAGAAGAGATTCTGCACATGGCGGCCCTCTATCATGTTGCGGCGAGCAAGCCTCCCGTCGACTTTGATATGAATACCAGTCTCATCATTGGTACCGGCTTAGCAGAGAAGCCGGAGGGGGCTAAGAAGAGGAAGCAGAAGGCAAATAGGGTTCCTGTGCCGGACTCCGAGTCCACTGCGGCGTGTGAGGAGGATGATGAGCAAGTTGCCGATGGGCAAGTTGCTGATGCTTCGTCCTATCCCTTGGACGAGGAGGCGGGAGATCAGCCACCCACTGCTCCTCAGGAAATGGTGGAGATTCAACTACCTGCCGTGTCTGATCCCTCACGCAAGCGAAGCAGGCACGTATTCACCGATGAGGACTGGACTTACTCCACCAAGCGAGCTGTGGTAAGACGCCGTCGGTTGTTTATTACAGGCGTTGACACTGTTTCTGAGGTGATTTGAACTTTTAGTTATCTTCTCCTTCTTTTCCTAAGCTGCGGCCTAACCCCTTTGTTTTGCCTTTTTGTAGGCGTCAGGAGAAGGCAAACCTTTAGAGCCGGCGATCGATCCGGCTTCAAATGACTTGATCGACGACATTTGTACCGACATCATCTCTGCTGGGGTTCCCCCGGCGGCGGCGGAGGTTGCTCCTGTTGTCGAGGATCCTATTCAAGATGATATGGGTCCTGTCAACCCTGTCTCTGAGACTTTCGGTCCTCGGCCAAGCGATAACGACCCTATTGCCTCTTCTTCTGGGGTGGCTGGGTCGGAGGACCCGACGGCCTTTGCTTCGAAAGTTGGCGGTGAAGGGACTGCGAGGGTTGTGAGTGCATCCCAGCCTCCGCAATCCTCCACTGGTAAGATAAGCCAGATCCTGACAAGCTCGGAAGCTTATTCGCTCTATCAAAATATCCTTCGGGTCAAGTTGATTGACGGTTGCTTTGGACTTACAGGTCCCACTCCTCTACTGTCGATGACGGACGTTGTCTGGACGGACTCCACCAGAGGGGATCTGTCGGAAGCTTATGTGCCTCCTCCTCTTCCGACTGGTGGTGAAGGGCCTTCCGCTGCCTCTAGCTCGGGGGCTCAGGTGGTAGCGCAGCCGGAGCAGGAAACGATGCTTCCTGCATCCTCCTCCGCAAATATAGTCTCGGGGGTTGACCTTTCCGCTCTGCCGAGTATCCGGGCTCTTCGGGCGGCGGAAGAAGAGTTAGCCACCATTCGTACGTCCTTTCGTACGAAATTCGTTTCCATAGTGGCAGGGGTAGCAAATCCCGATGATATCTCTTCAACGCTGCCAGCCACACTTCCTCTAACGCCAAACTCTACGGAAGTTTTGGATGGAGTGTCGCAGGAGGTGGTTGACGCCTTCCACCGTCTCCTGAAGCGGGGGATCGAAGCTGCTATGGAGAGGGGGACCCCCTTTACTATAGCCCGTAAGTGCGCCGGTGGCCAACTTAGTATCCTCAGATCACTCCCGGGTGGGGAAGGGCTGGCTGCGCTTCTGGAGCCCAAGTTACGGGAGGCCGAGCGGCTTGTGACCCAGTTCCATGTGTTGCAGCGAGCTGACCTATCTGCGGCGACAGATCAAGAGCGCACTTTTCTCATGACCGCGGTAGAGAAGGTGAAGTCTGCTCGGGACACGCTTAAGCCAACCATAGTGAAGGATCGTCGTGACCTTTCTGAGTTATACGATCGATTGATTCGTAGAAACGAAGACTGCGCGGCTCGGGAAGCGGCCGCTAAGGAGCAGATCCTCGAGCTCCAGAGGAGGCTGGCTTTTCTGGAGTCTGAGCTTGAGGCGGCCCGTACGGAAAAAGCACTGATTGCTCGAGATGTCGGCCAGGTCGTTCAGTCTTCTGCTACCTTAGAGCTTACACTGAAAAAGCTTGATGACGGTTGGCGATCTCATGCGCGTTTGGAGGACGCAGAGTGTCTGAACCAAGAAGCTGAACACCGGGCCCGGCAGTGGTTGGAGCGGTCCATTGCCGTGGTACGTGACCGTCTTCTGGCCTTATGTAATACTGATTCATAGCTGGCCCCTTTTTCCCTTTTTTGCTTATGTTCTTTCTCTCTCTTTGTTTTTTGATAGGGACATGGTCCCCTGAACATGTAATGCTTTCTTGATTTTCAAATAAAGAGTATGTTTCGTTCTACCCTTTATTTGCATTGTGGTGTTGTAGTATTTGTCCCACTAGAGGACTATTTGTGGACTTGTTACCCTTGGCCTACCTTGGTTTTAGGTACGGATAACAAGTTTGATAGAGATACTTAGAATAGTTCCATAGTAAAGCGGCCATGGAAGTTCCTCGTATCGGGAGAATGAGTGCCATGGAGCAGCTGGGCTCCCGGGGCACGATGAGGGAATTTGTAAAAAGTGGAGAAATTTTGTGGACCTATCATCTTTGGCGTTCCCTGGTTTCGGAGACAGATAATAGGTTGAGAGAAAACCAACATATTTACTCAAAGGTAATGAGGACGTGGTAAATATGAGGGTCTTACCGTAGAGTTTTCCTGCTCAGAGGTCATAGGGACGAGGCAGGAGTGGACTAAACGGTGGATATTTGTGGTCAACCGAGGGCATTTGTGGTCATCGGAGGACATTTCTGGACCTATTATCCTTGGCGTACTCCGATTGTGGGTACGGATAATAAGTTGAAAGGGGACCGACATACTTACTCAGAGGTAATGAGGACGTGGCAAGAATGAAGGTTTCTTCGACGGAGCCTTCCCACTCAGAGGTAGCGAGGACATGGCAGGAGTGGGCTCAATGAAGAGGGGACATAGAACGACTCAGAGGTAATGAGGACGTGGAAGTTCTATGCAGGGGGTGATTTGTTTTTGGCGGAAGAGAAACAACTCAGAGGTAACATCGACGTGGTTGTTTCAGAAATTTGTGGATCTGTTACCCTTTTTGTGCACTGGTGGTGCGGGTATTAGATCAAGCAGAAAATACATTTTTAGGGAGTAAATTCAGAGGTACAATGGTATGTGACTTACTACCTAGAAGATGCGACATGATGTTGGCCAGAGAGTAAGTTCAGCGGTACCGGGAGGGTACATAACTCATACTCTGAGGAATCTTGGATCAGAGCGTGCGTTCAGCGGTACCAGGAGGGTACGTAACTCACACCCTGAGGAATCTTGGATCAGAGCGTGGGTTCAGCGGTACCAGGAGGGTACGTAACTCACACCCTGAGAAGTCTGGGATCATAATATGGGTTCAGCGGTACCAGGAGGGTACATGACTCACACCCTGAGGAATCTAGGATCAGAATATGGGTTGAGCAGTACCAAGAGGGTATATAACTCACACCCTGAGGAATCTTGGATCAGAGCGTAGGTTCAGCGGTACCAGGAGGGTACGTAACTCACACCCTGAGAAATCTTAGATCAGAGCGTGGGTTCAGCGGTACCAGGAGGGTACATGACTCATACCCTGAGGAATCTTGGATCAGAGCGTAGGTTCAGCGGTACAAGGAGGGTACATAACTCACACCCTGAGAAATTTGGGATCAGAATATGGGTTCAGCGGTACCAGGAGGGTACATAACTCACACCCTGAGGAATCTTGGATCAGAGCGTAGGTTCAGCGGTACCAGGAGGGTACGTAACTCATACCCTGAGAAATCTAGAATCAGAATATGGGTTCAGTGGTACCAGGAGGGTACATGGCTCACACCCTGAGGAATCTTGGATCAGAGCGTAGGTTCAGCGGTACCAGGAGGGTACGTAACTCACACCCTGAGAAATCTGGGATCAGAATATGGGTTCAGCGGTACCGGGAGGGTACATAACTCACACCCTGAGAAATCTTGTTGGGGGATGTCATTCAGACATAATATTTCTTCAGAAACTTGCCGTTGACGGGTAGCATGAGCAAGTCTCTATTTTGCTTGGCAAGGCGATAAGCTCCATTGGAGAATACAGCCTCGATGATGAACGGGCCTTCCCATTTTGCTAGAATTTGCCGGCGGTCTTGTGCGTCATGACCATCGGCCTCCGGACCGCCAGAACGAGATCATCCACTTGGAATGTTCTGATTTTAACTTTCTTGTTGAAAGCCCCAGAGATACGCGCTTGATAGAGCTCGATTCGTTGTTGAGCTAACATACGCTTCTCGTCTAAAGCCTCCAACTCCTGTAGTCGGCGATGGTATTTCTCCTCCGTCGTCAATCGCTAGGTGAGGTCGACACGAAGCGAGGGGATTTGGGTCTCCAGGGGGAGAACTGCCTCGCTGCCGTATACCATGGAGAATGGAGTATTCCCGGTGGCCGTCCGAACTGTAGTACGGTAGGCCCACAGGCATTCGACAAGCTTCTCATTCCAGTCGCGTTTGTTAGAAGACACGAACTTCTTGAGCAGCTTGATTATAGTTTTGTTGAACACTTCTGCCAACCCATTCGCTGCTGGATTGTATAGTGTTGAAGCGATGTTCTGGATGCGGTGTTTATCGCAGAAGCGATAGAAGGCGTGGCTTACGAACTGCGAACCATTGTCGTGGATGATCCTTCGGGGCAGTCCGAAACGATAGATGACGTGGTGCTTAAGGAAGCTAATCACGTTTGAAGTCTTTACCTATGCTAGCGGGACAGCTTCCGCCCATTTGGAGAAGTAATCTGTGAAGGCAAGTATGAAGCGGTGGCCTCTGGATGAATGTGGGGTGATAGGACCAATGATGTCCATTTCCTATGCCTCGAATGGCCAGGAAGCCACTGTTGGATGTAGAAACTCGAATGGTTGATGGAAGAAATCTGCGTGGACTTGACAGGCCTTGTACTTCCTTGTATAGTCTATCGCGTCTGCTACCATCGTGGGCCAGTAGTAACCCATTCGACGAAGACGATCTTGTAGCTTTGGGCCAGGCTGATGGGCCCCGCAGACGCCATCATGTGCTTCACGTATGGCTTCTTTGGCTTCTATATTTGACAGACACTGAAGTAGCAATCCATCGTAGGATCGTCGATATAGCATTTTCGTCTCCGCATCATAGAAGAACCTGAGGGAACGTCTTCTGATAGAAGTGGCTTCTTTTGGATTCTCCGGTAATATGCCCTAGACTACGAAGTCAATGAATGGTTGTCTCCAGTCTGGCGTTTCATCGACCGTAAGAGAGGAGTGGCTCTCAACACATCGAACATTATTTCTGGGGCAGACCAACTCACGGCCTATTACGTCCACCGTGTGGTGTTCATGACTTGGAACTGCTAGGGAAGCAGCGAGGCCTGCTAGGGCGTCAGCTTCAATATTCTGGAGCCTGGGCACGTGTTCTATGAAGAACCCTTCCAAGGACGAGATGATGTCAATTGCTATTTGATGGTAGGGGATCATGTCTTCGTGTCGAACTTCATACGAACCCCAGATTTGATTGACGATTAGCTGTGAATCGCCATATGCTTCGAGGTGTTCTACCTCCAGTTCTTTTGCAAGTCGGAGGCCGATAACCAGGGCGTTGTACTCAGCCACATTGTTCGAGCAGGGCTCCGTAAGAGAGTAAGGTCGATTGATTACTAGTCCGGAGGGAGAAATCAGCACTACCCGACTCCAGCGACGATGTTGCCTTTGGGCCCAGTTCTCGAAGTGCCGTCAAAGAACATTCGCCAGATGGCATCGTTGGAGACCATATTTGAATTGGCAACTTCATCGAGAATTTCTTCGTCTATTCGGGTCGACTCCGAACCTGGATGGGCTGCTAAGAAGTCTGCCAGAGCTTGACCTTTAACAGCCTTTTGTGGGACGAAGATCATGTGGTAAGGAGACAATAATATCGCCCAGGTAACGAGGCGAGAGCTGAGTGCGCCTGGCTTAGTCATGAGTACCCTGAGAGGGTTGACTCATGATATCACGTGGATAGTTTGTCCTGTAACGTAGTGTCGCATCTTCTGGATAGCGTACAACAAAGCATGACATTCTTTTTTCACGGCAGTATATCTGTGTTCGGGCCCTATCATCATCCGACTGAGATAATAGATGGCCTATTCATGGCCTGCATCATTGTTCTGTGCTAGTAGAGCACCGAGGGAGTGCTCCATCGCTCGTACATAGAGCAGGAATGGCTTCCCGGCCACCGGGGCCACCAGGACTGGAGGACTTGCCAGATATTCTTTGATGCTGTCAAACGCGCGTTGGCACTCCTCGTCCCATACGAATGAGACGCCCTTCTTCATGAGGTGGGTGAAGGGTTGACATCGCCCAGAGAGGTTAGAGATGAACCTTCTGATATAAGCCAGCCTTCCTTGAAGGCCTCGGAGTTCACGGAGATTTCTCGGGGGACCCATCTCCATGATTGCCTTCGTCTTCTTTGGATCTATGTGAATTTCCTGGGCAGTGATGATAAAACCCAAGAACTTCCCACTAGATACGCCCAAGAAGGATTTGGTAGGATTCATTTTCAGATTGTGTGCTCGTATCAGGTCGAAGATCGTCCTCATATCCCGCCGATGGTCTCCCTTGGAGCGGCTCTTGACCACGATGTCATCGACATAACACTCCACGGTCTTGCTTAGGTGGTCCCTAAAGATGATGCTCATGGCTCTTTGGTAAGTAGCGCCAGCGTTCCTTAGACCGAAGGGCATGACTGTGTAACAGTACACGCCGATAGGTGTTCGGAACGATGTGTGCTTCTCGTCGTCAGAAAACATCTTGATTTGGTTGTATCCTGAGAAGCCATCTATGAACGACATGCGCTCAAAGCCGCACGTGTTGTCAATCATGATGTCCGTGATGGGAAGAGGGAACACATCCTTAGGACATGCTTCATTTAAATTTCGGAAGTCGATGCAAATTTGAATCTTTCTATTCTTCTTGGAGACTGGTACTATATTAGCGACCCAGTCTGGATGTTGTTCCTCCCAGATGAAATTGCTGGTTATTAATTTGTTGACCTCGGCTTCGATGGCATTCATAATATCTGGACGGAACCGTCATTGCTGTTGCTTGACCGGCTTTGCATCTGGACGAATGTTGAGTTTGTGAAGTGCGATTTCGGAGTCCAATCCTGGCATGTCTTCATAACTCCAGGCGAATATGTCAATGTATTCTCTGATAAGTTGCAGAAGCGCCTCTCGTTCTTCGTCTGTCAGGCTCTTGCTGACGAAGATTGGCTTTGGAAATGACTCATCGCCGAGGTCAACTTGCATGACCTCATCTTCGGTAGGAGGTTCACGGAGTTCGAAACGCTTCTCCCATTGTGCGTCTAGTTGCTGGACCCATGGCTCCAACTCGATAAGTTCTGGCACGTCTTCGTCTTCTTCGTAGGCATCGACAGATGCCATATTGACAGATAATGTTTTTCGGAAGATGTCTCTGATGCTGATGTCAGAATCAGAAGTTGGTGATCCGGTCGAATGCGAATGCCAGTCACATTCTTCATCTGAGCTCTCGGGAGTTGTTATGGGCATAATATAGCCCAGACCACGCCCAGTCTTACTATAGTAATCCCGTGGTTTCCCAGCCGGGACCGGAGACTGTAAGGGTAATCGTCGTCCCGTGCCGTAGTTTAAACCTGGCGTAGTTTCCAGATCATATCCCTGTTTTTGCATGAGATACTTGGATCAGGAGCTATACAGGTACAGGGGCAATCTTTCGGTATCGGGTTCGGGATCGACCTCTTCTATTGTGAATGGCTGTGGATCATTCTTTCGGCCGAAGATGATTGGACGTTCTTCTCCCTCGTGTATGCGGTAGGCGTCTTCTACGGGAGTGAGTTGGTTTGCCGTGTATACATTTGTCACCTGCATGTGCAGGTGGGTGCCTATACTGTGTTCCTTAGCATACATTGTACATAGCTTATCAAGCTCGCGGTAATTCAAAGATAGCCCTTTATTGATAAAGTAAGGTATCTTTTTAGAGGGATTACATCGTCAGCAGATGGAACATCGGTGTGGGCAGCCACATATTTAGCCAGCTCCGGCTCTTCTTCGGCTACCCCTGTATGAATGAGGACTAGAAGGAAGACCTAGGCAATTTGATCGTCAGGGGCTGTACTGGCAGAGCAGAGCATGGAGTCGTTGGCGCACTAGCGACCCCCGACATGGTGTTTGGTGCTGGGCGAGGAGTTGTTGGCTCGCTAGCACTCCCTGGTTTGATGTTTGGCGCCAGGTGGGGAGTTGTTGGCTCGCTGGCAGACCCTGGCTTGGCACCTGGAAGACGAATCGTCAGTAGCCTAGCAGAAGGATTGGACTTCTCTATTTATTGGCTGACCCTAGGCACCCTGATTGTAAGCGGCTCCATGGTGGGTCTTGGTGCCTTGCCGGATCTTGGGAGTCGGATCGTCATATGCTCCTTTTGTGCAGTAAGCACAGGGAACCCGGTTATTTCTCGACGCAGAGTGGCTGTCAAGGGTGCTGTGCTTCATGGTTTGCGAGGCTGGTGGTGGATCCTTAAGGATGTCTCCGGCCCTGCAACAGTCTCTGTCGGCTCTTGGACATCCTCCTCAATCAGGTGCCTTTTTGACTTCTTGTACAAGCAAGAGTCAGAATAGTAAGATTCGACCCCCTTGAAAGGATCGATGTCGACACACTTCGTCTTCACAAAGACGTACTTGTCAATGTACTTGAAGCATTGGTGTAGGGTAGAAGGCACGATCATATAGTTGTGTATCCATGGACGCCCCAAGAGAATGTTGTAAGAGGTGTCTGCGTCGATGACATAGCAAGTCACCTCCGACTGAAGATCACCAATCTGGCACTTCAGGCAGATTTTCCCAATGGAATAGCTCCTCCCAGAGTTGAACCCGCTAATGGCGGTATTGGTTGGAGTCAGTCGATGCATTGGGATGCACAGATGATGGAGCAAGCTCTTCGGGATGATGCTTATTGAAGAACCTGGATCAATGTGCATGTGATCCACCTTGACGTCGTCGACGTATCCAGTATAATACAGAGGGCGGTCGTGCAGGTTGGTTTTGATAAGCATGTCCTGCGGAGTGATGACGATATTGGGCATGGCTCCTGTACAAGCGCTATCTTGGAGATCTGCAGGCGAGCCCTCGTCTGTGAGGTTGGCCTGAGCCAGATATGCGTCGGCATTCTGAAGTGCCTTGCTCAGTGCAACGCGGACATCCTTTGAAAGCCTCAAGAGCTCATATAGTGACAACTTAGCCGGTGTGTTGGCTAGTTGTGCCATGATATCGAAGTTGTAAGGCTTCTCCAATCCCTGGGGCGCATCTTTTCGGAGCAGTGGCTTATCGAAGCGAGTCTCCTTCGGCCTAGGCTTGTCGGTCGTCGGAGGTTGAGAGGGCCCTGGAGCATCAGCACCAGCCGGTTGGTGCTCTTCAGTCGAGTCACCCGTTGTAGGCTGGGATTGTGCACCATACGGGTGACGACAGCCGTAGCTTCTTCGGTATCTGCCGAGATTGTGCGGCAGGATTTCGTTTTCCTACCCCGTTTCTTGCCAGCAGAGGGTGATGTTGGCTGGGTCACCTCAGATACCAAGTCTGGGTGGACCCACATGACCTTCCCTCGTGATATGGTGAGAGGCACTAGACCAGCAGCTTGGTCCCTGGGTGGTAGAAGATTGGCGACCTCCATCTTAGCTCGAGGGATGGGTACCACACCATCATGTGTCTTCGTTGGCGGGAAGTTGCCAAATTGGACTGACACCATATTTGCAGCAACCGTCACCTCTTCGAAATCGATGGCCAGGGCATTGGCGTCGATGAGGTGCTGGATATATTTCTTCAGCTGGAAGCAATCTTGGGTGGCATGGTGGACGTAGCGATGGTAGTGGCAGTATTTTGGGCTCTCCATCTCTGCCAGTCACGGTTCACATCTTGGAGGAGGGAGCTGAATCCTGTCTCCTTGGATGAGCATATCAAGGATGGGCTTGACATGACTGTCCTCGAAAGAGTAAGTCACCTGCGGCCATTGTTTTTCTGTTTGCTTTTGTTCAGGCTTCGGAGCTGTGTCAGCCGCCATAGCCTGCTTGCCTTTGTTATCTCGGTTGGAGGAGTTACCCCCATTGTTACTGTTGGTGTTAGGGCGTTTGCCCCTATCCTCTCCATCCGAGATGTGTATTCCCCATTGGCGAGCCTTCTTCAGCTTGTCTTCTGCGCTGGTGGCGCTGATGATGAAGGTTTTCCAATCCTTAAATTGACTTTCGTCCATCCAGAGGCTGATCGTTGGTAGCAACCTCTTTTGGCAAATTTTAATTAAGGAGGAGTCTGGGTTGCCGGATGGCAGCTTCATAGCAGTCTGGCAGAACCGCTCAATATAGTTCCTTGTCAACTCCTTCTCTCCTTGGACCACGTCCATGAGGGTCGACATGGTTACGTCTTGCCCCACTTCATAGAATCTCTCCAAGAACATTCGTTTGAAGCCAGTGAAGGAGTGGATGTAGTTGTCTGGTAGGTTACGGTACCAATCGAAGGCAACCCCTTCCAATGCTCCGATGAACAGACAAGTAAGGATAGCGTCGTTATGAGGCAGGTGGTCGGTTGTGACCTCGAAGTAGGTGACGTAACGGCTAGCCGACGTCTTCTCGTCATATGGATTGATGTTGAACGGTTTATATTTCGGCGGGAAAGGAACGTTCCTCCACTCAGCGGGATACGACTGTCGTATCCTAATATCCTGGCAGTTTTCTCGACGTGGAACATGGCTCGGAGCTCTTGGACCTCTCGTCTCGCCTCCCTGGCCTCGTCTGCAGCAGTGGGAGCCGATATTTCCGGGAGATTATTACCCGGGTTTAGTGCAGCCGAGTTCGAGTCCGTATTAGCCACAGGACCCGTGCTTGTTTGACCGGGCGTCCTTCCTTGTAGGACCGGTAGGGCTGCTTTAATCTCATCCACAGATTTGACCAAGTGCTGGAATATGGCCTCTAGAGTATCGATACGCTGTCGATCACTGGGGCGGTCTTGATCACTGGTTGTCATGAACACCGTCCTCGCATGAGAGGTGGAAGGAGCAGTGCAAGAAGTGCCTTCCGAATCATACCATTATGTAGCGAAGTCGTCGGGGTATGTCGGAATATTGTCCTCCGGCTTGGACTCAGAAGAAGTGTTGCCCCCTGTGTAGGAGACTACCTCGTCTTGGGACCCGGAGACATCCTGAGAGCCGTCCGGATCCGTTGTTTCTCCTTGAAACACCGGGTTGTCATGAAGGTTTGGAGGATCACTACCCCCATCTTTGGCTACCCCCAGCGATGCAGATGACGAATCTTCAAATGCTGAAGATTTCATCTTGGAGCGAGTAACCTGGAAAACTCCCTCTGTCGCAGCCGTGGAAAGCCGCTTGGCAGAGAACTTTTTGGTTGAGATCTTCGGGCTGGAGATGCTTGTCTTCTTCCCACTTCCGCTGCCAGGGATCTTCAGAACGGAGTTACAGGAGGCAACGAGAAGCGCCTCGTCTTCTGAGACTGGTTCTGGCTGTTGCAGTCGTTGGAAGACTGACTGACGGCCCTCCTGTGTTGCTACCTTGCTGCAGCAGCAGTTGACAATGATCTGAGTGCAGTAATGTCCATGAAGGGACTCTCCGCACGTCGAGCTTTCTTCTCTCCTCTTGTGCTTGTGAAGAATCATATCACGTAAGTCATTTGCCTTGCGGGCCTGGCAGTCTTGAACACGCGAGCGTAACGACACCATGTTTGCTCTTAGTTTAGGAGACTTTTATGAACCGTCATATCCGCTTGCCGCCGGAGGCTGGACACGGTTGGTTCGGTACAACTTCCCATCAGGGGCCCGCATGATAGTCAACGGAATGCCCTGATAGTCAGAGTTGGGGCAGCTGACTGAGCTCTACGAGCCAGCGCTGCCCTGGATTTCTTCCCCTTAGCGCCCGAAGATACGTAGTAGAAAGAATCCATATGGTCCATCACAGAGTTTGACACATTTTTCAGAGAACCCCCAAGATCAGAGCCGCATGAGAGGCGGTCAAAGACCGACTGCGAGCCGCATGGACCAGAGGGTATGCGGCTGGAATCAGAGGCCGTGCAGGCTATCTGCATGCGGCTGTCTTTAGTGGCCGCATGGGCCTTCTGCATGCGGCCAGGAGTGGCGGCCGTATGAAGCTTCTGTATGCGGCCAGAAGTCGAGGCCGCATGAAGCTTCTGTATGCGGCCAGAAGTCGAGGCCGTATGAAGCTTCTGTATGCGGCCAGAAGTCGGGGCCGCATGAAGCTTCTGTATGCGGCCAGAAGTCGGGGCCGCATGAAGCTTCTGTATGCGGCCAGAAGTTGGGACCGTACAGGCTGTCTGTATGTGGCTGACTTTTATGGCCGCATGAGTTTTCTCCATACGGTTGGCAGTCGTGGCCGCATGAGCTTTCTCCATGCGGCTGGCAATTGTGGCCGCATGAGATTTTTTTATGCGGTCAGCCTTCTTATGCGACTCAGGGCCGCATCGATAATCTCTTTGCCCCTGCAAGTCCAGCATCATAGTATTTTCTTCTGCCGGACTTGGGGATAGCAGAGTCCTCTATGGCCTGAAGTGGAGCCGCATGAGAGGCTTCTCCACCATCTTGGGCAGCAGAGAGCATTTCTTCGAGAGCTTGGGGAGGAGCAAAAGACTTGGGCCTCCACTCCTTGCGGGCCTTCTTCGTGCGAGCTCACTTCTGGACCTGGCCAGCGCTCCCATCGGAGAGTATTTCTTCAAACGCCTGTTTGTCGAACCGGGCGACCATTATTTGTTGAGTGAAGCCAAGTTTGGCTACGTCCGATTGCGTCACCAACTTCTCAGCCGTGGAAAAGTTTGTCCCCAGCAGAGTCGCCATCGTGTTTGCCATTGATTGTAAAAAGGACAGAACAATTATCGGAGGACTGAACTTTAACTCACAATTACAAACTCGCTCGTACAAAGAAAGCCTAGGAATGAAAACCTAGGTACAACAATCTAAGTATGATTGTTTATTTTAGATTCTGGGGGTGACGATGGAGGCTCGGGAAAGCGACGGCAGCTCTACCTTACTCCTTGGACGATCGGACGTAACTTTGGCTCTGTGGAAGAAAAGCTCTGGATGCTCTGTCTTCTCCAAGTCTCCAGGGGGGTGTAGTCTCTGTCTTTGTGCGTCTCTGTGGTTCTTTCTGTGCGTGCCTGCAAGGGAATAGCAAGTTGCTATTTATAGGAGTGGGTGTATCATTAGGGTTTGTAATGATCACCCTTTCTGGAAAGTCGACGGTTTGGGCTTTAATCAATCTGGGCCTTTCTTAATGAATGTGATGAATCTGAGCCATTAATGAGGATTACGCCAAATCGTACGAGTGATTAATGCTGATTGCAATAAATCTCCCCTCATAATGATTTGCTGACATCTGCAGATCAGAATGAATAAATTTAATTCATTCTTTCGCCACGTGTCCCAGATTCTCGAGATTTGACCCAATCTTTGATTGTAATGAATTTGGTTTATTGAGATTTGATTGGCTTTATGGCACGTGTCCTGCCACGTGTCTTAATTGTTGTGTTCGTTGAGCCGCATGAAGGGTATTCATATCTGAGCCGCATGAGGGTTACCATGACCGAGCCGCATGAAGGTTGTCATGATCGAGCCGCATGAAGGTTACCATGACCGAGCCGCATGGGTGTCTTCATGGCCGAGCCGCATGGATGCCGTCATGGTTGAGCCGCATGGGTGCCTTCGTGGCTGAGCCGCATAGGGTAGTTCTCGCGAGCCGCATGGGATAGCTTCTGCCTGAGACGCATAGGGTGGCTTCTGCTTAAGCCGTATAGGATAGCCTCTGTCTGAGCCGCATAGGGTGACTTCTGCTTGAGCCGCATAGGGTGACTTCAGCTTGAGCCGCATAGGGCGGCCTCTGTCTGAGCCGCCTGCGACTGTCCACGTGTCAAAGCCGCATAAAGGTCTTTGGGATTTAATGGACTTTGTCAGAGATTTTCTTCGTTTCCCTAGGAGTCTGTAATTATTGCATCTTTGTATCAAAGCTGTTAGCTGTCAGAGCTATCAGCTGTCAGAGCTGTCAGCCGTTAAGGCATTTAATGCAGTAAAAGACACAGGGGAAGAGCTGTTTGGAAGCCACGTGGCTCTGGGTCTATCCAAGCCGCATAGATGCGTGAGCCGCATGGCTCTCTGAACCGCATGGGCTCTCTGAGCTGCATGGGGATCCTTGGCCGCATGGATCTTTCTTTATTCTTTTTTATGCTTCTACACAGAGCTGTCAGCTGTCAGAGCTGTCAGCTGTCAGAGCTGACAGCTGTCAGAGTTGTCAGCTGTCAGAGCTGTCAGCCATTAAGGCATTTAATACAGTAAAAGACAAAGAGCTGTTTGGAAGCCACGTAGCTCTGGGTCTATCCAAGCCGCATAGATGCGTGAGCCGTATGGCTCTCTGAACCGTATGGGCTCTCTGAGCCGCATGGGGATCCTTGGCCGCATGGATCTTTTTTTATTCTTTTCCATGCTTCTACAAGACCCCCTTCAAAGTTTTCAATTTGCAAAATTGAAATACTTTGAATAAGAAGCATGGCTATATAGTAACCCTTCTAGCCGCATGAGTCATTCTGCCCTAGCCGTATGGGCTTGTTTGGCCGCATAGGTTGTCTGGCCGCATAGACTCCTCCCTGACATGTAGGCATCATTAATTGCTTTTAATCTGTTCGAGCCGTCATTGGGGGTGGTCCCAAGGGTCGGCTCATTAATTCATGGGGATTTTCCTTGAGTGAATCTCCTTTATGAGAGAGGGGGCGGAACCCTAGAAGTCGGTTCAACGCACGACCCGAAGCGGTTCCCTCGGTCCACGTGTCCTCTCTTTCTCCGCCTATAAATAGGGGTAATTAAGAGAAGAAAACTCTTTACTTTCTCTTTCAATCCGAGCTTTTTCTGTACTTGCTGTCATCTTCTTCCTTTTTAATCTTCCATGGCTCCCAAGAAGACAGCTGCAGCCAAGGGTAAGGCGGCGAAGGGCAAAGGAGTTGCCTCTGCTTCGGTGGCGACGAACATGGCGGCTCCTCCGCTGGCCGACGTGCCCGTCGTTCATCCCGAAGTCCATCCTCCCTTTGCTGGTAAAGGCATTGTAAAACCCTAACTGTCATGGCTATGCTGCATATTTTATGCACAAGCCTAAATTGAGAACCCTAACTGTCAGGGCTATGTTGCATATTTTATGCACAAGCCTTCGTCTTCGTGTGTGCCGCATGTGCGTCTCATGTTTGAGCCGCATGGGGTATATTCCCTATCTGAGCCGCATGAGATTTGTCATTGTGGTCGCATAAGCACTTCGTCTATTGGGCCGCATGAACTCGTCATAAGTTCACTCGCTCTGAACCGCATAAGCTTAACTGAATCGGGCCGCATAAGCTCAATCGAACTGGACTGCCTGGACTTATCTGTCTTGGACCGCATAAGCTCCTCTGTTCAGAGCTGCATAAGCTCATCTGACTGTTTATTTCCCTTGTTCTCGGTTCTTGTAGGATCTCCACCGAAGGCCGGGATCTTTGTGAAAGAAGAGCCACTGCCTTCTTTCATCAAACAGGAGTTATCACCCATTAAGGAGGAGGTGATACCAAAAGAAGAGCCAGCGCCTGAAGGGGAGGGAAGCCTCCCAAAAACTGCTAAAAGGGAGGAGCCAGAGTCTGAGGATGGTAGTGGTGGGCATTCTGATTCTCCTGCTCTAGACGAGGATCTTTCTCAGTTGCATCTTTCATACGCAAGGTGGTTGAGGAACTGGTATATGCGCCCCCGCAACTAGAGTTCACTGGCTTTTGTAGATGTCTCTCTTTTGTCTTCGATGTTTCTGTCTGTCTTTTAACCGTAGTTTGCATCTTGTTTTTCTTTTCTGTCTGAAAATGAGTGATGAAGAACTTCTTTTGATTTTGCTCGTAGTTGTGTGAATGTAATCGGTTTCTTTGAATGAATGGAATATACTTGCTTCCCTCTTTGCTTGTAATAGTTATTCTAATGGGATGTTTTGTGTGGACCTATTATCCTTGGCATACTCCGGTTGTGGGTACGGATAATAAGTTGAAAGGGGACCGACATACTTACTCAGAGGTAATGAGGACGTGGCAAGCATGAAGGTTTCTTCGACGGATCCTTCCCACTCAGAGGTAGCGAGGACATGGCAGGAGTGGGCTCAATAAAGAGGGTACATAGAACGACTCAGAGGTAATGAGGACGTGGAAGTTCTATGCAGGGGGTGATTTGTTTTTGGCGGAAGAGAAACAACTCAGAGGTAACATCGACGTGGTTGTTTCGGAAATTTGTGGATCTGTTACCCTTTTTGTGCACTGGTGGTGCGGGTATTAGACCAAGCGGAAAACACATTTTTAGGGAGTAAATTCAGAGGTACAATGGTACGTGACTTACTACCTAGAAGATGCGACATGATGTTGGCCAGAGAGTAAGTTCAGCGGTTCCAGGAGGGTACATAACTTGACAATCTGAAAATTTGTAGTCAGAGTGTGAGTTCAGCGGTACCAGGAGGGTACATGACTCACACCTTGTGAAATCTGGGATCAGAGCGTGGGTTCAACGGTACCAGGAGGGTACGTAACTCACACCCTGAGAAATCTGGAATCAAAATATGGGTTCAACGGTACCAGGAGGGTACGTAACTCACACCCTGAGAAATCTGGAATCAGAATATGGGTTCAGCGGTACCAGGAGGGTACATAACTCACACCCTGAGGAATCCTAGATCAGAGCGTGGGTTCAGATATTTGTGGTCAACCGAGGGCATTTGTGGTCATCGGAGGACATTTGTGGACCTATTATCCTTAGCGTACTCCGGTTGTGGGTACGGATAATAAGTTGAAAGGGGACCGACATACTTACTCAGAGGTAATGAGGACGTGGCAAGCATGAAGGTTTCTTCGACGGAGCCTTCCCACTCAGAGGTAGCAAGGACATGGCAGGAGTGGGCTCAATGAAGAGGGAACATAGAACGACTCAGAGGTAATGAGGACGTGGAAGTTCTATGCAGGGGGTGATTTATTTTTGGTGGAAGAGAAACAACTCAAAGGTAACATCGACGTGGTTGTTTTAGAAATTTGTGGATCTGTTACCCTTTTTGTGCACTGGTGGTGCGGGTATTAGATCAAGCGGAAAACACATTTTTAGGGAGTAAATTCAGAGGTACAATGGTACATGACTTACTACCTAGAAGATGCGACATGATGTTGGCCAGAGAGTAAGTTTAGCGGTACCGGGAGGGTACATAACTCATACTCTGAGGAATCTTGGATCAGAGCGTGGGTTCAGCGGTACCAGGAGGGTACGAAACTCACACCCTGAGGAATCTTGGATCAGAGCGTGGGTTCAGCGGTACCATGAGGGTACGTAACTCACACCCTGAGAAGTCTGGGATCAGAATATGGGTTCAGCGGTACCAGGAGGGTACATAACTCACACCCTGAGGAATCTTGGATCAGAGCGTAGGTTTAGCGGTACCAGGAGGGTACATAACTCACACCCTGAGAAATCTGGGATCAGAATATGGGTTAAGCGGTACCAGGAGGGTACATAACTCACACCCTGAGGAATCTTGGATCAGAGCGTAGGTTCAGCGGTACCAGGAGGGTACATAACTCACACCTTGAGGAATCTTAGATCAGAGCGTAGGTTTAGCGGTACCAGGAGGGTACGTAACTCACACCCTGAGAAATCTGGGATCAGAATATGGGTTAAGCGGTACCAGGAGGGTACATAACTCACACCCTGAGGAATCTTGGATCAGAGCGTAGGTTCAGCGGTACCAGAAGGGTATATAACTCACACCCTGAGGAATCTTGGATCAGAGCGTGGGTTCAGCGGTACCAGGAGGGTACGTAACTCACACCCTAAGAAATCTGGGATCAGAATATGGGTTCAGCGGTACCGGGAGGGTACATAACTCACACCCTGAGAAATCTTGTTAGGGGATGTCATTTAGACATAATATTTCTTCAGAAACTTGCCGTTGACGGGTAGCATGAGCAAGTCTCCATTTTGCTTGGCGAGGCGATAAGCTCCATTGGAAAATACAGACTCGATGATGAACGGGCCTTCCCATTTTGGCTGGAATTTGCCGGCGGTCTTGTGAGTCATGACCATCGACCTTCGGACTGCCAAAACGAGATCACCCACTTGGAATGTTCTGATTTTAACTTTTTTGTTGAAAGCCCCAGAGATACGCACTTGATAGAGCTCGATTCGTTGTTGAATTAACAGGCGCTTCTCGTCTAAAGCCTCCAACTCCTGTAGTCGGCGATCGTAGTTCTCATCTGTCGTCAATCGATAGGTGAGGGCGACACAAAGCGAGGGGATTTGGGTCTCCAGAGAGAGAACTTCCTCGCTGCCGTCTACCATGGAGAATGGAGTATTTCCGGTGGCCGTCCGAACTGTAGTACGGTAGGCCCACATGCATTCGCCAAGCTTCTCATTCCAGTCGCATTTGTTAGAAGACACGAACTTCTTGAGCAGCTCGATTATAGTTTTGTTGAAGGCTTCCGCCAACCCATTCGCTGCTGGATTGTATGGTGTTGAAGCGATGTTCTGGATGTGGTGTTTATCGCAGAAGCGATAGAAGGCGTGGCTTGCGAACTGCGGACCATTGTCGTGGATGATCCTTCGGGGCAGTCCAAAACGATAGATGACGTGGTGCTTAAGGAAGCTAATCACGTTTGAATTCTTCACCTCTGCTAGCGGGACAGCTTCCGCCCATTTGGAGAAGTAATCTGTGATGGCGAGTATGAAGCGGTGGCCTCTGGATGAAGGTAGGGTGATAGGACCAATGATGTCCATTCCCCATGCCTCAAATGGCCAGGAAGCCACTGTTGGATGTAGAAATTCGGATGGTTGATGGATGAAATCTGTGTGGACTTGACAGGCCTTGCACTTCCTTGCATAGTCTATCGCGTCTGCTACCATCGTGGGCCAGTAGTAACCCATTCGGCGAAGGCGATCTTGTAGCTTTGGGCCAGGCTGATGGGCCCCGCAGACGCCATCATGTGCTTTGTGCACGGCTTCTTTGGCTTCTGTATTTGACAGACACCGAAGCAGCAATTCATCGTAGGATCGTCGATATAGCATTTTCGTCTCCGCATCATAGAAGAACCTGAGGGAAGGTCTTCTGATAGAAGTGGCTTCTTTTGGATTCTTCGGTAATATGCCGTAGACTACGAAGACAATGAATGGATGTCTCCAATCTGGCGTTTCATCGACCGTAAGAGCAGAGTGGCTCTCAACACATCGAACATTGTTTCTGGGGCAGACCAACTCACGACCTATTACGTCCACCGTGTGGTGTTCATGACTTGGAACTGCTAGGGAAGCAGCGAGGCCTGCTAGGGCGTCAGCTTCAATATTCTGGAGCCTGGGCACGTGTTCTATGAAGAACCCTTCCAAGGACGAGATGATGTCAATTGCTATTTGATGGTAGGGGATCATGTCTTCGTGTCGAACTTCATACGAACCCCTGATTTGATTGACGATTAGCTGTGAATCGCCATATGCTTCGAGGTGTTCTACCCCAGTTCTTTTGCAAGTCGGAGGCCGATAACCACAGCGTTGTACTCAGCCACATTGTTCGAGCAGGGCTCCGTAAGAGAGTAAGCTCGATTGATTACTAGTCCGGAGGGAGAAATTAGCACTACCCCGACTCCAGCGACGATGTTGCCCTTGGGCCTAGTTCTCGAAGCGCCGTCGAAGAACATTCGCCAGATGGCATCGTTGGAGACCACATTTGAATTGGCGACTTCATCGAGAATTTCTTCGTCTATTCGGGTCGACTCCGAACCTGGATGTGCTGCTAAGAAGTCTGCCAGAGCTTGACCTTTAACAGCCTTTTGTGGGACGAAGATCATGTGGTAGGGAGATAATAATATCGCCCAGGTAGCGAGGCGAGAGCTGAGAGCGCCTGGCTTAGTCATGAGTACCCTGAGAGGGTTGACTCGTGATATCATGTGGATAGTTTGTCCTGTAACGTAGTGTCGCATCTTCTGGATAGCGAACACCAAAGCAAGACATTCTTTTTCTATGGCAGTATATCTATGTTCGGGCCCTATCATCATCCGGCTGAGATAATAGATGGCCTGTTCATGGCCTAAGTCATTGTTCTATGCTAGTAGAGCACCGAGGGAGTGCTCCATCGCTCGTACATAGAGCAGGAATGGCTTCCCTGCCACCGGGGCCACCAGGGCTGGAGGACTTGCCAGATATTCTTTGATGCTGTCAAACGCGCGTTGGCACTCCTCGTCCCATACGAATGAGACGCCCTTCTTCATGAGGTGGGAGAAGGGTTGACATCACCCAGAGAGGTTAGAGATGAACCTTCTGATATAAGCCAGCCTTCCTTGAAGGCCTCGGAGTTCACGGAGATTTCTCGGGGGACCCATCTCCATGATTGCCTTCGTCTTCTCTGGATCTATGTGAATTCCCTGGGCAGTGATGATAAAACCCAAGAACTTTCTACTAGATACGCCCAAGAAGGATTTGGTAGGATTCATTTTCAGATTGTGTGCTCGTATCAGGTCGAAGACCGTCCTCAGATCCTGCAGATGGTCTCCCTTGGAGCGGCTCTTGACCGCGATATCATCGACATAACACTCCACGGTCTTGCGTAGGTGGTCCCTGAAGATGACGCTCATGGCTCTTTGGTAAGTGGCACCAGCGTTCCTTAGACCGAAGGGCATGACTGTGTAACAGTACACGCCGATAGGTGTTCGGAACGATGTGTGCTTCTCGTCGTCAGAAAACATCTTGATTTGGTTATATCCTGAGAAGCCATCCATGAACGACATGCGCTCAAAGCTGCACGTGTTGTCAATCATGATGTCCGTGATGGAAAGAGGGAACTCATCCTTAGGACACGCTTCATTTAAATTTTGGAAGTCGATGCAAATTTGAATCTTTCCATTCTTCTTGGGGACTGGTACTATGTTGGCGACCCAGTCTGGATGTTGTTCCTCCTGGATGAAACTGCTGGTTATTAATTTGTTGACCTGGGCTTCGATGGCATTCATAATATCTGGACGGAACCGTCGTTGCTGTTGCTTGACCGGCTTCGCATCCGGACGAATGTTGAGTTTGTGAAGTACGATTTCGAGGTCCAATCCTGGCATGTCTTTGTAACTCCAGGCAAATATGTCAATATATTCTCTGATAAGTTGCAGAAGTGCCTCTCGCTCTTCGTCTGTCAGGCTCTTGCTGACGAAGATTGGCTTTGGAGATGACTCATCGCCGAGGTCAACTTGTATGACCTCATCTTCGGTAGGAGGTTCGTGGAGTTCGAAATGCTTCCCCAATTGTGCGTCTAGTTGCTGGACCCATGGCTCCAACTCGATAAGTTCCGGCACATCTTCGTCTTTTTCGTAGGCATCGGCAGATGCCATATTGACAGATAATGTTTCTCGGAAGATGTCTCCGATGCTGATGTCAGAATCAGAAGTTGGTGATCCGGTCGAATGAGAATGCCAGTCACATTCTTCATCTGAGCTCTCGGGAGTTGTTATGGGCGTAACATAGCCCAGACCACGTCCAGTCTTGCTATAGTAATCCCGTGGTTTTCCAGCCGGGACCGGAGGCTGTAAGGGTAATCGCCGTCCCGTGCCGTAGTTTAAACCTGGCATAGTTTCCAGATCATATCCCTGTTTTTGCATGAGATACTTGGATCGGGAGCTATACAGGTACAGGGGCAATCTTCCGGTATCGGGTTCGAAATCGACCTCTTCTATTGTGAATGGTTGTGGATCATTCTTTCGGCCGAAGATGATTGGACGTTCTTCTCCCTCGTGTATATGGTAGGCGTCTTCCATGGGAGTTAGTTGGTTTGCTGTGTATACATTTGTCACCTGCATGTGCAGGTGGATGCCTATACCGTATTCTTTAGCATACATTGTACAGAGCTTATCAAGCTCGCGGTAATTCAAAGATAGCCCTTTATTGATAAAGTAAGGTATCTTTTCTAGAGGGATTACATCGTCAGCAGATGGAACATCGATGTGGGCAGCCACATATTTAGCCAGCTCCGGCTCTTCTTTGGCCACCCCCTGTATGAATGAGGACTGGGAGGAAGACCTAGGCAGTTTGATCGTCAGGGGCTCTGCTGGCAGAGCAGAGCGTGGAGTCGTTGGCGTACTAGTGACCCCCGGCTTGGTGTTTGGTACTGGACGAGGAGTTGTTGGCTCGCTAGCACTCCCTGGTTTGATGTTTGGCGCCAGGCAAAGAGTTGTTGGCTCGCTGGCAGACCCTGGCTTGGCACCTGGAAGACGAATCGTCAGTGGCCTAGCAGAAGGATTGGACTGCTCTATTTGTTGGCCGACCCTAGGCTGCCAGATTGTCAGTGGCTCCATGGTGGGTCTTGGTGCCTTGCTGGATCTGGGGAGTCGGATCGTCATCTGCTCCTTTTGTGTAGTAAGCACAGGGAACCCGGTTATTTCTCGACGCAGAGTGGCTGTCAAGGGTGCTATGCTTCCTGGTTTGTGAGGCTGGAGGTGGATCCTCAAGGATGTCTCCGGCCCTGCAACAGTCTCTGTCGGCTCTTGGACATCCTCCTCAATCAGGTGCCTTTTTGACTTCTCGTACAAGCAAGAGTCGGAATAGTAAGATTCGACCCCCTTGAAAGGATCGATGTCAGCAAACTCCATCTTCACGAAGCCGTACTTGTCAATGTACTTGAAGCATTGGTGTAGGGTAGAAGGCACGATCATGTAGTCGTGTATCCATGGACACCCCAAGAGAATGTTGTAAGAGGTGTCTGTGTCGATGACATAGCAAGTCACCTCCGACTGAAGATCACCAATCTGGCACTTTAGACAGATTTTCCTAATGGGATAGCTCCTCCCAGAGTTGATCCCGCTGACGGCAGTGTTGGTTGGAGTCAGTCGATGCATTGGGATGCACAGATGATGGAGCAAGCTCTTCGGGATGATGCTTATTGAAGAACCCGGATCAATGTGCATGCGATCCACCTTAACGTCGCCGACGTATCCAGTATAATACAGAGGGCAGTCATGCAGGTTGGTTTTGATAAGCATGTCCTACGGAGTGAAGACGATATTGGGCATGGCTCCCGTACAAGCGCTATCTTGGAGATCTACAGGCAAGCCCTCGTCTGTGAGGTTGGCCTGAGCCAGATATGCGTCGACGTTCTGAAGCGCCTCGTTCAGTATGACGCAGACGTCCTTTGAAATCCTCAAGAGCTCATATAGTGACAACTTAGCCGGTGTGTTGCCTAGTTGTGCCAGGATGTCGAAGTTGTAAGGCTTCTCCAATCCCTGGGGCACATCTTTTCGGAGCATTGGCTTATCGAAGTGAGTCTCCTTCGGCCTAGGCTTGTCGGTCGTCGGAGGTTGAGAGGGCCCTGGAGCATCAGCACCAGCCGGTTGGCGCTCTTCAGTCGAGTCACCCGTTGTAGGCTGGGATTGTGCACCAGACCGGATGACGACAGCCGTAGCTTCTTCGGTATCTGCCGAGATTGTGCGGCAGGATTTCGTTTTCCCACCCCGCTTCTTACCAGCAGAGGATGATATTGGCTGGGTCACCTCACATACCAAGTCTGGGTGGACCCACATGACCTTCCCTCGTGATGTGGTGAGAGGCACTAGACCAGCAGCTTGGTCCCTGGGTGGTAGAAGATTGGTGACCTCCATCATGGCTGGAGGGATGGGTACCACACCATCATACGTCTTTATTGGCAGGAAGTTGCCAAATTGGACTGACACCATATTTGCAGCAACCACCACCTCTTCGAAATCGATGGCCAGGGCATTGGAGTCGATGAGGTGCTGGATATATTTCTTCAGCTGGAAGCAATCTTGGGTGGCATGGTGGACGTAGCGATGGTAGTGGCAGTATTTTGGGCTCTCCATCTCTGCCGGTCGCGGTTCACGTCTTGGAGGAGGGAGCTGAATCCTGTCTCCTTGGATGAGCATATCAAGGATGGGCTTGATATGACTGTCCTCGAAAGAGTAAGTCACCTGCGTCCATTGTTTTTCTGTTTCCTTTTGTTCAGGCTTCGGAGCTGTGTCGGCCACCATAGCCTGCTTGCCTTTGTTATCTCGGTTGGAGGAGTTACCCCCGTTGTTACTGTTGGTGTTAGGGCATTTGTCCCTATCCTCTCCATCCGAGATGTGTATTCCCAGTTGGTGAGCCTTCTTCAGCTTGTCTTCTGCGCTGGTGGCGCTGATGATGAAGGTTTTCCAATCCTTAAATTGACTTTCGCCCATCCAGAGGCTGATCGTGGGAAGCAGCCTCTTTTGGCAAATTTCAATTAAAGAGGAGTCTGGGTTGCCGGATGGCAGCTTCATAGCAGTCTGGCGGAACCGCTCAATATAGTTCCTTGTCAACTCCTTCTCTCCTTGGACCACATCCATGAGGGTCGACAAGCTTACGTCTTGCCCCACTTCATAGAATCTCTCCAAGAACATTCGTTTGAAGTCAGTGAAGGAGTAGATGCAGTTGTCTGGTAGGTTACGGTACCAATCGAAGACAACCCCTTCCAATGCTCCGATGAACAGACGCGTAAGGATGGCGTCGTCATGAGGCAGGTGGTCGGTTGTGACCTCGAAGTAGGTGACGTAACGACTAGCCGACGTCTTCTCGTCATATGGATTGATGTTGAACGGTTTATATTTCGGCGGGAAGGGAACATTCCTCTACTCCGCGGGATACGGTTATCGTATCCTGAGGTCTTGGCAGTTTTCCCGTGCATGGAACATGGTCCGAAGCTCCTAGACCTCTCGTCTCGCCTCCCTGGCCTCGTCTGCAACAGAGGGGGCTGATATTTCAGGGAGAATATCGCCCGGGTTTAGTATCGCCGAGTTCGAGTCCGCATTAGCCATAGGACCCGTGCTTGTTTGACCGGGCGTCCTTCCTTGTAGGGCCTGTAGGGCCGCTTTGATCTCATCCACAGATTTGACCAAGTGCTGGAGTATGGCCTCCAGAGTATCGATACGCTGTCGATCACTGGGGCCATCTTGATCACTGTTTGTCATGAACACCGTCCTCGCATGAGAGGTGGAAGGAGCAGTACAAGAAGTGTCTTCCGAATTATACCCTTGTGTAGAGAAGTCGTCGGGGTACGTCGGAATGTTGTCCTCCGGCTCGGACTCAGAAGAAGTGTTGCCCCCTGTGTAGGAGACTACCTCGTCTTGGGACCCGGAGACATCCTGAGAGCCGTCCGGATCTGTTGTTTCTCCTTAAAACATCGGGTTATCGTGAAGGTTTGGAGGATCACTACCCCAGCTTTGGCTACTCCCAGCGATGCAGATGACGAATCTTCAAATGCTAAAAATTTCGTCTTGGAGCGAGTACCCTGAAAAACTCCCTCTGTCGCAGCCGTGGAAAGCCGCTTGGCAGAGAGCTTTTTGGTTGAGATCTTCGGGCTGGAGATGCTTGTCTTCTTCCCTCTTCCGCTGCCAGGGATCTTCAGAGCGGAGTTGCAGGAGGGAACGAGAAGCGCCTCGTCTTCTGAGACTGGTTCTGGCTGTTGCAGTCGTTGGAAGACTGACTGATGGCCCTCTTGTATTGCTGCCTTGCTGCAGCAGCAGTTGACAATGATCTGAGTGCAGTGATGTCCATGAAGGGACTCTCCGCATGTCGAGCTTTCTTTTCTCCTCTTGTGCTTGTGAAGAATCACATCACGCAAGTCATTTGCCTTGCGGGCCTGGCAGCCTTGAACATGCGAGCGTGACGACACCATGTTTGCTCCTAGTTCAGGAGACTTTTGTGAACCGTCATGTCCGCTTGCCGTCGGGGGCTGAACACGGTTGGTTCGGTACAACTTCCCATCAGGGGCCCGCGTAATAGTCAACGGAACGCCCTGATAGTCAGAGGTTGGGGCAGCTGACTGAGCTCTACGAGCCCGCGCTGCCCTGGATTTCTTTCCCTTAGCGCCCGAAGGTGCGTAGTAGGAAGAATCCATATGGTGCATCACAGAGTTTGACACATTTTTCAGAGAACCCCCAAGATCAGAGCCGCATGAGAGGCGGTCAAAGACCGATCGCGAGCCGCATGGGCCAGAGGGTATGCGGCTGGAATCAGAGGCCGTGCAGGCTGTCTGCATGCGGCTGTCTTTAGTGGCCTCATGGGCCTTCTGTTTGCGGCCAGGAGTGGCGGCCGCATGAAGCTTCTGTATGCGGCCAGAAGTCGAGGCCGTATGAAGCTTCTGTATGCGGCCAGAAGTCGGGGCCGTATGAAGCTTCTGTATGCGGCCGGAAGTCGGGGCCGTATGAAGCTTCTGTATGCGGCCAGAAGTCGGGGCCATGCAGGCTGTCTGCATGCGGCTGACTTTTGTGGCAGCATGAATTTTCTCCTTGCGGCTGGCAGTTGTGGCCGTATAAGATTTTTTTCATGCGGTCAGCCTTCTTATATGACTCGGGCCGCATAGATGATCTCTTTGCCCCTGCAAGTCCAGCATCATAGTATTTTCTTCTGCCGGACTTGGGGACAGCAGAGTCCTCTATGGCCTGAAGTGGAGCCGCATGAGAGGCTTCTCCACCGTCTTAGGCAGCAGAGAGCATTTCTTCGAGAGCTTGGAGAGGAGCAAAAGACTTGGGCCTCTACTCCTTGCAGGCCTTCTTCGTGCGGGCTCGCTTCTGGACTGGGCCAGCGCTCCCATCGGAGTGCATTTCTTCAAACGCCTGTTGGTCGAATCGGGCGACCATTATTTGTTGAGTGGAGCCAAGTTTGGCTACGTCTGATTGCGTCACCAACTTCTTAGCCGTGGAGAAGTTTGTCCCCAGCAGAGTAGCCATCGTATTTGTCATTGATTGTAAAAAGGATAGAACAATTATCGAAGGACTGAACTTTAACTCACAATTACAAACTCGCTCGTACAAAGAAAGCCTAGGAATGAAAACCTAGGTACAGCAATCTAAGTACGATTGTTTATTTTAGATTCTGGGGGGTGAAGATGGAGGCTCGGGAAAGCGACGGCAGCTCTGCCTTACTCCTTGGACGATCGGACGTAACTTTGGCTCTGTGGAAGAAAAGTTCTGGATGCTCTGTCTTCTCCAAGTCTCCAGGGGGGTGTAGTCTCTCTCTTTGTGCGTCTCTATGGTTCTTTCTGTGCGTGCCTGCAAGGGAATAGCACCTTGCTATTTATAGGAGTGGGGGTATCATTAGGGTTTGTAATGATCACCCCTTCTGGAAAGTCGACGGCTTGGGCTTTAATCAATCTGGGCCGTTCTTCATGAATGTGATGAATCTGAGCCATTAATGAGGATTACACCAAATCCTACGAGTGATTAATGCTGATTGCAATAAATCTCCCCTCATAATGATTTGCTGATATCTGCAGATCAGAATGAATAAATTTAATTCATTCTTTCGCCACGTGTCCCAGATTCTCGAGATTTGACCCAATCTTTGATTGCAATGAATCTAGTTTATTGAGATTTGATTGGCTTTATGGCACGTGTCCTGCCACATGTCTTAATTGTTGTATTCGTTGAGCCGCATGAAGGGTATTCATATCTGAGCCGCATGAGGGTTACCATGACCGAGCCGCATGAAGGTTGTCATGACCGAGCCGCATAAAGGTTATCATGACTGAGCCGCATGGGTGTCTTCATGGCCGAGCCGCATGGATGTCGTCATGGCTGAGCCGCATGGGTGCCTTCGTGGCTGAGCCACATAGGGTAGTTCGCGCGAGCCGCATGGGATAGCTTCTGCCTGAGCCGCATAGGGTGGCTTCTGCTTGAGCCGCATAGGGCGGCCTCTGTCTGAGCCGTATAGGGTGACTTCTGCTTGAGCCGCATAGGATGACTTCTGCTTGAGCCGTATAGGGCGGCCTCTGTCTGAGCCGCATGCGACTGTCCACGTGTCAAAGCCGCATAAAGGTCTTTGGAATTTGATAGACTTTGTCAGAGATTTCCTTCGTTTCCCTAGGAGTCTGTAATTATGACGGAGTCATTATTGCATCTTTTGTATCAGAGATGTCAGCAGTCAGAGCTGTCAGCTGTCAGAGCTGTCAGCCGTTAAGGCATTTAATGCAGTAAAAGACAAAAAGCTGTTTGGAAGCCACGTGGCTCTGGGTCTATCCAAGCCGCATGGCTCTCTGAACCGCATGGGCTCTCTGAGCCGAATGGGGATCCTTGGCCGCATGGATCTTTCTTTATTCTTTTCTATGCTTCTACATAATCGTGAGCAAATATAAAATTTACAAAGACGTAGAGAATTTCTAGGAGAATTTTCAAGGCAGAGTGGATTTAGATTTCTAAGGGTTTAGTCAGCTGTGCAGGCTCGTACCGGTACAGTTACGTAACCGATACGATATGCTCTGACCTGCATGGGCCACCAAAAAAACTTGTCACGACCCGCACCCACTTTCTGGACGCGAGCTCATGAGCAAGCCAGTTACGCATCAAACGGACTCCAGCCCGACTCGAATACGTAAACGCTGTCACAGCTAGGATAAACTGCCAAATCATGGCAAACAAATCTATATCTCAATCCGCAATAAAAATATGAAACATGAATGAATACTACGGGTCATGGTCTGTAGCCCACTAGCATATATGTCCGATAAGACTCTAAAGAAAGTAACAAGAGTCTAAACTGAATCTGGAAACATGATAAAGTAAGAAAGCATGAAAGGATAACAATGTAATAATGATACCTGAATCCCACATGCGGATCATCGCATCCAAAACCCACATGAATCGCAAATCCTCCGCCACCCACAACTACTATCTAACTCCATGCAACCGCTAAACCTGAGGAGATCATCAGGTCCTCAGAGGACATAGCAAGATACAGAATATACATGCCTATCTAACAGTTTATCATATAATAAAAAAAATACAGGAAATAAACAAGAAAAGACCTGTCAGCACGAAACACGACTATACACGACTGGAAGAACCACTACGCCGAGACGAACTGCTGGAGAAGAACAAGAGAACACGATATCACGATGTCAATGGATAACCAATCGAATACTCAAACCCTCGCCCCTAGTATGGACTCGCAGGTTTGAACAACTACTAGCCCTCGCCCCTAGTGTGGACTCGCAGTCTAGCATCACCCTCGTCCCTAGTGTGGACTCGCAGGTGTGAACCATATACTACTAACCCTCGTCCCTGGTGTGGACTCGCAGGCTACCATCACCCTCGCCTCTAATATGGACTTGCAGGTGTGGACAGATAACTACTAACCCTCGCCCCTAATGTGGACTCGCAGGTTAGCTTAACTACTAACCCTCGCCTCTGATGTGGACTCGTAGGTTAGCTTAACTACTAACCCTCGCCCCTGATGTGGACTCGCAGGTTAGCTTCAAGATTTCAAAACAAAGAGGTAAAGTAGTTCCGATATGACTTATTCATCCTATGACACGATGCAACTCAGTCCAAGTACAAGTGATGACATGTCACGACCCAATCACGATACACGAGAAAACCAATCCAATATGAACTACAAAGTTAACTATAAACAAGGCTATATATATACTAGCATGCATGATATACAAATCACATATAAATAATTAACTAGTAAAACTGTATAATAATATAAATATGCATGTAAATAAACTGTAGAGGGAGGCAAGCTATCTTGCCTGGAAGTTGCACGCAGATCCAATAACATTCTAGTCCACTGCTAAGCCATAAAGTCCAAATCATCACAACTGTCTCCAAAAACTAAAACAGACAATGCCAACAGTCTCAGAATAGTTAAATTAGCTAAGATTGCCAGACCTTAAGTCCAATTCTGAACACAGGGGCAAAACGGTAATTTTGGACAACAACGATCTCCGCCGTTGGACCCACTTTTGTACTGAAAAGCGTGCCAGAGTCAATGGTCTCTAAAGTCGTCAAACTACATGTCAACAGGTCCAGTTTTTTGATACGAATCCAACCGTATGTCCGAAGTTGGATTCCGGTGGGTCGTGCACAAAATTACCCGTTGAGTCGGACCGTGGGACCCGCAAAACGGCGATCCGATCCACTGTCTCAGAATCGGACCAAACTTGGCATACAAGACCAGAAAAATGATACGGTCCTGTTGGCGTAAGTTTCATCTCGATCTGACAAGTGTGCACAAAGTAATTGGGAAAATTTGCACAGAGGTCAATACGGTGAATTTCGACGAATACGTATCAAATTCGTCGCGCACACGCGACCAATTTGAATTCTGTCAAAGTCCACACGTCCACGAAGCCGTTACGCATCTTTCGATGCTTTCGGTTCGTGACCACGTCGCCCGGTTTGGCGGGACGCACGTCGTATCGAAGGTTTTCTAGATTTCGAAAACAGATTTTTGCTAAACTTCGGAATCTGATTTCTCGGTACGTATTCGACAAAATTTAATTCCGTAAAAAGGGATTCTAAGCACTATAGATTGTTTATGAATTTTTTCAAAAGGATTTTCAATTTGATCTCTGGTTTGATGGAAATTGGGACTCAAAGTAGGGAGTTTGGGCATTTTTACGTCCTGTTCCGAACAGGTTTTTGGTCGACTTCTCGTCGAATTTATACATGGTTTTAGTCCGTTTTAAATAAAACTATTCGATGGGGTTAAGAGGTGTATAGGTTAGGTTCTAACCAGAAGGAGTAGATCGAAAAATGATTGATCGCGCGTTGCGATATCACACTGCGAAGTCTGCTTCGAAGGCTACTGCTGCTGTCGTTTCCAGCGGTTACCCGCTATCGTCGTTTCCGGCCGGCGGATGGCCCTGCGCTGCGGCGCGGTCGTCAGGGGGGGTCGCCGGGACGTGGTGGTTGTGAGGCGGCTAGGTTTGGTTAGGGTTTTCGTGAGAAAACTCCCTCGATCTCTCGATCTTCAAGTATATATACGCGCTGCGTATATGACCCGCTCGGGTCGGGTTAGGCCGAGCATGGGGGGAGGAAAAGTTATGCTGTTGAGTTTGAATTATTCCTGTGCATGGGAGAAGACTTGGGCTGCTCTGTTGGGGAGTTTTGGCTAGGGAGTTTGTGGGCTTCGGGGATGGGCCGACTGCTATGGCTGGCTTTGTGGCTGGGCGGCCTGGGGCCAGTTTGGGCTCGGCCTGGCTTAGGAATTATTGGGCTAGGTTCGGTTTGCCCTTTGGTTAATTGTTTTTTTTATTTATAAAACTCCCTATATATATATATTATATATATATATATATATATATATATATATATATATATATATATATATATATATATTTATATATATAAATAAATCCACATGCACTTATTTAATATATATGTGTACATACATATATAATATATTTATATATACAAACACACATACATACACATGTATATATATACACATATATATATTTTTTTCTATATTTCAATTTAGCATCTCAAAATATTAACAAGTATATATACATACACGCACACACCTATTTATATACATTAATAAATTCTAAATAATCTTCAATAATATATATTTCTAGAGTAGGGCCTATATAAATATGAATGTATATATCATACATTTATTTAACAAATACAACCAATAATAATAATAATATTATATAATAGTATCCTTAATAACAAAATAATAATATTAATAACAATAACGAAATTAAATAAACCAATATTGGGGTATATACCATTTTTCACAGTCTAATAATCTCAAAAGTGTACAAGGACCTATTTTATACAATATCATTGAATATCAATTAATAATGATATTTATAATATTAAATTATGAATATCTAGAAATATTCATTAAATCATTAAAACGGAAAACAACGTACTCATACCAAAATACAACAACACGAATGTCATTGGACGTCTCGCATTATTACATGGGCTTGGGCTTATCTTGGGTCCTATCTGGACTAATTTGGTATAACCGAATTTTCTAAAAGTCCATATATTAGTAAATAACTTAATTAAACTATTTATAGGGATTAACTCGCAACTTGGTCTGGTTTTCTTAGTTAGGACACACATATGGCTGGGTCTTCCCTGGCATGGCTAATACACTAGTCAGGGCATGCCACTGTACTATCCGTGCTATGATTCCTAGTAGTTTTGTACTTCAAAACTCTACCACAACTAAAGGCATCTACCGTAATAATTAACTAATAATTATTTATATAAAAGAAATTTTAAAAATCACCATTTAAATCAATTAAATAATTCAAAAATATTTCAAAGAATTTTACGGGAAGAGGAGTTACAAATCTACCCATCTTAAAAATAATTTTGTCCTCGAAATTCTAATTCATGACTATTCTTTAAAATTTTAAAGTCCACTATTACCTTAATCTTCTCAATTTAATTCCTCAAAAATATTTTATAACCTTCTCTAGTGGTTTGGTATTTACGAAATCTCGAGAACTTCTACCCACCTTAGGTCACACTACTCCCTTGGAACAATGGTCACTAAAATCTTATAATCTTCTAACCAGTGACTAATAATTCTACCAAAAATATCTAGGACATATAGTATCGATAATCTCTCATATCTATAAACAACCAAAACTCAATAATCATGCAATATTATACTATAATTTAAGAATTTCTGATGAATCCTAGACAGCACGATCATTCGTCACCCCGGAATAGGAGGGGACGAGAATCAATGGTACGGAAAGCAAAGAAGTATAATCAAGAGCAAATATGAAATTTACAAGGATGTAGAGAATTTCTAGGAGAATTTTTAAGGCAGAGTGGATTGAGATTTCTAAGGGTTTAGTCAGTTGTGCAGGCTCGTACCGGTACAGTTACGTAACCGATACGATATGCTCTAACCTACGTGGGCCACCAAAAAAACTTATCACGACCCACACCCACTTTTCGGACGCGAGCTCATGAGCAAGCCAGCTACGCATCAAGCGGACTCCAGCCTAACTCGAATACGTAAACGCTGTCACAGCTAGGGTAAACTGCCAAATCATGGCAAACAAATCTATATCTCAATCCATAATAAGAATATGAAACGTGAATGAATACTACGGGTCATGGTCTGCAGTCCACTAGCATATATGTCCGATAAGACTCTAAAGAAAGTAACAAGAGTCTAAACTGAATCAGGAAATATGATAAAGTAAGAAAGCACGAAAGGATAACAACGTAATAATGATACCTGAATCCCACATGCGGATCATCACATTCGAAACCCATATGAATCGCAAATCCTCCGCCACCCAGAACTACTAGCTAACTCCATGCAACCGCTAAACCTGAGGAGATCATCAGGTCCTCAGAGGACATAGCAAGATACATAATATACATGCCTATCTAACAGTTTATCATGCAATAAAAAAATACAGGAAATAAACGAGAAAAGACCAACCAGCACGAAATACGACTATACACGACTGGAATAACCACTACGCCTAAATGAACTGCTGGAGAAGAACAAGAGAACACGATATCATGATATCAATGGATAACCAATCGAATACTCAAACCCTCGCCCCTAGTGTGGACTCGTAGGTTTAAACAACTACTAGCCCTCGCCCCTAGTATGGACTCGCAGGCTAGCATCACCCTCGTCCCTAGTGTGGACTCGCAGGTGTGAACCATATACTACTAACCCTCGTCCCTGGTGTGGACTCGCAGGCTAGCATCACCCTCGCCCCTAATATGGACTTGCAGGTGTGGACAGATAACTACTAACCCTCGCCCCTAATGTGGTCTCACAGGTTAGCTTAACTACTAACCCTCGCCCCTGATGTGGACTCGCAGGTTAGCTTCAAGATTTTAAGACAAGGAGGTAAAGCAGTTTCGATATGACTTATTCATCCTATGACACGATGCAACTCAGTCCAAGTACAAGTGATGACACGTCACGACCCAATCACGATACACGAGAAAACTAATCTAATATGAACTACAAAGTTAACTATAAACAAGGCTATATATATACTAGCATGCATGATATACAAATCACATATAAATAATCAACTAGTAAAACTGTATAATAATATAAATATGCATGTAAATAAACAGTAGAGGGAGGCAAGGTATCTTGCATGGATGTTGCACGCAGATCCAATAACAATCTAGTCCACTGCTAAGCCATAAAGTCCAAATCATCATAACTGTCTCTGAAAGCTGAAACAGACAATGCCAACAGTCTCAGAATAGTCAAATTAGCTAGGATTGCCTGTACTTAAGTCTAATTCTGAACACAGGGGCAAAACGATAATTTCGGGCAAAAATGATGTCCGCCGTTGGACCCGCTTTTGTACCGAAAAGTGTGCCAAAGTCAATGGTCTCTAAAGTCATTAAACTATATGTCAACAGGTCTGGTTTTTTGATACAAACCCAACCGTATGTCCGAAGTTGTATTCTGGTGGGCCGTGCACAAAATCACTCGTTGAGTCGGACCGTAGGGCCCGCAAAACGGCGATCCGATCCACTGTCTCAGAATTAGACCAAACTTGGCATATAGGACAAGAAAAACGATACGGTTCTGTTGGCGCAAGTTTCGTCTCGATCTGACAAGCATGCACAAAGTAATTGGGAAAATTTGCACAGGGGTAGATACAGTAAATTTTGACGGATACGCATCAAATTCGTCATGCACACGCGACCAATTTGAATTCCGTCAAAGTCCACACGTCCACGAAGCCGTTATGTACCTTTTGATGCTTTCAGATTGCGACCACATCGCCCGGTTTGGCGGGACGCACGTCATATCGAAGGTTTTCTAGATTTCGAAAATAGGTTTTTGCTAAACTTCATAATCCGATTTCTCGGCACGTATTCGATGAAATTTAATTCCGTAAAAAGGGATTCGAAGCCCTATAGATTTTTTACGAATTTGTTCAAATGGATTTTCAAGTTGATCACTAGTTTGATGGAAATTTGGACTCAAAGTAGGGAGTTTGGGCAGTTTTACGTCATGTTTCGAACAGGTTTTTGGTCGACTTCTCGTCGAATTTCTACATGGTTTTAGTCCGTTTTAAATAAAACTATTCGATGGGGTTAAGAGGTGTATAGTTTAGGTTCTAACCTGATGGATTAGATCGAAAAATAATTGATCGCGCGTTGCGATATCACGCTGCGAAGTCTGCTTCGAAGGCTACTGCTGCTATCGTTTCCAGCGGATACCCACCGCCGCTGTCGCCGTTTTCGGTCGGCGGATGGCCCTGTGCGGCGACGCGGTCGTCAAGGGGGGTCGCCGGGACGTGGTCGTTGTGAGGCGGCTAGGTTTGCTTAGGGTTTCTGTGAGAAAACTCCTTCGATCTTTCGATCTTCAAGTATATATACGCGCTGCTTATATGACCTGCTCGGGTCGGGTTAGGCTGAGCGTGGGGGAAGGAAAAGTTATGCTGTTGAGTTTGAATTATTCCTGTGCGTGGGAGAAGACTTGGGCTGCTCTGTTGGAGAGTTTGGGCTCAGGGAGTTTGCGGGGTTCGGGGATGGGCCGACTGCTATGGCTGGCTTTGTGGCTGGGTGGCCTGGGGCCAGTTTGGGCTCGGCCTGGCTTGGGAATTACTGGGCTAGGTTCTGTTTTCCTTTTGGTTAATTGTTTTCTTTTATTTATAAAACTCCCTATATATATATATATTTATATATATATAAATCCACATGCACTTATTTAATATATATGTGTACATACATATATAATATATTTATATATACAAACACACATACATACACATGTATATATATACACATATATATATTTTCTATATTTCAATTTAGCATCACAAAATATTAACAAGTATATATACATACACGCACACACCTATTTATATACATTAATAAATTCTAAATAATCTTCAATAATATCTATTTCTAGAGTAGGACCTATATAAATATGAATGTATATATCATACATTTATTTGACAAATACAACCAATAATAATAATAATAATAATAATATATAATAGTACCCTCAATAACATAATAATAATATTAATAACAATAACGAAATTAAATAAACCAATATTGGGGTATATACCATTTTGCACAGTCTAATAATCTCAAAAGTGTACAAGGACCTATTTTATACAATATCATTGAATATCAATTAATAATGATATTTATAATATTAAATTATGAATATCTAGAAATATTCATTAAATCATTAAAATTGAAAACAACGTACTCATACCAAAATATAACAACACGAATGTCATTGGACGTCCCGCATGATTACATGGGCGTAGGCTTGTCTTGGGTCCTATCTGGACTAATTTGGTATAACCGAATTTCCTAAAAGTCCATATATTTGTAAATAACTTAATTAAACTATTTATAGGGATTAACTCGCAACTTGGCCTGGTTTTCTTAGTTAGGACACACATATGGCTGGGTCTTCCCTGGCATGGCTAATACACTAGTCAGGGCATGCCACTGTACTATCCGTGCCATGATTCCTAGTCGTCTTGTACTCCAAAACTCCACCACAACTAAAGGCATCTATCGTAATAATTAACTAATAATTATTTATATAAAAGAAATTTTAAAAATCACCATTTTAATCAATTAAATAATTTAAAAATATTTCAAAGAATTTTACGGGAAGAGGAGTTACATCAGCTGCCCGTCATAAAACTAAATTTACTAAATATATTATTGTTGATGAACTTCCATTTACTTCGGATGAAATTGAATCTTTATATGATTATGCTACAATTGCTTTAAATCCATGTTTTAATAAAGTTACTAGAGGCACTGCTAGAAAAGAGGCTATTAGACTCTTTAAAGAAATGAGACTTGCTTTAAAAGAAACGTTTTCGCATGCTAATAAACTAGCTATTACTTCTGATTTGTGGACAAGTAAATAATACTATGCTTATATTTGTATCACGGCATACTATATAGATTCATTGTGGATGTTGCAAAAGTGCATCGTATGTTTAAAAACTTTAGAATTTCCACACACGGGCTCCGCAATTGTCACTTGTATTTCAAAACACTTGCGTGACTTTGATATTCACAACAAGATTCTATCTGTATCTTTTGATAATGCTAGTAATAATACTGCTACTATAAATTCATTGCCTTTACTATTTCAACCTATTTTGGAAGGTAGATTATTGCATATTAGGTGTGCTTGCAATATTATTAACTTAGTTGTAAAATAATGTCTTGAATTTTTTAGTACACATTTAGAAACACTCAGAAATTGTTTACACGGCTTGAACACGTCTCCAAGTAGGCAACAAGCTTTTAAGAACACATGTGCACATTTTAGTATTCATTTTACACGATTTGTTAAGGTTTTTCCACATAGATGGAATTCGACATATTTAATGTTGAAATCCGCACTTCCGTTTATGGATGCTATTACATATTTTTGTAACATGGATCTTAATTTTGAATATCCAGTAACTGAAGATGATTGGATAGTTGCATCTTCTATATGTGAATTTTTGGAAATTTTTACAAGGCTACATGCACTCTTTCTGGTGTATATTATCCTACTTCTTGCTTAGCTTTACGAGAACTTTTTAACATGTCTTGTTTGTTTTCTAAATATAGAAATGTTCTAAATTTTGACTATGTTGTCAAGAGAATGGAAGTTAAATTTACTAAATATTGGGGTGATGTACCTCTTTTATACTGTTTGTCTGCAATTTTTGATCCTACCATCAAATTAGATGGTGTAGAAGTTTTGTTAGATGGCTATGCTGATAACATGAAACTTAACCTTATGGATTTGAAATTAGAAGTAAAGGTAGTTTTAGAAAGATTAGTACTACTTTATGAAGATAATGTTGGGCCGACCCGACCCACTCAAGTTGGTACAAGTAGTAGCTCTGGCGTAGAGGACCACGCCCTTCGTTTATTAAGAAGGAAGAAACAAAGACAATCTTCCCAACCCACTCAAGAGTTGTCTTCATATTTAAGTTCTTATGAAGAAGAAGAGGAATCTTCAAATCACTTCACAATTTTAGAATGGTGGAAAAAATACGACAAAAGATTTCCTATACTTTCTATAATTGCACGTGATCTACTAATGGTGCCGGTGTCCACGGTAGCATCAGAGTCTTGTTTTAGTGCAGGATCAAGGATGTTGAGCCTAAAGAGGAGCCGGTTGAAGCCGGATATCTTGGAAGCTTGTGTTTGCGTTCAAGATTGGATTTTAGCAGAAAAAAGAACCCAAAACTAGAGGGATGAAGCTTATGACATCAATGAGCTGGACCTCGGATCACTTGGATTGGGTGAAGCTTCTACAACCGAGGAGGAGGACCAGGAAGAATGACTCAAGTCTAAGGTATGACCCTCCAAAAAAATATTCAAACTTTCAAACTTCAAACTTTCACACTTTCAAACTTAAAAAAAAAATCTTTCAAATTTTCAAACTTTCAAATATTCAAAAAATTAAAAAATTTTAAAAACTTTTAAGCTTTAAAAACTTTAAAACTTTTAAACTTTAAAAAATTAATAAAACTTTATTAAATACTTCAACAACATTAAACTTTAAACTTAAAAAACTTTCAAAAAATACTTTGAACTTTAAAAAAATCTTTAAAAATTTAAACTTAAAAATAAAAACTTTGAAACTTAAAAACTTAAAATTTAACTTTAAAACTTTAAAACTTAACATATAACTTTAAAAGTACAACTTTAAAAATACTTAAAAACTTTAAAAAAAACACAAAAACTTAAAAACAAAATTTTTTACCTCTGCCTATGACAAGCAAAGCTTGTCTTGCCGGTCCCAAGCCCGGATAAAAGAGGAGGTCAAAATTAAAAATTAATTTAATTAAAAACAGAAAAACTTAAAAAAAATATTAAAAAACACAAAACTTAAAAACATAATTTAATTAAAATTAAATTTAAAAAGATTAAAATTAAAAAAAATTAAAAGAATATAAAAGAAAAAGAAAATTAAAAAAATATAAAAATTAAAAGAATATAAATGTTAAAAAATATAAAAGTTAAAAGAAAATTATAAAAAAAACCAAGTAAACCGGACTGGCCCGCTGGACCGGCCCGAACCCGGCCCGCCCAAGCCCGCCCACGACCCGGACCGAACCGGCCCAGCCCTACCCAGATCGGGTCACTGGGCCGGGCTGGGTCCTGTGAACATGAACCGGGCCGGGCCAGGCCCGGCCCGCTAGATGAACCGGTCCGGGCTGGGCCCGGACCAGGCCCGGTCGGATCGTCTTTTCCTGGGCTCGGGCCGGTCGGGTTTAGCCCGAATAACACCTTGAAATGAAGGTGACGAAGCATCATGACATGGGAGTCAAGAAGTCAGAAGTCGAGAGCTAGAGGCATCCCTACAGGTTTTGTAGCTTGTGAAACCAAACAAAAATGTAAAACCATTTAGGACCTGTTTGGTAAAACATATTTGGAGCTAAAATTTAGGATTTTATAGATTTGGAATCAAATTCATAGAATTCTATGTTTGGTTGAAGTTGGATTTGAATATGGAAAGGAGATACTAAATTCAAATTTTAGATTTTGAACGAGAAAGTTGGATTTTTTTTAACTAATTTTGTTTTTCTATTAAATATTTAAATACTACTAATTAATAATTAAATAAAAAATAATAATAATTAAGTAATAATTAGTTATTATTTTATATATAATTTTTTTATTTTAATTAATATAAATACGTTCATCACTTAAATAATTAATTATTAACTATTAATTTTATTAACGAAAAATTTCATGAGAAGCAAAAATGTTTGTAAACATTGCGTAAAAGACATCAAGTTTAGGGAAATAACAAATGAGCACAGTCGCGCCCAAAAATAGGGCGTAGAAAATTTTGACGCCCTAATTTAGATCGTCAAAATTCATTCCTCTTTAATCCCATCCCTCTTATTCTTAATCTCTTCCCCTTATTATTAATCTCTTCCTCTTATTCTTATCGCCAGAATAAATAAAGTATATTAAAAAAGCACGCCCTTAAAAGGGGCGCCAAATTTTAGGCCAAAAAAATGCGCCCTAATCAAGAGCGTGGAATTTCTCCCCCGACGCGTGGCCTTCGGCTGTGCGACCTCGGCTGTGCGGCCTCGGCTTGTGCCGCGTGCCCCTCGGGTTGTGCGCGTGTTGCAGAGATTCCCTGCCCTTTTTTAGTTAACTTTTGACCAAAAAGAGATGGGGATTGTCGGCTTTAAGATGACATTATAAAATGTGTTTTGTCTTCTATTGTTAGCTACATGTATATAAGTGAAGTGAAGAACACTTCTTGTAGTAGCAGAGAAGAGAAGCGGAAGAAGAAAGAGGAAGAGAGTAACACAGGCAGTCGGAGGAGAAGAAGAATTATCTCTATCAAATAAAGTTAGTGAAACTTTTTTGTATAGCCAGTGTGTTAGTATAGTCTCAGAGATCCCGAAAAAAAATACGCCTTTAAGAAGGGTATAGATTTTACTATACAGTACAAGTTCTGCTCAAATTAATGTATAATATTTGTCATTAATTTATAGATGGATGTTCGAAATGACGGCCGGATATCAGGTAGACCTACAACACAGGGTATTATCTAGGAACGAGTCTGTCACGTTTCAGATCTGGTATTCGACGGAAAGGTATTTTAGTTAAAGTAAATTATCATTATTATAATTGATAATTATAGGCACTAAAAATTTCAGACATTATTTAGTTATATGATTATCCAACGGTAAAATTACGTGAGCATGGAGACTGGTGCCACGGATGGAATCTCACAACTCGTCATAATGAACTTGTTTCATCTTTTGGCTTTTCCTATGTTGACGCTATTCGTCTAAGGCGTCACGATAGAGATCTATTGTTGAGTTTGATAGAGCGGTGGTGGCCAGGACGCAACACATTTCAGCTTTCCTTGGAGGAAATGTCGATCACTCTGGCCGACGTGGCCATGATTTTGGGGTTACTAATTACTGGTAGCCCTATATATTTGAAGATGAGAGAAGTGTTGGAGATCTTATCAGAACATATCTTGGTGTGGTGCCGGAACCGGATCAAGGTACTAGTTCCGGTATCAAAATGACTTGGCTTCGAACAACTTTATGCATGTTCATCGGATTGGAAATACAGTAATTCCTGTAGACGAGCAACGGGTACGTTATACAGTTTTCTATAATTATTGTACTATATAATATAGTTTAATACTTGTTTATATTTGCATCTTGTATGTTGCACTAGAGCTTATTTACTAAGCCTGTGCGGTGCATTGTTATTTCCTAACGGGACCGGAAATAAGGTTACTGCAAACCTCCTCCCATTTTTTGAAGACTTACAAACTCCTACAAAGCATGCATGGGGTGCCGCAGTGTTAGCCTATGTTTATCATTCGATGACTAGTTTTGTTACTATTGGATCAGAAGGTGTTGTACACACCAATATATGTGGATGTATTACACATAAACAGGTATAATTGGGAAAAAATTCTTCATAAATGGTATATAAGTTAGAAAATTGATATCGTTTTATTGTCTATTAATCTGCAGCTATAGTCATACGAATATTTTTATATCGGTAGGCCACTTACTCGATACAGTGTAGATGAGCGGGTCATGCCCGCATGAGTGAGATGGAATTCAGATGATGTAGATACAGCTCACGGACTTACTAAAGTTGTCTCAATTTATCGTCATCTATTTGACACAATTCCTGCAAATGAGGTTAGTTGAGCCTATTATTATACATCTTTGTCACACTTTATCTAAATAATTTGTTTCATACTACTTAAACATCATATAGGCCGAACGGCACCATATTAGTACCTCAAAATGTGATTGAGGTGCACTTGGAGCTAGTATGCACAGATACCACCTCATCTACCATTCTCATATCATGTTTCATCCGGCTGATCGTGTCATGCACAGTTTGGGATGAAACAATTCATACCTCAAGAACCTTTGGCTGTTAGTCGGAGCAGAGGGTCAATCGCATCGCGAGCTCGCTCACATCTTCCAGGTTGGGAGAACAGGTTTGAGACGTACGGGGTGGAACATTGTCTCAAACGATGACATCGATACTTTGATTGTAAGTCATCTCTTGGAAAAAACCTGTATAAGTACAATTACTTTCTTATATTTGTCATGTTATATTATCTCTCTTGCAGTGCAAGGTAGCGAATCCTTGTACTTTGGTATGGGACTCCCCGCGTCAAAATCACGTTGGCAATTTGAAGAAGCCCAATTTCCTCACCGAGCTCTGGATGATACTAGCCTGCGTGTATGGGATACACAAGTAATATAATAGTATGTGTCTAAATTTTATTTAAATAAACTATGATCATTCTGAGTCTAACTCACTGAGAATGTAAATAATTTCAGCTCCAAAATTGGGAAGAGTTTGTAGGAACCCTAGAGGGGGGTGAATAGGGTCAAGCTAACTAATCAAGCACTTAGCAGAAACTAATTGGCAATTTAAAAAATATAAGTGCAAGAGAACAACAACAATACTGACACACGATATATCCTGGTATCCTTCCAAGGGGCACTCCAGTCCCGGAACTCTCTCCGGCTTTAATCCTATTTGAGTAAATAGTTACACACGAGTTTGGATCCGAAGAACTCGCCAACTTCTTACACGAGAGCTTTAGTCCGAAGGCCTCTCCGACTTCAACCGAGAGTTTGGATACGAAGACTCTCCAACTTCAACCGAGAGTTTGGATACGAAGACTCTCCAACTTCAACCGAGAGTTTTGATGCGAAGACTCTCCAACTTCAACCTTTCACAATAGGTTTTGATCTCCTTATACAAAAAGATGAAGATCTTACTTTTCAACTCAATAACTCTAACACAATTTGTGGATGACAAATGAAAGCTTTGTAGAGTTGTTTGTTGATAGGCTTTGGTGGTTTAGAAATTTTTAGGCATAAAGCATCAACCTTGAATGAAGGGTTCAAGGATATTTATAACCAAGCATTGAAAAGAGCTCAAAGGCAACTTTTCATTCAATAATCGGTATACCGTCGGTATACTGCGGTATACCATCGGTATGCCGATCTGGAATGCAACGGCTAGCAATATAGCCGTTGGGATCATTAAATGCTCGAAATTCCGACCGTTGGAATTTCAACGTTACTGAATCGTATACCGTCGGTATAGATCAGTATTCCGTCGGTATGCCGATTTTGTAGATAGAAACTTTCTGTAAAAAAAATCAGTATACCGTCGGTATGCAGATTTTCATCCGAAAATGATCCTGGGCTAATTTTTACCCTAGCTTTCGATTTTGCCATCATTTCTTGTGTTTACAATTATTCCTAAGACTCATTACAGACTCCAGAAATACTGTAGCACGTTCAGGCTTCTTCAGAGTCTTGAAATGATGATGGCATGGCTTGGCTTCTTTCTTTGATGGGTGCTGGCTTTTTCCTTTGGCGACAGCTGTCCAAAGATATCCAGTTTATGAAAACTGAATACCTATCTGGGAATGCGAGGCTCCGGAGATGTCGTCGGGTGGTTTAGAGAAATCTTGTGGGATCCGTCGTCCTTGGCCCCCAAGATTTTTTTTTGCATATATCCACATGATCTTGCTTATTGCTTTTCTGCATGTACATGTTAGACGAACAAAGTAATGTACATAGTAGCAAGTATGATAAGTTTAATGCACATTAGGACAATGCCGAGTTTAAGTATAAGTGCTAAGGTGATAGCATAAATGTTAGTGATATCATAATGATTAAACTTAATTGAATAACCACAATCAAAAACATAGTTTTGATTTTGGCAACCCGATTAAATTTAAGATAGATAAGCTCATATCACTAATAGGTAAACCAATAGGCACATATCACGAAAGGTATAAGTATAAGTAGAAATGCTATAGCGATAGTATGAAGATTAGTAATAATGAAATGCTAAACTTAACATATTAACCATATTCAAAAACATGATACAATCATTGGACCAACAATCTCCCCCTTTTTGATTATGGCAAATCGGTTAAGTTTAGTATGGACACAATAGATGCATGTATCACTAATATAGAGAAGACATACGCATATCACTGAAAGCATACTACTTAGATTACTTATAAATACATACTTAAACGTACTTCTCCCCCTTTGACATGATCAAAATAGGCTCTCCCGTACTAAGAAATAAAATAAAATCAATCTCAATCATAGAAATCAGAGCATGGGGAAGTCATAGACAATCATGATCATATACGAATGAAAAACAATGGAAAAAGGGTGTAATGACAAGTTTATAAAGCAACATTGCCAATGTAGAACATCAATTTTTTTTAAAAGAAGCATGTCAAAACACAATATAGTTGGTAAACAATAAAATTGATAAATAGTCAAAAAAAATAGTTTTACCAACTTGAAATCCAACAAAGAAACTCCAAAACATAATATTATATGAATTAAAAATCTAGTTTTGGAAGGAAGCGATATACCAATTGAAATAAAATTTCAATCAAGAATTTCAGTCAAAAGCCCTTGAGGATTAGATAATTACAAAGTAATTGATATAAAATAATCTCTTTATTTGCAAAATCTATTTGCTTACCCAAGTTAATGCATTTGAACTCAATTACCTTATCATGCTATGTGAAATCCTTTATATAAACATGAAGGTAAAGGAGAAAACTTGAGATAGAGACATTCAGTTGACTTGAATGCTCCCCCTCAAAGTATTACCAATATAGATAAACATGAATTTTAGGTAAGTCCTCAATAAGAAAAGCCAAATCAATTAAGCATATAGGAAAGCCAAAACAAAGAAAGCACAATAGTCACCAAGATAAGATATGAAAGTTAATATTAACAAGATGACTTATTTAACCCATATAAAAGAGAGATAATATGATGAAGACAACTGCATACACTCTCATAAATCCTTCACAATAAAAATGTCATGACCTCAATCAATAGGATATGAAAATAGAAGAAAATATGGGTTCATGATGAACTAGGTATACGACATATTACAGGGTATAATGAATTGAATCAATTAATTTGCTCCCCCTCAAAATATGCATCTAGTTCCAAAGCACTTATAGCATCATATATAACTAAAGGATTTGGGGGTAAATCAACTATGGATTTCTCCCCCTTGCTCAATGCATATAAGGCTACAATATCTATCGTCAAAACGAATAATGTCATCTTTAGTTAAGAGAAGATATCCAATTAATAGCCGCTAAAGATGAAAAATCAAAAGAATATTCCAATTAAGCACATATAATCAAATATGGCATACATTAGTCTATATAGAAGGATCTCATATTTAAATATGAAGATCAATGTATGTTATCTTTTGAGAAAAATGTCATCATAAAAAAGAATAAAGTCAATTAGGAACAATCATGATGATAGACAAATATAGCAATAAAGTAAAAATAAGACACAAATATCATGTCCATGATTATCTAATTAAGAAATAATCAACCAATTTAATGCTTTGTATGGACTAGGTATATTTTCACATATGTAACCATCAACCGGTAATATCCAAACTTTGCTACTTCTAAATGAAAGACCAATAAAGTTCAAATAGCAAAGACACTGTGATAATCCATGAGTAGTCAAAGTAGAGTAGTAAATTAACTTGACATTTACAAAATTAGATAGTTTAGGACTGCTCAATGATTAGGATCATTCATAAAGAAAACAAATGAATAAATATGATCTAATGATCTCATCAAGAGAAATTCACAAATCCAAAAAAAAATCTCACAAATCAATAGAAAATATGGGAAAGAGTCAATCTCATTTAAATAATTACAAATTCAATCAAAAGAGATGTAAATAATAATACGATAAAATTATGACTCAAAATGAGAGAAATTTAAGAGATACTAATGACTAGTATGGAATGAAGTTAAAGTACTGAATCACAAACCTCTTTTGAAAAACAAGATCCAATCAAATGTTGTCAAACTAATTTTAGAGAATAAGACATGTATCTAAAATAGAATACAAATCACATCAAGACAATTCACACAACTTGTTTTTGGAAACTAGCATATCATATAGATTGAAACGAAAAACAATAGCCAGAAGAGTGAAAGTGAACATAGATTATGTAGCTCAACAATATCATAAATAAGCTACATAACTAATTTAAGATTAATGAGTTAAGTCATTAACAAGATAAAAGTGCTCATTAAATCTTAAGTCACAAATACTAACGATACTTGCTTAAGCATAGAGTTCACAATTAAGGGTATACATTTTGAATGATCAAAATGATTTATAGACTCTTTACTACAAGGATAAGAGCAAGAAGATAGTAAAAAAAAATAACTAGATTCTTATCAAAATATGGCCAAAGAGATATCCAAAAATAATAATAAAACAAATCTCTTTGCCAAGTATTAAGATTAGTCTAAGATAATGAAATAATAGATCGATCTAGAGAATGCAAAATATTATAGCCATTGTGAAATAAATGTATTCTCTAGAAATAGAAAATCTTAACATAAAAGCTCAAACCATAGTGGCTAAAGTCATAAGAAATGATGTATCAATTACATGTATTATCATGTGTTACAAAAGCATCATTGGACAACAATAATTCTAAGGAAGCATAGTACCCAAGGAATGAGCAAAGAAAGATTATTAACATCAAGAAAGGTAAATGTGCTAAAGATAGTAAGAATTATATTTTACGAAAAAGCTTTCATAGTGCACTATAGAAATAATAGAAGATATAGATTTGAAAATGTACACTAAAAACAGAGGTAAATAAAAACAAGACAAAGCACAAAATCATGTGATTCTTAAAAGAACTTCCATAAATAGTCAAGTGCAAGACATAAACAAATATTGTCTCTCACCATCCCAACTTAAAGATATAAAAAATAAATCAAAAGGTAGGAATCTTATATATATATATATATATATAAATATATATATTATATAATATATATATATATATATATTATATATTATATATATATATGAAACTATATATATCACAAATGGGCATACATGGAAAGATCAAAATAAATTAAACAAAAAAAACATGTACCCATAATGTCAACCAAAAAGCCAGAGGATATTATCAAAATAAAGCTTTACGGAAGAAGATAATTGATTCAAGAAGAGATACACAAATTTGGTCAAAAGAATCAATAGCTAAAGTATGAGATAAGCACAAGTTTGAGGGTAACAAGTATAATTAAATACTCTTCAAGTCAATATAAAACTTTAGCTTAACTCATAGCCCACATAAAGATATTTATACAAAAATTATATCAACACAAGAATTATATGATCTACATGTAAATGGAAATTTAATGAATATAGTCATATATCCTTAATGAATGTTTGAAAAACTATCACAAATTCAAAGCACATATAAATAATCATTATTAGGCAAAGACATAATTGATTCATAAGAGGTTTAATCAAAATAAAATATAGAATCAATAATAAATTATTATATAAGCACAAGGTTAAAATGGAAGTATAAGTGTATACTTGTCAAGTGATAATCAAAATGGAAGTATAAGTGTATACTTGTCAAAACCAAGCTCCTATGGACTAGTGATATGCATGCTTTATAAATAAAGATTAGGAATAGCGAGCATGCATATAAATGTGTCACACTAATAGAAAATGAGTGATAACTACATAGTGTGAACTAATCATTTAAGCCTAACTAGTCATGTTGGATAAAAAAATTAAGAAAATTAACTAAGCATGCTAGTATTATATCTCACATTGATTTATAAAAAAAAGTAACTAAAGGATATCAATGTGTGCTAGTAGCAAGACATCAAGTGAAACATGTTAGATTCTACAAATATAAACAATTTAAAGAGAATCGTTTAGCATGTTACCAAAGTGGCTCTAGTGGCCACGCTTTTGTTGGTGCAATTGCTTGGATGATAACCTTTGTGCTTTGCAACCACTAACACGCTCCTCGGTGCTATGTACCTATATAAGAAGCTCCACCTACAACATAGGCGAAGACTTTGGTATCCAAATAAACTTGGATCCACATTTGTTAGCTTTAGGGACCCATATACTATTTACTTTAGCATTGGTAGAAAAACTCATACGAATAGGACAAGTTAAGCTCATGTGTCCAATACGAGAGCAATAGAAGCCCTAATGCTAGTGTGTGCACATGTATCAGAATGAGCATGGTTATAAACATGTGACATACTAGAATGATGAATATCTCTAGAGTGAGCATGAGAAGATTTGGTTTTAAGAATTCATGTTCTAATAGCAAATCATCATGCAAACAAATAAGAGAATCAATTTAGCATTTGAAGCATAATTCTCTTTTTCAAATAACGCAATTCTAGAAATAAAATTATCATTTTGTTTCTTTAAAGAGTCGATAGAAGAATCATACAAATAAGATAACTCATTTGATTGAGTCTTGAGATCTTCTATTGATGAGGAAAGAGATTTAATTTTCAAAATTAAAGCCTCATTCAAACTCTTTAAAGAAACACATGAGTTTTGATAATCAAGTCTAGATAATATCATTGTTTTTATTTCTCAAAAACTCATTTGCTTCTTCTAAATGAATAACCTTTTCAGAAAGTTCTTCATTTGTAGAATGAAGGTTGTCAAGAATCTCTAAGGATTGTTTAGCCATGGCTTTCCACTTAGAGCATTTCTTGCATTTAGAAGAAACATGATTTTCTATGCTACTAGAATTAAACCCTCTTTATCCGAGGATGAGGAATAGGTTGCCATAGAAAAATAATAAGGATCTACTCTAAGGATGTTAAGCCTAACAATAGAGTCGTTGTTCTGATACCAATGTGGGAACCCTAGAGGGGGGTGAATAGGGTCAAGCTAACTAATCAAGCATTTAGCACAAGCTATTTGGCAATTTAAAAAAATATAAGTGCAAGAGAAGAAGCAACAACAATACCGACATACGATATATCCTGTATCCTCCCAAGGGGCACTCCAGTCCCGGAACTCTCTCCGGCTTTAATCCACTATTTGAGTAAATAGTTACACACGAGTTTGGATCCGAAGAACTCGCCAACTTCTACACGAGAGCTTTAGTCCGAAGGCCTCTCCGACTTCAACCGAGAGTTTGGATACGAAACTCTCCAACTTCAACCGAGAGTTTGGATACGAAGACTCTCCAACTTTAACCTTTCACAATAGATTTTGATCTCCTTATACAACACGATGAAGATCTTACTTTTCAACTCAATAACTCTAACAATTTGTGGATGGCAAATGAAAGCTTTGTAGAGTTGTCTGTGGATAGGCTTTGGTGGTTTAGAAATTTTTAGGCATAAAGCATCAACCTTGAATGAAGGGGTTCAAGGCTATTTATAACCAAAGCATTGAAAAGAGCTCAAAGGCAACTTTTCAGTCAATAATCGGTATACCGTCGGTATGCTGCGGTATACCGTCGGTATGCCAATCTGGAATGCAATGGCTAGAAATATAGCCATTAGGATCATTAAATGCTCGAAATTTTGACCGTTGGAATTTTAACGTTACTGAATCGGTATACGTCGGTATAGATCGATATTCTGTCGGTATGCCGATTTTCATCCAAAATTGATCTTGGGATAATTTCTACCCTAGCTTTCGATTTTGCCATCTATTTCTTATGTTTACAATTATTCCTAAGACTCATTATAGACTCCATAAATACTGTAGCACGTGCAGGCTTCTTCAGAGTCTTGAAATGATGATGGCATGGCTTGGTCTTCCTTTGATGGGTGCTGGCCTTTTCCCTTGGTGGCAGCTGTCCAAAGATATCCAGTTTGTGAAAACTGAATACCTTTCGGGGGAGTGCGAGGCTCCGGAGATGTTGTCGGGTGGTTCAGAGAAATCTTGTGGGATCCGTCGTCTTTGGTCCACCATGATTTTTTCATTGCATATGTCCATATTGATCTTGTTTATTCCTTTTCTACATGTACTAGATGAACAAAGTAATGTACATAGTAGCAAGTATGATAGGTTTAATGCATATTAGGACAATGCTGAGTTTAATTATAAGTGCTAAGATGATAGCATAATGTTAGTGATATCATAATGATTAAACTTAATGAATAACCACATAAAAAACATAGTTTTGATTTTGGCAACCCGATTAAATTTAAGATAGATAAGCTCATATCACTAATAGGTAAACCAATAGGCACATATCACCAAAGGTATAAGTATAAGTAGAAATGCTATAGCGATAGTATGAAGATTAGTGATAATGAAATGCTAAACTGAACATATTAACCATATTCAAAAACATGATACAATCATTGGGCCAACAGGGTTGTCCCAGGACCAAAGAGTAGATCCACGTGAATTACTAGATTTTTGAATAATTTCTGAGCCAACCCCATAGGCCCCCAGTGCTACCATTGGCAATCTCTCAGGATCATCCTATAGGAATTGTGAGGCGCAGACATACACAGCCCGTAGGCCACACCAAGTGGCGAGGGAAGAATCTGGTACCTCACAAGATGCATCATATATTCTGGGTCACGTATTGATCAAGAGGCGGGCGAGGACACATCCCAAACTGGTTGTTCATACTATGCATCATATTATTCTGGGTCACATATTGATCAAGAGGCGGGCAAGGGCACATCCCAACCTGGTTGTTCGCAGTATGCTTCGAATGACTTTGACTGGGAATCTTATACGTACAACATCGAAGCTTCATTATTACACACCCGGCCTTATCCATCTACGCAGACACCAGTATGGACGGGATGACTTCTAGCCATTGCCAGGGGAGACACCAGAATAACGGCAGCTAGTAGAATGCGATTAGGTCTTAGGCCAGATCCCCGTAGGCATTATAATAGAATGAATAGAGGTGAATGATTAAAAGTCATGTTGTATTGTGCAAGTATGTATAAATTTATTTATGACTTTTTCACTGATGCCAGCTTTATAAAACATTTTAAAAAATTATAAGATTATAAAATATTTAAAAAAATGACAATAACAAGATTACATAACATTTAAAAAATAATAAAACTTACAAGTTTACAAAATATTTAAAAATAATAAAAATTTCACACATTTACTATGTCGGTTGTCTTGTACAATTTCTCATGTTGTGTCCAAGTCCGTTACAATTGCTGCAATGTAGATCTCTCCTCCTTTGTCATAAAAAGATTCTTTTTAGGTCTGCCAGCTCTACGTCCAACTTTAGGTACTCCAATTTCACCTCTTACCAGTTCACCTTGAGGAGTGTTTAGAGATGGAATTGGTTCCATACAAGACGCATAAACACTTTTAAGTGTTTCAACAGAAAACTGAGCAGGATAATAACTTTCAATCTGTAAGTTAGTAGATTCACAGGCAAAATAAGCATGTAATATGGTAAAAGAGTGTGTTGCCAATGAAAACATGTACATGTTCTATTTTCTAACTGTACCACTAACATCTACTTGTTTCATGATCAAATATTTCAAATAAATAACCTTCAATATGCAACATTTGAAAATGATGCTCTTTTTTAGGTGAGCCACAGTCTTAAGCATCCTTGGACAGAAGTTGTTGTCCATATTTTAGCATTTTGTCGCTGCTTTCCATGAATTATTATGATCTTCGCTCTAATACCGTCAAGCAATGTTGTTATTGATTTATCACGCAAATTCTTAATCCAATTATTAAAACATTCTGTAATATTGGATGTGTTGATATCGAGTCTAGAACAGGGTGCATAAGCTGTTATCCAATGTGAGAAATTACGATTTTCATCATTGGTACCAATATCCAATTAAAACACGAACATCCGCGGACTTAATTCTTTTAAACCATTCTGTTGCATCCACAATATTATAAGATCGAGCAAGTTTATCCAACCATTCTAGATATTTAGGTTTACTATTGCATTGACTTTCATATTTTGTTTAAAATGTTGAATGCAAAAAAATGTGGAGAGGTAGGAAAAGTATCGCGTATTGCACGAATTAATCCTTTTTGCTTATCTGATATGAATGAATCGTGAAAATACTATCCCACCGGTCAAAGAAATTTTCAAAAAAATCTTCAAATTATTTAAAAACCATGTCCATGATTCGGTATTCTCATTTTTAGCAATACAATATGCAATAGGATATAACTGGTAGTTAGGATCATGTGCACAGGCCACAAATAAATTACCTTGATATCTTGATGTCAAAAATGTTGCATTAATACTAATTATAGGCAAATAACCACTTAAAAATCGTCTATACACGCCTTAAAACAAATATATATTCTTTGAAAGACATTATTTTCTACGGTCTTTAAAAAAACATTTGCTACCAGGATTTGTTTCGTAATTGTCAGGCAATATCTTTCAAGACTGCCATATGCATCAATATAACTACCGTTGATTTCAGATAATGCAAGTTCTTTGGCTCTCCAAGCTTTAGAATACGTAATATGTACTCGATAATCTCTAAGTATATCTTTTACAATATGAGATGCACTATAGGAGTGGTATCTCTAATTTACCCATTATTTTTTCACAAATCCATGCAGCAGTAGTATGTCGATGATGTCCTCTTGGTAACACACCGGTACACGAATGTCGAGATTCAAATGTACGAATCTCAAAGATTGTACCGTTACCAATTGCTTTAGTATACACTCTCCAACTGCAATCTGGAGAGTCACAAATGTATACAATCTTTGAGAATTGTTATGTTTAGCTCTACAACTAAAATTATGAAGAATTGCTATATCACTAATAAAATTTCAAAATACTAAGATGAAGGAAATTCTTTTCCAACAAATAACTCAGGGGCGCTACCATCTAAATTATCATCATTATTGTCTAAATAATAGTCTAAATCTTCGACAAATTAGTCGTCACTATCAACGTCATCAACGTTCTCTTCAACTAAATTTACTTGGTTTGAAGTACTAGGACCAACATGAAAATTTGGCTTTTATAAACAGGTTGACTAGTAGAAGAAAGATTTCTGCTAATATTTGTTAATGCTTGATTAATATAAATCTTTATACAAGATGCACCTATATTATCCTTAATAACAAAGTTCCATGTGATAATTACGTATATTTTCTTAGGATAGGTAGAAATTAGATTAGTTGTACCTCCTTCATAAGATAGTCCACTAAGTGTACCTCCATGGTAGCAGATCAATGTTAATACTTGATCTATGAAATTTTTTTTAAAAATAGTCGTTGAATGTTGCAACTTCTTTCCGAGGGATTCTTCTTGACACCAGGTGGTGATTTTGAGATGATTCTTCTTGAAAGCTTCACTGCAAAGGAGAAGAAATTTTTCTCCGAGAAGTAACTTGAGAAGTGAGGGGATGAATTGAATGTGAAAATTTTAATAGGATGAATATATATATATAGACAATATACATATAAAATAGCCGTTGTAAAACATAGTAGAGTAAAACATAAACTAGCCGTTGTAAAAGCCATAGTAGCCGTTGTAAAAGCCATAGTAGCCGTTGTAAAACATAAGGCAGCCGTTGTAAAAAGAAAGCTAAGTAAAAAAATCATGCCCTAAAAAAGGGCGCCAAAAATTTCACTCCCTAAAGAAGGGTGCCACTTTTTTCACTTTTCCTGACAACAACTCAATTAACAATTACATAACAATTACAATTCCTTAACAATTCCATAACAATTAACAATTCCTTAACCTTGCTTTTCTACGCCCAAATGTAGGGCATGAAAATTGCATGCCCAACTTTTCGGCACGACGATGCTCAATTTGTAATTATTCCAAACTTTGTTCCTTTTATAAAATAATTTAAACTATAATGCTCTCTCTGAAATTTTTCATTTTATTAATTAATATTTCATCATAATCTTAATTAATAATTTATTAATTTATTAATCATAATTATAATCTTAATTAATAATTTAATAATTTATTAATATTAATTATAATCTTAATTAATAATTTATTAAGTTATTAATCATAATTATAATCTTGATTAGTAATTTATAATTTTATTTTAGTATTTTATAATAATCTTAATTAATAATTTATACATTTATTAATGGTAATTATAATAATTTATTGATCATAACTATAATTTTAATTAATAAATTATAAATAAATATATTTTAATCTTAATTGATAATTTATTAGTTAATTATAATCTTAATTATAAATTATTAGTTACTAGTTATTATAATCTTAATTAATAATATATTAATCATAATTATCATCAAAATTGATAATTTAATAATTAATATATTATTATAATTTTAATTAATAATTTATTAATCGTCATTATAATCATCCTTATAATCTTAATCAATAATTTATTAATCATAACTATTTTCATAATTATAATAATAATTTAATTATTAATCATAACTATAATTATAATTATAATAATTAATTAACAATTTATTTATTTATTTATTAATATTTTATTATCATAATTGTTAATCATAATTGTAGTTTACCAAATCCTATGTTTGATTGGAGTTGGATTTGGATTTGGAAATTCATGATTTGTATTTGGATTTGAATTTTGGATTTCCAAATCCAAATCCAAATCCATTTTACCAAACAAGCCCTTAAGGGTCGTTTTCTGTAGGGTCATAAAGAAAAAGGACAGACCAGTATAAAGCATATTCCTTGTGCCATTTCGATCGAGATGTGGATGAGTTCTAATTTTTATGATCAGAGTTGGAGTTATAATTAAGTTGGTCTAATTCTAAGGGCACATTACTTTTTTACTTGGGGCTAGTCTAAAATTTTTCCAAAACATTACAAGTTTGTCATTCAATTTCTTTGCTTGGGGCTAGCCCACAAAAAAGTACAAATACCAACTTTTCTTTTCTTTTCCTCTCCCTTTTCTTCTCTCCCTCTACTATTTTCTTCTCTACCAACATTTCTAGGTCATAGAATTAAATCATAGCCCAAATTTTTTCCCAACCTACATTTTGTGAAGATTGTGGGTGGAAATTCTAGTAATAGTTTCATCGACTTCTACTGTCATTTGGTATGTCATCAAATTAATATATGTTTAGAGTTTCCAACATTAATTTCACATATAAATATTAAATTATATGTGTTTATTATAGAAAAATGAACATGGAAGAACCTGGGTCATCAATGTACTAGACTCTTGTCCTGCTACGTCCGAAGAACACATCGATGCTTCAGAAGCACTCTTGGTAATTACATTTTAATTTTTTGTCGGGTGAAAGTCAGATCTGTGACATAGAGGACTACAGCCACCATGGCAGTCCACTGTCTTTAGAGGATTGCCCCATAGTTGACAGTCCAGTTCTAAAATAGGACTGTCAACACTGTGGCAGTCCTGTAAAGAAAGTGGACTGCCATGATGGTGGCAGTCATATTTATTCTAAGGATTGCCTCATTGTCTGTAATCCTATTTATTTGTAGCAGTTTTCACATTTGTTCAGTTCTTTAGTTATTAACTTTAAGTTCTATTATAGGACTTATCATCTTCCGATATTGCGGTACCTCCTCCAATTGTCGTCGATGTAGGTAATTTATTCTGGACCGATATTTGGTTTGAATCAAGCGAAGGAGCGCTACATTGGTGCCGAGAAGTTGGACGAAAAAATAATATAGTTCTTGTGATATCCAGATCGGTCCAAAACCGCCCAGGACGATAAACTGCGGTGATTGGATGTGAAAGAGGTGGTGTGTTCAGAAGCCATAAGAAAGATATAGTTATCGAAAGTAAAGTTTCAAAAAGAAATGTTGGAACGAGAAAATATGGTTGTCCATTCACGATCCATATTAGAAACGTAGAAGAAGCGAAGTGGATAGTCGAAGTCAAGAATGGAATCCACAACCATGAGATTGTCGAAATACTATTGGGTCTCCATATGTCAGACGGTTGAACAATACAGAGAAGAAGATAGTAGAAGACATGTCCACTTCCGGAGTTGTACCGAGACATATATTTTTCGTCATATGACATGACGATGAGAAGAACAAGTCAACAATAAAGTCAATATATAATGACATATCTTCTTCGAACGCCATTCGGACGAAATCAAGAATGGCGATGCAAGAAGTGCTGAAGTTGCTTGCCGATAATCATTATGTTGAGTACCATAGAAGACATCCCCAGAGTCATGAATGAAGTACAGGTAGGCAACTCTAGAGGGGGGTGAATAGAGTTTATATCAAAAATTGATCAATTAAAAACTTAAACTCTCTTCACCAACTAAATAATCAGAGTAAAAGAAATACGAAAATAAAGAGTAGAGAGCAAGCACAACACAGCAAGATTTTTAATCTGGTTTCCCTCGTGGAGGACTAGTCCAGGCCTGAGAACTCTAGTTCAGGATTGAAATCTACTATTTGTGAAATAGGGTTACAACCACGTGCCTTTTCACATAAGAGCACGCCAAACTTCTTTAAATGATCGCTTCGGCAAAACTTAGATTTTTCCAAGTAGCTTACAACTTCTTGCACTTCAAACTTCTAGCTGGATCGTACCGAGCAACTTGGACGGTTGGAAAGTTTGAATGCTAAGTGGATGGGAAGGTAAGGCTCTTTAATATATAGGCTATGTGAGAGAAGAAGAAGAGAAGATTGGATGGTTTCAAATGAGAGAAACCAAGGCCTATTTATAGGGTTCGGGGTAGGCAGAATTCGGCCAGAATTCGGTATGTAGAATTCAAATTTTTGGCCGTTGGACAACTAGCAGCGATCAAGACCTAAAAATCAGCATCCTGTAATTTAGGGGGCAGAGTTCGGCCCGAACTCTTTGTGGAGGCAGAGTTCGGCCCGAACTCTGTCTCCTATGGACAGAATGTTCTAAGTGGGCTTTTGGATGAATGGGTTGATTAGAATTTGGGCTAAGTAAACCTATAAATCTATGTCTAGCCCAAACTTGCTCAGTATGACCCAACGTACATCATCCTATACTCAAAAATAATAAAAAATATAGACTCCAGTATACACAGAATAGTAAATCTTCAAGCAGCTGTGATCTTGGACCAATGAGCTGAGTAGATTGATTTCGAGCTCGATGTGTCAAATTGGACTATGACAAATATTGTTTTGTTAATTTTCAAGATTAGGTTGACTGTGATCCTGTTTGGGTCAACAATCTCCCTCATTTTGATAATTGACAAAATATGATATTTGTATGTCTCAATATTCATACCTGGATACATTATGGCTCCCCCGTACTTGAACAATGTACTCCCCCGTAAACTGATATTTCCTGTGACAAATACTCATCCAAGTATACATATCCAAGTATACACAATTCATAATGCTAAGACAAATAGCAATGATTCTCAATTCATAGTGTTAAGACAAATATCAATGGTTCTCCCCCTTTTGACAATCAGCAAAAATGGAGACAAAAATAGAGAAGTAATAAAACTACCATCCACATAATGAAAGATAACATGCAAGTAGTAATACTAACTAAGAGCAAACTGAGCCATAGTGTTTAAAAACAAAAAAACATAAGCAAAAAGAAATATAGTGCCAAAAGAAAAATAATCCTAATCATCAGTGGAAGTACAATAGCCATATCCATCAAGGAGCATGTGAAGGCCCCGTACCATCAGAACCGGTACGACGGGGATCCACAAATGCAGAAGTCGGATCAAGATAGCGACGAACCCAAGAATCGTCAATACGATAACCGTCGCGAGACGAATCACGCATCATCGGAATCGGCATCGTCGGATGGGAGGCCATGGAGTACTGAATGTCGTGGATGGAGTTGCTGAGCGCACTCATCTGCAGAGTGGTGCGGTAGTCCATCTGTGTCCAGCGATCATCCATCTCAGCCCAGCGCTCGTCCTCCAAACGGAATCGATCGTGAAGCATAGTCTGAATAGAGTCCAGTGTAGAAGTGGACTCGGGAGCAAATGAGTCGAGAGCAGCAAAGGGTGCAGGAGAGTCAGGCTTCTCAACAACATCAGACTCAGAAGAGGCTACAGCAGTAACACTCCTTGTCTTAGTCAGAAAGGCAGGAGGGGACAAGGACTGACATTGATCCAATAGGACATGAAAGGCACGAAAAATTAAAGGAAGATACATGGTATAAACCAAATATTTTGGTTTAGGCCTAGTACGAATCATCCAATCCATCATCGTGCGAGAAAAGTTGAAGGGGACGAACAAGTGGAGAAATAAAAGAGCAGTAATCTCAAAGTAAGTAACTTCATCAGTCGATTCAGCTTTAGGCAAGATCGAAGAAAAGATAATACGATGAAGTTCATAAAAATGATTATTAAGATGTTTAGCCACCAGTTTTCGAGGAGAAGGATTTGGAGAACATAGATCATCCTTGAAATTTTCCAATATGGACTCACCGGGGAAAACAAAGTCCCGGGCATCATCAAGCCGTTCCCAAGTGTTGGGGTCGGGAAAACCAAGAAGGTCGGCTAACTCAAAATCATCAAAAGATATGTCTATACCGGTGACACGTGAGTAGATGCGGTCGTGGTCATAAGTCATGTTGCAATAAAACATTTTAATGGCATTGACATATATAGGTTCACGAGTTGCAACAAGTTTATCGAGACATAAGTCACGAAAATTTGGAAGGAAGTCGGAGAACACCGTAAACTTAATAGGGTGTTCGACAAAGACACTACGATGGCGGAAGTCGGCGAACCATACGTTAGACGCATCTAAGGATACAAAAATACGGTCATCGTATGTGTCGGTATTGATGGGTGGAGGTGGATTAAAAAGAGGATGGATCATGTTAGGAGGAGGATGAGGAATAGGTTGTGGTGGAGGATTAGGTTTTGGGTTTGGGTTAGAATTAATAGAGGATTCACCAATACTTCTCCTTTGTCTCTTACCCCCTACCATGCAACCTAGGTGCCATGAAAAAAATTTGAGATAGAATAGGAAAAAAAGATATATACCTTAACAAAAAAGACCTAAGATGGAGGAGAAGAACTCCAAGAGTGACTTCCTTGAGTTTGGAGAGAGATTTCCCTTGGATTGGAGACTTCTAGGGTTAGGGTTTGAAAGAAATATGTGGAGAGATGTAGGAAGAAGACAATAGAGGGGAGAGAGAGAGACAATTTCGAATATATGTCCCTTTGGTCGGCTGGTCTGGTGAAACAGGAGCCATCGGATCAAAAACAGATCAACGGTTGAGAGTGTCCCGAGGTTCTCAAACAAGGAGGCCGAACTCGGCCCGAACTCTGGGTGGGGTAGAGTTCGGCCCGAGTTCTGGTCCCTTGGGCCAGAACTTCAAGCAGGAAATTTAAAAGCAAGATAAGAAGAATAAATATGAATAAATGGTTAAAGATATGAATAAAAACAAGATTAGAAGTTAGAATTTTCAAATGAGGCAGGTTATAAATAAAAATTAACCATATAATAACTATGGAGTTATGACATAAATCAATATAATGAAGCTGCTATGGGGTAGCTGCAGGGGCCGGATCCCAGCTAGCGGTAGTCCGAAGACTAGTGTACCGTGTCGCTTAGGCTTTTACGTCTTGTTGTCAGAATGACCCTTTCGGCTTGTACCCATAGCAAAGTCAGCATAGAGAATCGTGACATAATCGATAATTATGCAGGTCATTTTAATGTATAACCGTTTCATCTAAAATTCCTAATTCATGACAAAGAAAATTGAATCGCTCCTCGGATAATAGTTTTGTAAAGAAATCGGCCAACTGATGATCAGTGTCAATAAATTCTAAATTAATAGTGCCATTCTGTTGGTGATCACGCAGAAAAATGGTGACAAATTTTAATGTGTTTCGTGCGTGAGTGACATATAGGATTTTTAGTGAGATTGATAGCACTAGTGTTGTCACAAAATATGGGAAAGTGCATAAAAGATAAGTTATAGTCTTCAAGGGTTTGCTTCATCCACAAAATTTGTTCACAACAACGACCAGCTATGATATATTCAGCTTCTGTTATGGATAGTACGACAAAATTTTACGTCTTGCTAAACCAAGAGACTAGAACCGTTCCTAATAAATGACACGTGCCGCTAGTACTTTTACGGTCGACCTTGCATTCGGCAAAATCGGCATCAGAGTAACTAATGAGGTCAAATGATATTGATTTAGGATACCATAGGCCCACTGTAATGGTACCCTTAAGGTATCGAAAGATACGCTTAACAGCGGACATGTGTGATTCCTTAGGATTTGTTTGATATCGAGCACACAGGCAAACGCTAAACATAATATCAGGGCGACTAGCAGTTAAACAAAGTAGTCTGCCTATCATACCTCGATACTTACATTGATCAACAGGTTTGCCGCTCTCATCTGGTTCTAGTTTGGTTGTAGTAGCCATTGGAGTGCCGATTGGTTTGACGTTGTCAAGGTCAAATTTCTTCAGCATATCCTTTGTATAGTTTGACTGACAGATGAAAGTTCCATGTGATGTTTGTTTGACTTGCAGTCCAAGAAAGTAATTGAGCTCCCTCATCATGCTCATTTCAAATTCGGTCTGCATACACTTAGCAAAATCTTGACAGAGAGTTTCATCAGTAGAACCGAATAAATATCATCAACGTAAATTTGCACTAAAAGAATAGTGTCTTTGAAAGATTTTATAAAAAGTGTAGTGTCAATTTTCCCTTTTGAAAAACCTTTATTAAGCAAGAAATTGCTTAGACGTTCATACCAAGCTCTAGGGGCTTGTTTGAGGCTATATAGCGCTTTCTTAAGTTTGAAAACGTGGTCGGAAAATTTGTGATTTTTAAAACCAGGGGGTTGTTTTATAAAAACTTCCTCCTTAATAAATCCATTCAAGAAAGCACTTTTAACATCCATTTGAAGCAGTTTAAAGTTTTGAAAGTTAGCAAATACACAAAGCATCCGAATGGATTTAAGTCTTGCAACAGGAGCATATGTCTCATCGTAGTCGATACTTTCCTCTTGGTTGTATCCTTGAGCTACTAGACGAGCTTTGTTGCGTGTAACTGAACCATCTTCATTTACTTTGTTACGAAAAACCTATTTCGTACCAATAATTGAATGATTAGCTGGCCTAGGAACAAGTTCCCGAACCTGGCTCCTCTCGAATTGGTTGAGTTCTTCTTGCATGGCAGAAATTCAAAACTCATCATTAAAAGCTTCTAAAACATTTTTTAGCTTAATTTGTGAAATGAAGGCAGTACTAGCAATGGAGTCTCTCAATGATGATCGAGTACTTACTCCTCGTGAAACCTCACCTATGACCAAGTTTTCTGGATGTGATAGCTTGAAAGAGAATTTCTTTGGCAAGCCCTCTAGAGAATTGGTTTCAGTGGTGGTATTCATCGGAGTAGAAGTTGATGGCTCAACATCATCATCAAGAGTAGCTGCTGTAATGTTATCCTCATCAAAAGTCACATTGGTAGACTCTTCCATAATTAATGAGCGTTTGTTGAACACTCTATATCCCTTGCTCTTGGCAGCATAGCCAAGGAAAATACCATCGTCAGCTTTGGCATCAAATTTGTCTAAGTTGTCTTTGGTGTTAAGGATAAAACATCGACAACCAAAAACTCTAAAATATGAAACATTTGGAGTTCTTCCAAACCAAAGCTCATATGGCATTTTCTTCGTAATAGGATGAATGAGCACCCTATTTAAAATATGGCACGCTGTCCTGACAGCTTTAGCCCAAAAATATTTCGAAAGTAAAAATTTATTCAACATGACTCTAGCCATATCGCCAAGAGTCCTATTCTTCCGCTCCACAACACCATTTTGTTGAGGAGTTCTAGGACAAGAAAACTCATGATCAAAACCGTTTAAATCACAAAACTTTTCAAAATCAGTATTTTTGAATTCGCCTCCATGATCACTTCGGATTCGAGTAATCATGTAGCTTTTTTCGTTTTGAACCTTTTTTAGCAAAGATTTTGAAAACAGAAATGGCATCACTTTTGTTTGTAAGAAAGAAAATCCAAGTGAATCTAGAAAAGTCATCTACTATAACAAAGGCGTAGAGTTTTCCACCAAGACTGGCTACTCTACTTGGACCAAATAAATCCATGTGAAGTAATTGCAAGGGTCTAGTAGTACTTACAGTATTTATGGAATGAAATGAGGATTTGGTTACTTTATTTAACTCACATTCGGCACATACCGTATCCTTTTTGAATGTGATGTCGGGCAAGCCTCTTACTAGCTTCTTAGTCGATAGCCTGGATATAGTATCCATATTGGCATGACCAAGACGTTTGTGACACAGTAGTCTCTCATCCTTATTGACGTAGAGGCATCTTCCTGCACTGTTAGTAACGCTAGAAAGATAGAAAATGTAAATGTTATCCTCTCTTATCCCTTCAAAAGCGATGTTTTTCGTTGACCTATCATAAATATAGCATTTATTTCGTCCAAAGTTAATATCATATCCGTGATCAGCAAGGTGGCTTATGCTGAACAGGTTATGCTTTAACTCGGTCACTAGGCAGACATCCTTAATTACAAGAGAATGAGGATAACCAATAGTACCATTACCGATGATGTATCTTTTTAAGTTGTTGCCGAAGGATACATATCTTTTCCTCTTCATCGATAGTGATGCGAAAAGATTTGCGTCTTCCGTCATATGTCGCGAGCATCCACTATCGAGAATCTACTTACTTTTAGTTTAGGAGGGAAGGTCCACCTACATCAAGAGTAGATGTGACCTTTGGTACCCATGTCCTTGAGGGTCCTAAAAAGTTAGTTTTTGGCACCCATGCATATAGATTTATATCTACTAGTCTTCTAATTCTACATTGTGGTAAAATGTGTCCATGTAATCCACAATATGTACACATAGCATGTCTATTAATATTAGGAGCATGTTGATAGTGTCTATATGCAGCATGGTGTGGAACAGCTGGATAATGACTATGAGTGGCAGCAGAATGATGGTTATGTCTATATGCAGCATAGTGGTGATTTTGTCTATGTGTAATATAGTGATGATTAAATCTATGTGCAGCATGATGATTGTGTGTTGTAGTAGAATGATAGTTGTGAGAATGATTTCTATGTGCATGTGGTTTATGTGTTTTGTGGAAGTGTGTGTATATGTAAGCATGTTTGCGTGCTGCAGGTGGATGACGTGTTTGACTATTTTGAGTAGTCTTGTGCTTTGTGTGTGTCTTATGTGATTGGGTTTGAGGTTAAGCAACCTGTTTTCCCAATCTAATCTCTAATTTCTTAGAGGCAGCATGCAGTTCATTATACTTAGTATTCAAACCATCAATTTTAGCAATAGAGATCTTGTGTCTATTCTTTTCTTCAGCAAGCTCAGTGTTGAGTGCTGTGATCTCTCATTTTTGCTTTTCAATACGTGGTTCGGCATTATGTAGGCTTAGCTTAAGCTTCAACACCTTATTAGTGACTTCCGTGGGTGAGGTGTCTCTAACATTATCAAGTAAAGAATAGAGTTTTTGAATCTCAACTTCATAGGTTTTGATCTTCTCCTTGGCATGTTTATATTTACTAATGACTTTCTTGTGGTCATTTAGTAAATCATTGAATGCATCGCCAAGTTTATCAAAAATGAAATCATCGAGAGTTTTGCTAGTTACCTTATCGGATGTTGCCATTAGGCATATATTGGCGGTGTCTTGAGTAGAGTCCTTTTTCATACCAAATGCTTGTGTTGTCATATTTTCTTGAGGAAGCCTTCATGTATGGTTTCTCATATCGGTTGTACTTCTTTGCGAATGAACAATCTTTTCGGACGTGTCCAGTCTTCTTGCAGCCATAGCATGTTGGCTCTTCTTCATCATCTTCTTGTGGTTCCTTTTTTCTTCGAATGAAGTGAAGAAATTTCTTAAAGTTGCGGACAAGGAGAGCTTGATCATCACCTTCTGAGTTGTCGTCATCCGTCTCTTCAGGATCAGCCCTTCGACGGTGAGCTTTAAGGGCAATATACTTTGCCTTAGGAGCAGGCTCTTCGAAGTCTTTGAGGTCAAGCTCATGAGTCACCAGCTTTTCCATTAAGGTCTCCATGGACATTGTAGTGAGATCATTTCCTTCTATAATGGCTGTCACCTTAGGGTTCCAAATTTTTGGTAGCCCCCTAAGTAGCTTGCTGATCTTCTCGTGATTTGTATATTATTTGCCGAGAGAAGACAAGGGGTTGATGATGTCGAGGAATCTTGTAAACATTTGTGTGATTGTCTCATTTGGCTTCATCTTGAATGCCTCATATTCTTGAGTGAGATGACTTATTTTTGACTCCTTGACTTGGGTGGTTCCTTCATGCGTCACTTCTAAAAGTCTCTATACTTCGTGAGAGGTGGTGCATGTTGAGACCGTGTTAAACTAATTCCTGTCTATTGCACAGAATAAAACATTAATAGCTCTCACGTCTAGACTTGCCTGTTTATTCTCCTCGTTAGAATATTTGTCGTGGGGTTTCTCAACGAGATCACCATTCACAACTGTCCTGGCGGACTTTTTGTAACCATCGGTAACAATGCTCCACAGGTCGAAGTCTAGCGACTTGAGATAAAAACTCATCCTTATTTTCCAATAGGTGTAGTTTGTTCCATCAAATAGGGGAGGCCTATGAGTGGACTGCCCTTCACCGTGATTGGAAAACATGGGTTGAGTGGTTGCTATGGATCAGCTCTAGGATGTTAGTCTTTGATAAGAGAACAGAGCTCTGATACCAATTGAAGTACAGGTAGAAAACTCTAGAGGGGGGTGAATAGAGTTTATATCAAAAATTGATCAATTAAAAACTTAAACTCTCTTTACCAACTAAATAATCAGAGTAAAAGAAATGCGAAAATAAAGAGTAGAGAGCAAGCACAACACAACAAGATTTTTAACCTAGTTTTCCTCGTGGAGGACTAGTCCAGGCCTGAGAACTCTAGCTCAGGATTGAAATCCACTATTTGTGAAATAGGGTTACAACCACGTGCCTTTTCACAGAAGAGCACACCAAACTTTTTTCAATGATCGCTTTGGCGAACTTGGATTTTTTTAAGTAGCTTACAACTTCTTGTACTTCAAATTTCTAGCTGGATCGTACCGAGCAACTTGGACGGTTGGGAAGTTTGAATGCTAAGTGGATGGGAAGGTAAGGCTCTTTAATATATAGGCTATGTGAGAGAAGAAGAAGAGAAGATTGGATGGTTTCAAATGAGAGAAACCAAGGCCTATTTATAGGATTCGGGGTAGGCAGAATTCGACCAGAATTCGTTATGTAGAATTCAAATTTTTGGCCGTTGGACAACTAGCAGTGATCAAGACCTAAAAATTAGCATCATGTAATTAAGGGGGCAGAGTTCGGCCCAAACTCTGTGTGGAGGCAGAGTTCGGCCCGAACTCTGTCTCCTATGGACAGAATGTTCTAAGTGGGCTTTTGGATAAATGGGTTGATTGGGATTTGGGCTAAGTAAACCTATAAATCTATGTCTAGCCCAAAGTTGCTCAGTATGACCCAACGTACATCATCCTATACTCAAAAATAATAAAAAATACAGACTCCAGTATACACAGAATAGTAAATCTTCAAGCAACTGTGATCTTGAACCAATGAGCTAAGTAGATTGATTTCGAGCTCGATGTGTCAAATTGGACTATGACAAATATTGTTTTGTTAATTTTCAAGATTAGGTTGACTGTGATCCTGTTTGGGTCAACAATGAAGTCATTTCACTCTTTTGGGTTCATCCTAATTGCACACATTTGGCTAGGTCTTTCGCCGACGTATTAGTTCCTGATTGCACGTACAAGACCAATAATCATATTGTCGGCTTCACCTCTACATGGAAACTATTTTCAGTTATTTTTTGCTTCATGAAGAGTGAGAAACTTGAAGACTACATATGGGCATTGGGGAAACTTAAAACACTTTACATCGGTCATAGAGAGTAGTCTGTTCTTGTTACCGACAAAGAGTATGCCCTAATTAATGATATATGGATTGTGTTTCCTCAAGTGGATACATTGCTATGCACTTGGCTTGTCAATTATAATATTCAATCCCAATGTAAGTTGAAGTTCAAGAAGGTGGATGGTAAACTTGACATGGAAATTTTTGAAGAATTCTACAATAATTGGAATTGTATATGGCGAGCCTATATGAAAGACAGTTACGATGCCTCATGGTACTTGTTCAAGGAAAAGTGGGGGGCAAGGGAGCCATCATGTATTTCTTACATCAGAGATACATGGCTTGAACTATGCGAAGAATATTTCGTCTTAGCATGGACGAATGTGGCAAAGCATTACGACACGACAACTACCAATCGTGTCGAAGGAGCACACTCATTATTAAAAAAGCATCTAAGGTCATCTCTCGACAACTTTGCCTTGGTTTGGCAAGCTATACATCTAACGGTAGACCGGACGGTGAATGAAATTAAGGTATCATTTGGGATACGCTTAAATATTGTCAAGCATGAGCATAGAAAGGAAACCCTCTTGGATGCTTTAATGCGTGTGATACCGTACAATGCGTTGGCATTAATATTTGATGAGATTGATAGGTCAAAGTTTATCGGGTTTGATCTCGAGGTTTATGGGTGTATATATCGACATACACTGGGCCTCCCTTGTGCACATGAGATTAATGAATATCGTCGTCAATCTATTCATATTCCAGTAGGTGTTGTCGATGAACGTTGGAGCTAGTTGTCTATAATGCCCGTGGTAAAGAGGGACGATGATTTCTTCTCTTTGCCACAAGTGAAACTTCTCCACACAAGGTGGAGTGCCTCAGTAGGAGCAAAGCGGGAGTACGTTGAGCTTAAAATCCAAGAAATTGCATGTTCGGTGACTACTAAAATTCATGAGCAGTCCGTTGTTTCCAATTCTAAGGGCAGGCCTCAAACAAGAATGAGTAGTTCACAGAAGAGAAGGCTAGAGTCAACTAAGAGAGATCCATCGTCCTTTGAGCATGTTAAACGAAGCTTAGAGCAAGCTCCGCCTGCACGGAAGAGCAAGCTTGTCATTCGTCAAAAAAAATGAGAAAACAGACATGCCAAGCGAAGATATCGTGGATAGACAAACACTGGGTTTGTATATTGTGAGACCCCTCCCGAATATTTTCTTTTATTTATAATTAATAATTCTTAGTTTGCTTTTCATTTCAACAATCTAATTGAATTTTTCATGACTTCAATTCAAGCATTTTATAATATTGAATCTTATTGAAATAATACAACATTAGTATAGGATTTTACTTCTGCTAATTACAACTACTACTATTATTATTATTACTATTAGGTATTTTTATAATTACTATTGCCAGGAATAAGTTATTACTACCATTAAGTTTTATATATATAAAAGATGCCTCCCTCTCACTCATATTCGGCAAGATTTTGTCTTTTATATCAAGAAAGTCCTCCCGAATTTTAAATTCAGATTCTTTGGAAGGCCCAACCATCAACAATCTAGGGTTCTTTGGCACTAGCTATTTATATGGCTAAACCCTAATATTCTCCTAGTAGCAGTGCAGCCCACCCGGCCAATCATAGCCCCACCTTCCTGTATATATATATATATATATATATATATATATATATATATATATATATATATATATATATATATTATATATATATATGTATACCATTATCTATCAAACTTTAACCCGACCTTGTTGCTCAACTCGAATCAATCTAGAATCTCTTGCTCATTAATAGCAGCATGTTTCTTTGAGAATTCATGCATATGTATACACATTAGTGTCCCTCAATAACCATATATTACGTAATAAATAATTGTACAACTCTTGAATAGCTTATGGGCCGATTAACCCAACACCTATAGTTCAGCAAGCCCTGGCCGAAAACCTAAGCCTATACTAGTCGACCAATCCTATGGGAAATTCCCTATATATATATACACCTAACCAATGGAATCTGAAACCCTAGCCGCTAGTTGAGCCCCTCCATACCAGTTCATGACCTAAGTTTTACGGGGCAGGCGATCGACGAGCCAAGGCGAGCTACTCCTCCGACCTTCAACAACCACCGTGGTAGCAACGACACGACGAGACTTCACCTTGGCACGACGACTCGGTTACCGTCGATGGCTCCTCTGTTATCCAGAGCTCGACGAGCTGTGGGCCTCGATCCCTATCGATTAGTCTTCGGCCACCCCGCAACTGCTGCGCTCTGACATCCGTGCCCCTGAGTCTTCGTCATCGCCATTGTCGCCAGCCGCCACGAGATATCGAATTGACCAGGCCACCTATGCTATCACTCCCTTGGTCGGAACTTTACAATCTTATGTTGTCCCTCAATTCTCCATCATCTAATCCAGCACGCGTCACAACATTCCGTTGAAAGGCCACCGGAGAAGAAGCCTGCTCGGTTTCAGAGGAAGCACAAACAGTGGCAAGTTTTCTTTAAACCCCTACCTTAGCCTCTAATTTAGTAATTAAATTATTAGTTAATATGTGTTATAGTTGAGAAGATGTAAGGATTAAATGAGTAAAGAAAAATGTCACTGTTCACGTAGAGGAATATGGAATGTAGTAGTAGAAGAGGGTCTCCAGCCCATTTTCCTATTGTATAAGTGCATCCTTAGTGGAGGAATGATGAGGACTGTATATGTGTTCTAGAAAATCTATGACTTTGAGGTGTAGTATGAGTTATGGAATTATAGGCATAGAAGCAGTATATTAGGCAATGTTTCCCATGGGTTTCTACACATGTATGCATTATTAGAAGAAGTAGTTGAAGAAGCATAGTAGAATGCATAGCCATGTGGGGGTGAGAACATAAACAAGCATTTGAAATGGGAGCTTAGAGCTATAGATCACATGGAACCATATAGAACAAGTATTTGATTAACCTTAGCTAAATTCGACAAAGGAAAGGAAGTACATACTTTTATTTTTAGGTAATTTTATAACTTAACCCTTCTCTTTTCAATACATGCATATAAGAGTTGACGAGTGTAATATATATATAAACCAATGACAGCCCAATGCTTGTTGTGGTAGCATAGTTTAAGTGGAGGAAGAGTAGTTTTGTTCTTCACAAGTTGTATATATATAAATTACCATAAAGTCCATAAGTCTTAGCTAAAAGTTTGTATGGAAGTGTTAGCACAAGTGAGTGAGCATAGATAATAATATAGCGTAAATAATAATTCTATAGTTTAATTATATGGGTAAGCATAACTACATTAATTAATGTATTAGATTCTTGATTATGTTTAGGACTTGGATTTGACATTGGAATCTGGACCTCAACGTTTTCGGACAAGCTCCCAGGCAAGTATACCTTGCCCACTGTACAGTATTTTTATGCATTTTTCTATATTGCAGTTTCTTTCCTGTCATATTCTATTACATGCTTCTTATGTTCATGCCAGTGATATTTTCCTCTTTTTACATGCACGTATATTATTTTCTTTATCCTGTATATCACTGCCACTCCATGTATAGATCATGATAGTGTTGCCTAGTCTTGTGCCACATTTATTGGTATGTTTTGACCTATACCTTACTTGTATCTTGACTTGAGTCGACCTGACTGGACACTGTATAGTTCCTTGAGACAGAGAGGACATTTACTAGGCATGCAGGCTATATGATAGTTTCTGTTGGCCGGTAGTTCGGATGAGCTAATTCGGTTGTATTGATGATTCTGTTGTCCGTTAGTTTCGTGCTACGGTTGTGATATTCTGTTAGTCGTTATTCTCGGAGGAGATGCGATTATGATTATTCTGTTGGTCGTTAGTTTCGGATGAGCTACGATTGTCATGGTACCCCTGTCTGTTAGCCCAAGTGTTGAACATTGTCCTTGATGTTGCATTGTCATGTATTTCGTGTAGAAGTACAGTGTTCTATTTTTGTCATTTTCTTTATGCATGTTATATTGTAGCGTGGCATGTTCTTCCTATATCTTGCTAGTCCTCTGAAGACCTGATGATCTCTTCAGGTTTAGCCGAGTTTTGAGCCAGGAGCAGACGAGCAGGTTTGAGCCAGCATAGACCACAGTACCACTATAGTGATGATGTCATTGATGTTTAGCATAGTACGAATCTTGTTATTTTATTTTCATGTCCCTATTTTACTTTCGTCTACTAGTAGTGGATTTGTCTCCACCGGACGAGACTTGATTTCTTGATAACTTGAGACTTCATTTTATATTATTCATTACTCTGTCCTTCAGCATTATTCGTTACTCATTTGAGTTAGTTGTATCTTCTGATTTCTGTGGATGAGATATATATTGCCTTGACAGTTCTAAATTTCGATGACTTGTGAATAATAGACAGCGTTCTATCGCCGACACTGCGGCGTAGGCTGGACTTGGACATAGACTCGTATCCGAAAAGCGGGTGTGGGTCGTGACAAGTTTTTTTGGTGGTCCATGCAGGTCTACGTTAACACTTCGGTTATATCACTGTACCGACGTGAACCTGCAAATAGGATTAGAATTCTTAGGATCTCATCCACATATCTTGACATGTTATTGGTCTCTATCCCTGATTTTATTGAATCCTTGACTTACATCCTGCTTGAAATTCTTCAGCGGCTAAATGTTTTCTTTTGTTGCAGTTAAATGGATTCTCAAGACAGGAACATCACTTCCCTGAATGCCCCATCTACTGCAGGCGGATCTTCCACGAACGGGACCCCACCGACACATGAAGGCCAGTTTACTTATCTAGGCGACCCGTCACAGCCGCAGAACTCGAGATTCTGTAGAGACGACATTCCACCACCCCCGCAGTTTCCTCCGCCGACTCCGCCACCAACACCATTTCTTCCACCAGCCCTCGTTCAGCATCTAGCACCTGCGTTGGACAATGCAACGCTCCTTGGGATCTTCCAGCAGCTCATCACTTCCCAGACGGTGCAGGCCAACATCTTTCGTGACACCTTGAGGGAGGCTCTTCAGACTAGAGATGATCCCCGACAGCGCCCTGGAACTTCCAAGAATTTTATGGACCTTAGTCCCAAGGAATTTAATAGGACGGAAGGAATTCTATACGCGGATGAGTGGTTAGAGAACGTAGATCGATATCTTCGGATGGCTCGAATTCCTGAAGACAAGAAGGTCGAGACAGCAAGCATGCAGCTCTATGACATTGCCTGCACATGGTATAGAGACGAGCCTCGATTCACCATGCCAGATGTGATTTTCAAAGAATTCAAGGAGTTGTTCAAGACGAAGTTCTACCCCGACGCGGCCAAAGAAGGGTTAGAAAATGAGTTAGAGAGCCTGGAGCAGGGCAACCTCTCCATCGACGAGTTCTCCTGCCTCAGTCGTTTCGTAGATGCCTTGACCCCTGCAACCAAATCCAAGAAGTTCAGAACGAGGCTATCACTTGAAATTCGTATAGCCATCGCCACCACCCAGGCCATAACCTACGAAGGGACCATGAAGGTCGGACAGGCGATAAAGAAAGAGTTGAATCGCAAGCAAAAGAGAGATCGAGATGCATATGGAGGAGGTAGCAGCCAATCAGAACCAGCAAAGCATTCCTAATTTTCGGGGAAGACCTCAGCACAACAGTATCACTAGAAGCCTCGTCCCCAGCCAGCAACAGCAGAGGCTAGAGCACCATCAGGAGGACCGGAGAGACACCCCATACAACAACAACATAGAGCAGCTCCATACCATCATCAAAAGAGTATTACTTGTCACTTTTGTGGCAAGGCAGGCCATGTTGTTAAAGATTGCTACCTCAAGTTTGGACGATGTTTAGTTGGTGGATCCAACCAACACAAGGCCCGAGATTGCCCAGAACGACGTACCGCTACGCACTGATTAGCAACAATGCAGGTGAGAAGGTAAATTATTATAAATAGTTATGGATGAATATGATGATAAAAAATTATTATTTGTTATGCTTGTTAGATACCTACCTAGAATAGATAGCTATATACTTGGACTATCTAGAAGATCGTTGCGGCGAAGGAAGCGTACGAAGGAATCGAGAGATTGGCCCTCTTCCAGCCAGATGGTTTGCCATGACAACTAATTATTAACGAAAACATGATTGTTGGATGGTCCTATAGGAAAAGAATTTTTATATAGGTGTAGAAGCATGGAAAAGAATAAAGAAAGATCCATACGGCCAAGGATCCCCATACGGCTCAGAGAGCCCATACGGTTCAGAGAGCCATGCGGCTCACGCATCTATGCGGCTCGGATAGACCCAGAGCCACGTGGCTTCCAAACAGCTCTTCCCCTTTGTCTTTTACTGCATTAAATGCCTTAACGGCTGACAGCTCTGACAGCTAACAGCTCTGATACAAAGATGCAATAATGACTCCGTCATAATTACAGACTCCTAGGGAAACGAAGGAAATTTCTGACAACGTCCATCAAACCCCAAAGACCTTTATGCGGCTTTCATCCGTGGACAGTCGCATGCGGCTCAAACAAAGGCCGCCCTATGCGGCTCAAGCAGAAGCCACCCTATGCGGCTCAGGCAGAAGCTATCCCATGCGTCTCGCGAGAACTACCCTATGCGGCTCAGCCATGACGGCATCCATGCGGCTCGGCCATGAAGGCACCCATGCAGCTCGGCCATGAAGACACCCATGCGGCTCGGTCATGATAACCTTCATGCGGCTCGATCATGACAACCTTCATGCGGCTCGGTCATGGTAACCTTCATGCGGCTCAGATATGAATACTCTTCATGCGGCTCAACGAACACAACAATTAAGACACGTGGCAGGACACGTGCCATAAAGCCAATCAAATCTCAATAAACCAGATTCATTGCAATCAAAGATTGGGTCGAATCTCGAGAATCTGGGACACGTGGCGAAAGAATGAATTAAAATTATTCATTCTGATCTGCAGATATCAGCAAATCATTATGAAGGAAGATTTATTGCAATCAACATTAATCACTCATAGGATTTGGCATAATCCACATTAATGGCTCAGATTCATCACATTCATGAAGAACGGCCAAGATTGATCAAAGCCCAAGCCGCCGACTTTTCCAGAATGGGTAATCATTGCAAACCCTAATGATCCCCCCACTCCTATAAATAACAAGGTGCTATTCCCTTGCAGAAGGGGACCAAACTACGCACACAGAGAACAACCGAGACGCACAGAGAGAGAGACTACACCCCCCTGGAGACTTGGAGAAGACAGAGCATCCAGAGCTTTTCTTCCACAGAGCCAAAGTTACGTCCGATCGTCCAAGGAGTAAGGCAGAGCTGCCGTCGCTTTTCCGAGCCTCCATCGTCACCCCCCAGAATATAAAATAAACAATCGTACTTAGATTGCTGTACCTAGCTTTTCATTCCTAGGCTTTCTTTGCACGAGCGAGTTTGTAATTATGAGTTAAAGTTCAGTCCTCCGATAATTGTTCTGTCCTTTTTTACAATCAATGACAAACACGATGGCGACTCTGCTGGGGACAAACTTCTCCATGGCTGAGAAGTTGGTGACGCAATCGAACGTAGCCAAACTTGGCTCTACTCAACAAATGATGGTCGCCCGGTTTGACCAACAGGCGTTTGAAGAAATGCTCTCCGACGGGAGCACTGGCCCGGTCCAGAAGCGAGCCCACACGAAGAAGGCCTACAAAGAGTGGAGGCCCAAGTCGTTCGCTCCTCCCCAAGCTCTCGAAGAAATGCTCTCTGCTGCCCAAGATGGTGGAGAAGCTTCTCATGCGGCTCCACTTCAGGCCACAGAGAACTCTGCTGTCCCCAAGTCTGGCAGAAAAAAATACTATGATGCTAGACTTGCAGGGGCAAAGAGGAACTCTGTGCATACCGAGCCGCATAAGAAGGCCAGCCGTATGGAGAAATCTCATGCGGCCACAAAGGCCAGCCGCATGGAGAAATCTCATGCGGCCACAAAGGCCAGCCGCATGGAAAAATCTCATGCGGCTACAACTGCCAGCCGCATAAAGAAGGCTCATGCGGCCACAATAGCCAACCGCATAGAGAAAGATCATGCGGCCACAGAAGTCAACCGCCTGCAGACAGCCTACACGGTCCCGACTTCTGGCCGCATACAGAAGGCCCATACGGCCACTACTTCCAGCCGCATACAGACAGCCTGCACGTCCTCTAATCCTAGCCGTATACCCTCTGTCCCATGCGGCTCACGATCGGTCTTTGACCGCCTTTCATGCGACTCTGATCTTGGGGGTTCTCTGAATAAAGTGTCAGATTCTGTGACATACCATGTGGATTCTTCCTACTACGCACCTTTGGGCGCTAAAGGAAATAAATCTAGGGCAGCGCGGGCTCGTAGAGCTCAGTCAGCTGCCCCAACCTCTGACTATCAGGGCGTTCCATTAACTATCACGCGGGCCCCTGATGGGAAGTTGTACCGAACCAACCGTGTCCAGCCCCCGACGGCAAGCGGACATTACGGTTCAGAAAAGTCTCCTGAACTAGGAGCAAACATGGTGTCGTCACGCTCGCATGTTTAAGACTGCCAGGCCCGCAAAGCAAATGACTTGCGTGATGTGATTCTTCACAAGCGCAAGAGAAGAGAAGAAAGCTTGATGTACAGCAAGTCTCATCATGGACAACACTGTACTCAGATCATTGTCAATTGCTACTGCAGCAAGGCGACAGCACAAGGGGGCCGCCAGTCGGTTTTCCAATAACTGCGACAGCCAGAACCAATTTCAGAAGATGAGGCGCTTCTCGTTGCCTCCTGCAACTCCGCTCTGAAGATCCCTGGCAGCGGAAGAGGGAAGAAGACAAGCATCTCCAGCCCGAAGATCTCAACCAAAAAGTTCTCTTCCAAATGGCTTTCCACGGCTGCGACAGAGGGAGTTTTCCAGGGTACTCGCTCCAAGACGAAATCTTCAGCACTTGAAGATTCGTAATCTGCATCGCTGGGGGTAGCCAAAGCTGGGGGTAGTGATCCTCCAAACCTTTACGACAACCCGGTATTTCAAGGAGATACAACGGATCTGGATGGCTCTCAAGATATCTCCGGGTCCCAAGATGAGGTAGCCTCCTACACAGGGGGCAATACTTCTTCTGAGTCCGAGCTGGAGGACAATATTCCGACGTACCCCGACGACTTCTCTACACAAGGGTATGATTCGGAAGGCACTTCTTGCACCGTTCCTTCCACCTCTCATGCGAGGACGGTGTTAATGACAACCAGTGATCAAGACGGCCCCAGTGATCGACAGCATATCGATACTTTGGAGGCCATACTCCAGCACTTGGTCAAATCTGTGGATAAAATCAAAGCAGCCCTACCGGCCCTACAAGGAAGGACGCCCGGTCAAACAAGCACGGGTCCTGTGGCTAATACGGACTCAAACTCGGCTGCATTAAACCCAGGTGATAATCTCCCAGAAATATCGGCTCCCACTGTTGCAGACGAGACCAGGAAGGCGAGACGAGAGGTCCAAGAGCTCCGAGCCATGTTCCACGCTCGAGAAAACTGCCAGGATCTCAGGATACGACAACCGTATCCCGCTGAGTGGAGGAACGTTCCTTTCCCGCCGAAATATAAACCGTTCAACATCAATCCATATGATGGGAAGACGTCGGCTAGCCGTTACGTCACCTACTTCGAGGTCACAACCGACCACCTGCCTCATGACGACGCCATCCTTACACGTTTATTCATTAGGGTATCAGAAGGGGTTGCCTTCGACTGGTACCGTAACCTGCCAGACAACTGTATCCACTCCTTCGCTGGCTTCAAACGGATGTTCTTGGAGAGATTCTATGAAGTAGGGCAAGACGTAACCATGTCGACCCTCATGGACGTGGTCCAAGGAGAGAAGGAGTTGACAAGGAACTATATTGAACGGTTCTGCCAGACTGCTACGAAGATGCCATCCGGCAACCCCGACTCCTCCTTAATTGAAATTTGCCAAAAGAGGCTGCTTTCCACGATCAGCCTCTGGATGGGCGAAAGTCAATTTAAGGATTGGAAAACCTTCATCATCAGCGCCACCAGCACAGAAGACAAGCTGAAGAAGGCTCGCCAACTGGGAATACACATCTTGGATGGAGAAGACAGGGGCAAACGCCCTAACACCAATAACAATAATGGGGGTAACTCCTCCAACCGAGATAACAAAGGCAAGCAGGCTATGGTGGCCGACACAGCTCCGAAGCCTGAACCGAAGCAACCAGAAAAACAGTGGCCGCAGGTGACTTACTCTTTCGAGGACAGTCATGTCAAGCCTATCCTTGATATGCTCATCCAAGGGGACAGAATTCAGTTCCCTCCTCCAAGGTATGAACCGCGAGCGGCAGAGATGGAGAGCCCAAAATACTGCTACTATCATCGCTACGTCCACCATGCCACCCAAGATTGCTTCCAGCTGAAGAAATATATCCAGCACCTCATCGATTCCAATGCCCTGGCCATCGATTTCGAAGAAGTGACGGTCGCTGCGAATATGGTGTCAGTCCAATTCGGCAACTTCCCGCCAATGAAGACGCAGGATGGTGTGGTACCTATCCCTCGAGCCAAAATGGAGGTCGCCAATCTTCCACCACCCAGGGACCAAGCTGCTGGTCTAGTGCCTCTCACCACATCACAAGGGGAGGTCATGTGGGTCCACCCAGACTTGGTATCTGAGGTGACCCAGCCAACATCATCCTCTGCTAGCAAGAAGCATGGTAGGAAAATGAAGTCCTGCCATACAATCTCAGTAGATATTGAAGAAGCTACGGCTGTCGTCACCCGGTCTGGTGCACAATCCCAGCCTACAACGGGTAACTCGATTGAAGAGCGCCAACCGGCTGGTGCTGATGCTCCAGGGCCCTCTCAGCCTCCGACGACCGACAAGCCTAGGCCGAAGAAGATTCGCTTCGATAAGCTACTGCTCCGGAAAGATGCACCTCAGGGATTGGAGAAGCCTTATAATTTCGACATCCTGGCACAACTGGCCAATACACTGGCTAAGTTGTCACTATATGAGCTTTTGAGGCTTTCCAAGGATGTCCGCGTCGTACTGAGCGAGGCGCTTCAGAACGCCGATGCATATCTGGCTCAGGTCAACCTCACAGGCGAGGGCTCGTCGACAGATCTCCACGATAGTGCTTGTGCAGGAGCCATGTCCAATATCGTCTTCACTCCGCAGGACATGCTCATCAAAACCAACCTGTACGACCGCCCTCTTTATTATACTGGATACGTCGGCGACGTCAAGGTGGATCGTATACACATTGATCCGGGTTCTTCAATAAGCATCATCCCGAAGAGCTTGCTCCATCATCTGTGCATCCCAATGCATCGACTGACTCCAACCAACGCCGCCATCAGCGGGTTCAACTCTGGGAGGAGCTATCCCATTGGGAAAATCTGCCTAAAGTGCCAGATTGGTGATCTTCAGTCGGAGGTGACTTGCTATGTCATCGACGCAGACACCTCTTACAACATTCTCTTGGGGCGTCCATGGATACACGACTACATGATCGTACCTTCTACCCTACACCAATGCTTCAAGTACATTGACAAGTACAGCTTCGTGAAGACGTAGTTTGCCGACATCGATCCTTTCAAGGGGGTCGAATCTTACTATTCCGACTTTTGCTTGTACGAGAAGTCAAAAAGGCACCTGATTGAGGAGGATATCCAAGAGCCGACAGAGACTGTTGCAGGGCCAAAGACACCCTTGAGGATCCACCTCCAGCCTCACAAACCAGGAAGCACAGCACCCTTGACAGCCACTCTGCGTCGAGAAACAACCGGGTTCCCTGTGCTTACTGCACAAAAGGAGCAGATGACGATCCGACTCCCAAGGTCCGGCAAGGCACCAAGACCCACCACGGAGCCGCTGACAATCAAGCTGCCTAGGGTCGGCAAACAAACAGAGAAGTCCAATCCTTCTGCTAGGCCACTGACGATTCGTCTTCCAGGTGCCAAGCCAGGGTCTGCCAGCGAGCCAACAACTCCCCGCCTAACACTGAACATCAAGCCAGGGAGTGCTAGTGAGCCGACAGCTCCTCGTCCAGTATCGAACACCAAGCCAGGGGTCCCTAGTGCGCCAACGACTCCACGCTCTGCTCTGCCAGCAGAGCCCCTGACGATCAAACTGCCTAGGTCTTCCTCCCAGTCCTCATTCATACAGGGGGTGGCCGAAGAAGAGCCGGAGCTGGCTAAATATGTGGCTGCCCATACCGATGTTCCATCTGCTGATGATGTAATCACTCTAGAAAAGATACCTTACTTTATCAATAAAGGGCTATCTTTGAATTACCGCGAGCTTGATAAGCTCTGTACAATGTATGCTATGGAATACGGAATAGGCACCCACCTGCACATGCAGGTAACAAATATATACACGGTAAACCAACTTACTCCCTTGGAGGATGCCTACCGCATACACGAGGGAGAAGAACATCCAGTCATCTTCGGCCAGAAGAATGATCCACAGCCCTTCACGATAGAAGAGGTTGATCCCGAACCCGATACTGGAAGATTGCCTTTGTACCTGTATAGCTTCCGATCCAAATATCTCATACAAAAATAGGGATATGATCTGGAAACTATGCCAGGCTTAAACTATGGCACGGGACGGCGATTACCCTTACAGCCACCGGTCCCGGCTGGGAAACCACGGGATTACTATAGCAAGACTGGGCGTGGTCTGGGCGATGTTACGCCCATAACAACTCCCGAGAGATCAGATGAAGAATGTGACTGGTATTCGCATTCGACCGGATCGCCAACTTTCGATTCGGACGTCAGCATCGGAGACATCTTTCGAGAAACATTATCTGTCAATATGGCGTCTGCTGATGCCTGCGAAGAAGATGAAGATGTGCCTGAACTTATCGAGCTAGAACCGTGGGTCCAGCAATTAGACGCACAATAGAAGAAGCGTTTCGAACTCCGTGAACCTCCTACCGAAGATGAGGTTATGCAAGTTGACCTCGACGATGAGTCATCTCCAAAGCCAATCTTCGTCAGCAAGAGCCTGACAGACGAGGAACGAGAGACGCTTCTACAACTTATCAGAGAGTATATCAATGTGTTCGCCTGAAGTTACGAAGACATGCCAGGACTGGATCCCGAAATCGTACTTCACAAACTCAATATTCGTCCGGATGCGAAGTCGGTCAAATAACAGCAACGACGGTTTCGTCCAGTTATTATGAATGCCATCGAAGCCGAGGTCAACAAACTAATAGCCAGCGGTTTCATCCGAGAGGAACAACATCCAGACTGGGTCGCCAACATAGTACCAATCCCCAAGAAGAATGGGAAGATTCGAATCTGCATCGACTTCCGAAATTTAAATGAAGCATGTCCTAAGGATGAGTTCCCTCTTCCTATCACGGATATTATGTTTGACAACACATGTAGTTTTTAGCGCATATCGTTCATGGATGGCTTCTCAGGATACAACCAAATCAAGATGTTTCCTGACGATGAGAAGCATACATCATTCCGAACGCCTATCGGCGTGTACTGTTACACAGTCATGCCCTTCGGTCTAAGGAACGCTGGCGCCACCTACCAAAGAGCCATGAGCGTCATCTTCAGAGACCATTTACGCAAGACCGTGTAGTGTTATGTCGATGACATCGCGGTCAAGAGCCGCTCCAAGGGAGACCATCTGCTGGACCTAAGGAAGGTGTTCGACCTGATGCGAGCACACAATCTAAAAATAAATCCTACCAAATCCTTCTTGGGCGTATCTAGTAGGAAATTCTTGGGTTTTAATATCACTGCCCAGGGAATTCACATAGATCCAGAGAAGACGAAGGCAATCATGGAGATGGGTCCCCCTAGAAATCCTCGTGAACTCCGAGGCCTTCAAGGAAGACTGGCTTACATCAGAAGGTTCATCTCTAACCTTTCTGGGCGATGTCAACCTTTCACTTACCTCATGAAGAAAGGTATCTCATTCGTATGGGACGAAGAGTGCCAACGCGCGTTTGACAGCATCAAAGAATATCTGGCAAGTCCTCCAGTTCTGGTGGCCCCAGTGGCCGGGAAGCCATTCCTGCTTTACGTACGAGCGATGGAGCACTCCCTTGGTGCTCTACTAGTACAGAACAATAACGCAGGCCATGAATAGGCCATCTATTATCTCAGCCGGATGATGATAGGGCCCGAACACAGATATATTATCGTGGAAAAAGAATGTCTTGCTCTGGTATTCGCTATCCAGAAGATGCGACACTACGTTACCGGACAAACTATCAACGTGATATCACGAGTCAATCCCCTCAGGGTCCTCATGACCAAGCCATGCGCACTCAGCTCTCGTCTCGCTACCTGGGCAATATTATTGTCTCCCTACCACATGATTTTCGTCCCGCAGAAGGCCGTTAAAGGTCAAGCTCTGGCAAACTTCTTAGCAGCCCATCCAGGTTCGAAGTCGACCCGAATAGACGAAGAGATTACCGACGAAGTCGCCAATTCAAATGTGGTCTCCAACGATGCCATCTGGCAAATATTTTTCGACGGTACTTCGAGAACTGGGCCCAAGGGCAATATCGTCGCTGGAGTCGGAGTAATGCGGATTTCTCCCTCCGGACTAGTAATCAATCGGGCTTACTCTCTTACGGAGCCCTGCTCGAACATTGTGGCTGAGTACAATGCCCTGGTTATCGGCCTCCGACTTGCAAAAGAACTGGAGGTAGAATACCTCGAAGCATATGGCGATTCACAGCTAATCGTCAATCAAATTCGGGGTTCGTACGAACTTCGACACGAAGACATGATCCCCTACCATCAAATAGCAATTGACATCATCTTGTCCTTGGAAGGGTTCTTTATAGAACACGTGCCCAGGCTCCAGAACATTGAAGCTGACGCCCTAGTAGGCCTTGCTGCTTCCCTGGCAGTTCCAAGTCATGAACACCACACTGTTGACATAATAGGCCGTGAATTGGTATGTCCCAGAAACAACGTTCGATGTGTTGAGAGCCACTCCGCTCTTACGGTCGACGAAACGCCAGACTGGAGACAATCATTCATTGACTTCGTAGTCTACGGCATATTACCGGAGAATCCAAAAGAAGCTACTTCCATCAGACGACGTTCCCTCAGGTTCTTCTATGATGCGAAGACGAAAATGCTCTATCGACGATCATACGATGGATTGCTGCTTCGGTGTCTGTCAAATACAGAAGCCAAAGAAGCTGTACGCGAAGCACATGACGGCGTCTGCGGAGCCCATCAGCCTGGCCCAAAGCTACAAGATCGCCTTCGCCGAATAGGTTACTACTGGCCCACGATAGTAGCAGACGCGATAGACTATGCAAGAAAATGCAAGGCCTGTCAAGTCCATGCAGATTTCATCCATCAACCATACGAGTTTCTACATCCAACAGTGGCTTTCTGGCCATTCGAGGCATGGGGAATGGACATCATTGGTCCTATCACCCCACCTTCATCCAGAGGCCACCGCTTCATACTCGCCATCACATATTACTTCTCCAAATGGGCAAAAGCTGTCCCGCTGGCAGAGGTGAAAACTTCAAACGTGATTAGCTTCCTTAAACACCACGTCATCTATCGCTTCGGACTGCCCTGAAGGATCATCTACGACAATGGTCCGCACTTCGCAAGCCACGCCTTCTATCGCTTCTGCGATAAATACCGCATCCAGAACATCGCTTCAACGCCATACAATCTAGTAGCGAATGGGTTGGCAGAAGCATTCAACAAAACTATAATCAAGCTGCTCAAGAAGTTCGTATCTTCCAACAAACACGATTGGAATGGGAAGCTTGGCGAATGCCTGTGGGCTTACCGTACTACAGTTCGGACGGCCACCGGGAACACTCTATTCTCTATGGTATAAGGCAGCGAGGCATTTCTCCCCCTGGAGACCCAAATCCCTTCGCTTCGTGTTGCCCTCACCTATCGATTGACGACGGATGAGAACTACCATCGCCGACTACAGGAGTTGGAGGCTTTAGACAAGAAGTGCCTATTAGCTCAACAACGAATCGAGCTCTATCAAGCGCGTATCTCTGGGGCTTTCAACAAGAAAGTTAAAATCAGAACATTCCAAGTGGGTGATCTCGTTTTGGCGGTCCGAAGGCCGATGGTCATGACTCACAAGACCGCCGGCAAATTCCAGCCAAAATGGGAGGGCCCATTCATCATCGAGGCTGTATTCTCCAACGGAGCTTATCGCCTCGCAAAGCAAAACAGAGACTTGCTCATGCTACCCGTCAACGGCAAGTTCCTGAAGAAATATTATGTCTGAATGACGTCCCCCAACAAGATTCCTTAAGGGGTGAGTCATGTACCCTCCTGGTACCGCCGAACCCACATTCTGATCCCAGATTCCTCAAGGTGTGAGTCATGTACCCTCCTGGTACCGCTGAACCCACATTCTGATCCCAGATTTCTCAGGGTGTGAGTCATGTACCCTCCTGGTACCGCTGAACCCACATTCTGATCCCAGATTTCTCAGGGTGTGAGTCATGTACCCTCCTGGTACCGCTGAACCCATATTCTGATCCCAGATTTCTCAGGGTGTGAGTTACGTACCCTCCTGGTACCGCAGAACCCACGCTCTGATCCCAGATTCCTCAGGGTGTGAGTTATGTACCCTCCTGGTTCCGCTGAACCCAAATTCTGATCCCAGATTCCTCAGGGTGTGAGTCATGTACCCTTCTGGTACCGCTGAACCCACGCTCTGAACCCAGATTTCAAAAGGTGTGAGTCATGTACCCTCCTGGTACCGCTGAACTCATACTCTGACTACAAATTTCCAGATTGTCAAGTTATGTACCCTCCTGGAACCGCTGAACTTACTCTCTGGCCAACATCATGTCGCATCTTCTAGGTAGTAAGTCATGTACCATTGTACCTCTGAATTTACTCTCTAAAAATGTGTTTTCCGCTTGATCTAATACCCGCACCACCAGTGCACAAAAAGGGTAACAGATCCATAAATTTCTGAAACAACCACGTCGATGTTACCTCTGAGTTGTTTCTCTTCAGCCAAAAACAAATCACCCCCTGCATAGAACTTTCACGTCCTCATTACCTCTGAGTCGTTCTATGTCCCCACTTCATTGAGCCCACTCCTGCCATGTCCTCGCTACCTCTGAGTGGGAAGGCTCCGTCGAAGAAACCTTCATGCTTGCCACGTCCTTATTACCTCTGAGTAAGTATGTCGGTCCCCTTTCAACTTATTATCCGTACCCACAACCGGAGTACGCCAAGGATAATAGGTCCACAAATGTTCTCCGATGACCACAAATGCCCTCGGTTGACCACAAACATCCACCGTTGAGTCCACTCCTGCCACGTCCCTATGACCTCTGAGCAGGAAAACTCTACGGTAAGAAACCTTAATGCTTGCCACGTCCTCATTACCTCTGAGTAAGTATGTCGGTCCCCTTTCGACTTATTATCCGTACCCACAACCGGAGTACGCTAAGGATAATAGGCCCACAAATATCCTCTGTTGACCACAAATATCCCCCGTTGAGTCTACTCCTGCCACGTTCTCACTACCCCCGAGCAGGAAAACCCCGCGGAAAGGCTCCCATACTTACCGTGACCTCATTTCTTTTTGAGTAACTATGACGGTCATGTTACAACTTATTATCCGTACCCAAGACTGGGGGACGATAGGGATAATAGGTCCACACAAAACAGCCCATTAGAATAGCTATTACAAGCAAAGAGGGAAGCAAGTATATTCTATTCATTCAAAGAAACCGGTTACATTCACACAACTACGAGCAAAATCAAAAGAAGTTCTTCATCACTCATTTCAGACAGAAAAGAAAAACAAGACGCAAACTACGGTTAAAAGACAGACAGAAATAGCGAAGACAAAAGACAGACATCTACAAAAGCCAGTGGACTCTAGTTGCGGGGGCGCATATACCAGTCCCTCAACCACCTTGCGTATGAAGGATGCAACTGAGAAAGATCCTCATCCAGAGCAGGAGAATCAGAATACCCACCACTACCATCCTCAGACTGTGGCTCCTTCCTTTTAGTAGTTTTTGGAAGGCTTTCCTCCCCTTCAGGCGCCGGTTCTTCTTTCGGTATCACCTCCTCCTTAACGGGTGTTAACTCCTTTTTGATGAAAGAAGGCAGTGGCTCTTCTTTCATAAAAACCCCGGCCTTCGGTGGAGATCCTACAAGAACCGAGAACAAAGGAAATAAACAGTCAGATGAGCTTATGCGGATTTGAACAGAGGAGCTTATGCGGTTCAAGACAGATAAGTCCATGCGGCCCAGTTCGATTGAGCCTATGCGGCCCGATTCAGTTAAGCTTATACGGTTCAGAGCGAGTGAGCTTATGACGAGTTCATGCGGCCCAATAGACGAAGTACTTATGCGGCCACAATGACAAACCTCATGCGGCTCAGATAGGGAATATACCCCATGCGGCTCAAACATGAGACGCATATGCGGCACACACGAAGACGAAGGCTTGTGCATAAAATATGCAACATAGCCATGACAGTTAGGGTTCTCAAGTTAGGCTTGTGCATAAAATATGCAGCATAGCCATGACAGTCAGGGTTTATATAGTGCCTTTACCAACAAAGGGAGGATGGACTTCAGGGTGAACGATGGGCACGTCGGCCGGCGGAGGAGCTGCCATGTTCGTCGCCGCTGTCGAAGCAGAGGCAACTCCTTTGCCCTTCGCCACCTTACCCTTGGCCGCAGCGGTCTTCTTGGGAGCTATGGAAGATTAAAGAGGAAGAAGATGACAACAAGTACAAAAAAAACTCGGATTGAAAGAGAAAGTAAAGAGTTTTCTTCTTTTAATTACCCCTATTTATAGGCGGAGAAAGAGAGGACACGTGGACCGAGCGAACCGCTTCGGGTCGTGTGTTGAACCGACTCCTAGGGTTCCGCCCCCTCTCTCATAAAGGAGATTCACTCAAGAAAAATCCCCATGAATTAATGAGCCGACTCTTGGGACCACCCCCAATGACGGCTCGAACAGATTAAAAGCAATTAATGACGCCTACATGTCAGGGAGGAGTCTATGCGGCCAGACAACCTATGCGGCCAAACAAGCCCATGCGGCTAGGGTAGAACAACTTATGCGGCTAGAAGGGTTCCTATATAGCCATGCTTCTTATTCAAAGTATTTCAATTTTACAAATTGAAAACTTTGAAGGAGGGCTTGTAGAAGCATGGAAAAGAATAAAGAAAGATCCATGCGGCCAAGGATCCCCATGCGGCTCAGAGAGCCTATGTGGTTCAGAGAGCCATACGGCTCACGTATCTATACGGCTCGGATAGACCCAGAGCCACGTGGCTTCCAAACAGCTCTTCCCCTTTGTCTTTTACTGCATTAAATGCCTTAACGGCTGACAGCTCTGACAGCTAACAGCTCTGATACAAAGATACAATAATGACTCCGTCATAATTACAGACTCCTAGGGAAAGGAAGGAAATCTCTGACAAAGTCCATCAAACCCCAAAGACCTTTATGCGGCTTTAACACGTGGACAGTCGCATGCGGCTCAGACAGAGGCCGCCCTATGCGGCTCAAGCAGAAGCCACCCTATACGGCTCGGCCATGACGGCATCCATTCGGCTCGGCCATGAAGACACCCATGCGGCTCGGTCATGATAACCTTCACGCGGCTCGGTCATGACAACCTTCATACGGCTCGATCATGGTAACCTTCATGCGGCTCAGATATGAATACTCTTCATGCGGCTCAACGAATACAACAATTAAGACACGTGGCAGGAGACGTGCCATAAAGCCAATCAAATCTCAATAAACCAGATTCATTGCAATCAAAGATTGGGTCGAATCTCGAGAATCTGGGATATGTGGCGAAAGAATGAATTAAAATTATTCATTCTGATCTGCAGATATCAGCAAATCATTATGAAGGAAGATTTATTGCAATCAGCATTAATCACTCATAGGATTTGGCGTAATCCACATTAATGGCTCAGATTCATCACATTCATGAAGAACGGCCCAGATTGATCAAAGCCCAAGCCGCCGACTTTTTCAGAATGGGTAATCATTGTAAACCCTAATGATCCCCCCACTCCTATAAATAGTAAGGTGCTATTCCCTTGCAGAAGGGGACCGAACTACACACACAGAGAACCACCAAGACACACAGAGAGAGAGACTACACCCTCCTGGAGACTTGGAGAAGACAGAGCATCCAGAGCTTTTCTTCCACAGAGCCAAAGTTACGTCCGATCGTCCAAGGAGTAAGGCAGAGCTGCCGTCGCTTTCCCGAGCCTCCATCGTCACCCTCCAGAATCTAAAATAAACAATCGTACTTAGATTGCTGTACCTAGGTTTTCATTCCTAGGCTTTCTTTCTACGAGCAAATTTGTAATTGTGAGTTAAAGTTCAGTCCTCCGATAATTGTTCTGTCCTTTTTTATAATCAATGGCAAACAATAGGGACCTGAACCATATATGCATGCTGCTAAGTTTCCTTTCAAAAGAAAATGAATTTTTTTAACTTATAATAATTACGAAGTTGTTCAAATTCAAATAGATGGGGACCATGCATGTTTAGCTATATATATAAATATAGAATGAAAATATGTGGAACTAACTATAGTAAAGGAAAATCTATATTTTCTAAAATAATAAGTGTTAAATATTATTATTGTGGCTCGTTGGGCAAGATTTGGTTTTATCATAGCTAGTTACAATGGTTTCTAATTCCTAGTATTATATTAGCAAGTACCTGTTAGTTTCATACCCTATTCTAGATGATAATACCATGTTGTGTCTGCTATGATTGTTCTTGGCAAGAGACGTGATGTGCAAGGATCGATAGTTTAGAGCCTTTTAGATGGACTAACGGCCTAGGGGTTCTTAAGCGTATGAGCCTTCAGAAGATCAGCCTATCCATAACCATATTATCGTTCATCCATCTTGGCTTGCTTTTTCCATGTTGTATATGTCATACTCTCTTTGTTTTTTAGCTTGCATCGTGTGCAAGCAAATATCCTCGCCCTTCTTTCAAATTGTTGTACCTTCTATCACATTATTGTTTAGTTGAGCGTTAGCTAATATGTTAATATGATTGTGTCATTCAGAACCCACCGTTCCAACCCTACCCAACTTGGTTAATTTGTTTGACTTTTAATTTCGAGAACGAAATTTTTCTAAGGTGGGTAGGATGTGAGACCCCTTTCGAATATTTCCTTTTATTTATAATTAATAATTCTTAGTTTGCTTTTTCATTTCAACAATCTAATTGAATTTTTCATGACTTCAATTTAAGCATTTTTGTAATATTGAATCTTATTGAAATAATACAACATTAGTATAGGATTTTACTTCTGCTAATTACTATTATTATTATTATTATTATTATTATTATTATTATTATTATTATTATTATTATTATTATTGTTAGGTATTTTTATAATTACTGTTGCCAGGAATAAGTTATTACTACCATTAAGTTTTTTATATATATAAAAGATGCCTCCCTCTCACTCATATTCGGCAAGATTTTATCTTTTATATCAAGAGAGTCCTCCCAAATTTTAAATTCAGATTCTTTGGAAGGCCCAAGGCCCAACGGCCCCAACCATCAATAATCTAGGGTTCTTTGGCACTAGCTATTTATATGGCTAAGCCCTAATATTCTCCTAGTAGCAGTGTAGCCCACACGACCAATCATAGCCCCACCTTCCTGTATATATATATATATATATGTATACCATTATCTATCAAACTTTAACCCGACCTTGTTTCTCAACTCGAATCAATCTAGAATCTCTTGCTCATTAATAGCAGCATGTTTCTTTGAGAATTCATGCATATGTATACACACATTAGTATCCCTCGATAACCATATATTACATAATAAATAATTGTCCAACTCTTGAATGGCTTATGGGCCGATTAACCCAACACCTATAGTTAAGCTAGCCCTGGCCGAAAACCTAAGCCTATACTAGTCGACCAACCCCATGGGAAATTCCCTATATATACACCTAACCAATGGAATCTGAACCCCGAGCCGCTAGTTGAGCCCCACCATACCAGTTCATGACCTAAGTTTTACGGGGCAGGCGATCGACGAGCCAAGGTGAGCTACTCCTCCGACCTTCAATAACCACCGTGGTAGCAACGACACGACGAGACTTCTCCTCGGCACGATGACTCGGTTACCGTCGAGGGCTCTTCTGTGATCCAAAGCTCGACGAGCTATAGGCCTCGATCCCCATCGATTAGTCTTCGGCCACCCTACAACTGCTGCGCTCTGACATCCGTGCCCCCGACTCTTCGTCATCGCCATTGTCGTCAGCCGCCATGAGATGTCGAATTGACCAGGGCACCTCTGCTATCACTCCCTTGGTCGGAACTTTGCAATCTTATGTTGTCCCTCAATTCTCCATCATCTAATCCAGCACGCGTCACAACATTCCGCTAAAAGTCCACCAGAGAAGAAGGCTGCTCGGTTTCAAAGGAAGCACAAACAGTGGTAAGTTTTCTTTAAACCCCTACCTTAGCCTCTAATTTAGTAATTAAATTATTAGTTAATATGTGTTATAGTTGAGAAGATGTAAGGATTAAATGAGTAAAGAAAAATGTCACTGTTCACGTAGAGGAATATGGAATGTAGTAGTAGAAGAGGATCTCCAACCTATTTTCCTATTGTATAAGTGCATCCTTAGTGGAGGAATGATGAGGACTGTATATGTGTTCTAGAAAATCTATGACTTTGAGGTGTAGTGTGAGTTATGGAATTATAGGCATAGAAGCAGTATATTAGGCAATGTTTCCCATGGGTTTCTACACATGTATGTATTATTAGAAGAAGTAGTTGAAGAAGCATAGTAGCATGCATTGCCATGTGAGGGTGAGAACATAAACAAGCATATGAAATGGGAGCTTAGAGCTATAGTTCACATGGAACCATATAGAACAAGTATTTGATTCACCTTAGCTAAATTCGACAAAGGAAAGGAAGTACAGACTTTTATTTTTAGGTAATTTTATAACTTAACCCTTCTCTTTTCCATACATGCATATATGAGTTGACAAGTGTAGTATATATATAAACCAATGACAACCCAATGCTTGTTGTGGTAGCATAGTTTAAATGGAGGAAGAGTAGTTTTGTTCTTCACAAGTTGTATGTATATAAATTACCATAAAGTCCATAAGTCTTAGCTAAAAGTTTGTATGGAAGTGTTAGCACAAGTGAGTGAGCATAAATAATAATATAGAGTAAATAATAATTCTATAGTTTAATTATATGGGTAGCATAACTACATTAATTAATGTATTAGATTCTTGATTATGTTTAGGACTTGGATTTGACATTGGAATCTGGACCTCAACGTTTTCGGACAAGCTCCCAGGCAAGTATACATTGCCCACTGTACAGTATTTTCATGCATTTTTCTATATTACAGTTTCTTTTCTGTCATATTCCATTACATGCTTCTTATGTTCATGCCAGTGATATTTTTCTCATTTTACATGCACGTACATTATTCTCTTTATCCTGCATATCACTGCCACTCCATGTATAGATCATGATAGTGTTGCCTAGTCCTGTGCCACATTCATTGGTATGTCTTGATCTGTACCTTACTTGTATCTTGACTTGAGTTGACCTAACTGGACACTGTATAGTTCCTTGAGACAGAGAGGACATTTACTAGGCATACGGGCTATATGATAGTTTCTATTGGCCGGTAGTTCGGATGAGCTAATTCGATTGTATTGATGATTCTGTTAGGCGTTTGTTTCGTGCTACGGTTGTGATATTCTGTTGGTCGTTATTCTTGGAGGAGATGCGATTGTGATTATTCTGTTGGTCGTTAGTTTCGGATGAGCTACGATTGTTATGGTACCCTTGTCTGTTAGCCCAAGTGTTGAACATTGTCCTTGATGTTGCATTGTCATGTATTTTTTGTAGAAGTACAGTGTTCTATTTCTGTCTTCTTTATGAATGTTATACTGTAGCGTGACATGTTCTTCCTGTATCTTGCTAGTTCTTTGAGAACCTGATGATGTCTTCAGGTTTAGCCGAGTTTTGAGCCAGGAGCAGACGAGCAGGTTTGAGCCAACATAGACCACAGTAACACTATAGTGATGATGTCATTGATGTTTAGCATAGTACGGATCTTGTTATTTTATTTTCATGTCTCTATTTTACTTTTGTCTACTAGTAGTGGATTTGCCTCCATCGGACGAGACTTGATTTCTTGATAACTTGAGACTTATTTTATATTATTCATTACTCTGTCCTTCAGTATTATTCGTTACTCATTTGAGTTAGTTGTATCTTCTAATTTTTGTGGATGAGATATAGATTGCCTTGACAGTTCTAAATTTCTATGACTTGTGAATACTAGACAGTGTTCTGCCGCCAACACTGCAGCGTAGGCTAGACTTGGACACAGACTCTTATCCGAAAAGCGGGTGCGGGTCGTGACATATATTGACAAATTTCAACGTGAGATTTACATTTATATTTGGTCTATTGTTGATGTCCCGGGGGATGGCCATTACGGATTTCATGTGCTTGCAAGACATCTTGGTTATTCTGACAAAGACGGATGGAGACAGGTGAGACAGGAGCTATACGATGAGTTAGAGACTCGTCTTCCATTCTACTCCCGCATCCTAAGCGAAGATATAGTTGGAAGTTTGTTGACAAGTATTCCTTGCACTAACAGTGTTACCGGGCCATACTACTACATGTCTATCCCATCTGTCGGTTATTTATTTGCTAATAGATACAGGACACATGTTGTACTTATTTTGTCGGGTATTAACAATATATTTTTTCCAATGTGCGCTCCTCTGCTAGAATATAGACAATCTAACCTATGTACAATAGATCAAATCGGGAACCACTTTGTCATACTAAGGATGATCGGTCATTCTTCGATTCCTCCACCTTCAACAATTTGGTATAAATATGCACCGGTCGAAGCAATCGCCTGGACCACACATTTTATTGATCAAATCAATCATTGTAAGAAGTTGTTGAAGATTGAGGAGCCAAGAGACTTACCTGTTGGCCACTACGACGTCGAAATCAACAGATACATAAACGACTGGATATGGAGTAATTTATAGTTTGGCATTTTGTATATGGAGGACCACTTTTGAGTACAGTAAATTATATTATTTTGAAATATGAAGTCCAATATATGTTTTTCATTTTACACTTTTACCTGTGTGCTATATGTGTCTATCTGTGTGCAAAATGTATCAAAGTATCAGTGTGCAATTTGTGTTTACCTGTGTGTTATATGTGTATACCTGTGTGCAAAAAGTATCAAAGTGACAGTGGCAAAATGTATCAAAGTAACATAGTATCAGAGATTGGTTAGGACTGCCAAGAAGCTGGCAGTCCTACTTGAAACTCTCTGTACAGAGAGTTTCAAGTAGGACTGTCAGCTTCTTGGCAGTCCTTCATCACATTAGGACTGCCAGGAAGCTGGCAGTCCTAATTCAAACTCTCTGTGAAGAGAGTTTGGTTAGGATATCTCTTCACAGAGAGTTTGAAATAGGACTTCCAGCTACCTAGCAGTCCTAGTGTGATGAAGGACTGCAAAGAAGCTGGCAGTCCTAGTTGAAACTCTTTGTATAGAGAGTTTCAAGTAGGACTGCCAGCTTCTTAGTAGTCTTTGCTTCATGCAGGACTGCCAAGTAGCTGGCAGTCCTACTCCAAACTCTTTGTAAAGAGAGTTTGGTTAGAAAACTCTCTTCATAGAGAGTTTGGATTAGGACTGCCAGCTACTAGGCAGTCCTAATGTGATGAAGGACTGCTAAGAAGCTGGCAGTCCTACTTAAAACTCTCTGTACAGAGAGTTCAAGTAGGACTGCCAGCTTCTTGGCAATCCCTACCTCATGTAGGACTGCCAAGTAGCTGGCAGTCATAATCCAAACTCTCTGTGAAGAGAGTTTGGTTAGGACACTCTCTATACAAATAGTTTGGATTAGGACTGCCAGCTTCTTGGTAGTCCTAATGTGACGAAGGACTGCCTAGAAGCTGGCATTCCTACTTGAAACTCTCTGTACAGAGAGTTTCAAGTAGGACTGCCAACTTCTTGGCAGTCCTTCATGCAGGACTACCTAGTAGCTGGCAATCCTACTTGAAACTCTTTGTACAGAGAGTTTCACAGAAGAGAAGCAACCCAAACATGTCCAAATAACACCAAACATACCCAAACATATGCAAATAACACCAAACATATCCAAATAACATCCAAATATCCAAACGTATCCAAAAATATCGAAACATGTCCACATCCAAACATATCCAAACATGTCCACATCCAAATATCTGAATATGTCCATATATAAACATATCCAAATATAAACTGTCACGACCCGTACTAGTGTAAGGGCACGAGAAGTGGGTACGTCCAGCCTACGCCACAGTATCGGTGGTAGAACGCTGTCCTAGGTCCAACCTCTTAACGCAATCTAGAATATGCTCCGAAAGGAGAACAATATAATAAGTAAACTCAATCACAAACTAAAATGGAAAGAAGATAAGATATTCTCAGCAGAGAGTCACAATATGAATAATAAGTCTCGGTGTAAACCTCATCATAAATACATCTCAATACAATCACAATGTCTTAATGACTAGATAAAGATATAAGTCTAATCTAAACTAATGGCAAGTCATCAGCGACTACTGGATCCTGCTGAGGGTCCAGGTCACCTGTGTCAACTAAGCCTGCTCCATAGTAAGTGTCGCAGCAATCATCATCATCTGTAATATTTCAACAGGTCCAGTCAGGACAGGAATGAATACATATCTCTGACACAGATCATAACATAAAAGGAAATATGAAACACGCTATAGAATAATATACATAAACTGCTGATAAAGAAATGAGACTGTAAAAGAGAACATGATATATTGAAATAGATATACATGATATAATAAGAGAACTGAACTAACTACGTGGTGTAGAGCACAATATGGTTATGTAAACTGGCTTACGTTATACATGACTTAAATCTAGTTTGGAGTTGTACATAAAAAGGGTGTAGATCACATAACCAAATAAATACTCCCCTTGCCCCAATCAGTACACAAGGATCTGTCCAGGTTATGTTATTGCACATGAAAGTAGTGTGTCACATGGAAAGCTAGTCCACATGAATACTGGGTTATACATGAAGGCTCACATGATCATGAGTGTACATGAATGTCACATGAGTATACATGAATAAATACGAATACAATGAGTAGACGATGCACATGATAAAGTACATAATCACAATATACCCAATGTATCCGAGGGGATAACATCGCATGAAGAGATCCATATAGTACTAATCCGTGATAACATCGTAACAGCAACAAGTAAACTAGTCTATAACAAGTAAATATGTCCAAGCAAGAATGAAACGGTCAGAGAATGTACTTGCCTGACAATCCAAGCTGTTGATGAGGAAGTGCAACTGAACTGGAGTGATGTAATCCTATTTAGAACAACCACAAGTCACAACAAGGTCTAAAATATCATAAGGAATGCCTACAATACAATTCTACATGATTCTAGGTCCTTCTAGGTCAAAGTCAACCCTTGGTCAACTCTGGTCAAACCTGGTCAACTCTGGTCAAATCTGGTCAACTGAAGGTCAACTAGTCCGTTTACTAATTTTTAGGTCAAGCACAAGTTTTCAAGTCATCCAAGTTCGTTTGAGTCGATTTGGATCAAGTTTGACCCAAAGTTGACTTTTATCAACTTGGTCAACTTGTTGGTCGACTCGGCCATTCTAGGCTCCTTGGGTCAATCCTAATCTGACTCAATACTCCCTAGGTCACATTCACAAGCAATTATATATATATATATATATATATATATATATATATATATATATATATATATATATATATATATATATATATATATATATATATATACACATACATACATACATACATACATACATACATACATTCTAGGTAATATATCTACATATATATACACATATATATATATACATACATACACATATATACTCATATAGGTAAGGGAAGTTGTTTTCTAAGAGGAAAAATGAAGACTCAAAATGAGAACAACATGTCCACAAAAATCATTAATATATATATATATATATATATATATATATATATATATATATATATATATATATATATATTTATATATATTTATATATATATATATATATATATATATATATATATATATATATATATATATACACATAGCTATATATATTGAAATATATATACATACATATATATAGACTATACATAAATAGGAAAAAGCTAATATATACATAATTGGTAGAAATATTGGGATATAACTCCAACGACTACTTCCCGCAAGTCTAGAATCTCTCAATTATGATATAAACTCAGAAATTATGGATTAAAACTCAAGAAATCAAAATATCACAAATTTGTTTCAAAAATAAATGTCAAAATAACCCAAAATCTACATAACGACCCAAAATGCACAATACACAACTAGAACCCGCGAAACTTAGCAAATACGATGGTCTCGATATGTGTGACGTGCTTCGATACTCACGGGGTCGAAACCGTGTCTGTATCGTGTCCACAGGGTACGTATCGGAAAGCCGGATACGCATGTCAAGCGAATCGATGCGAGTTCGATTTCTCGCTCGATTTTGAACCGTTTCCCCTGAAACTTCGCGTACACCTAGGCACATGTCCCCAACCTACTGGCCGAGTTAGCGTGCGGCCACGTGTCGTATACGACGCACACGCAGCCCGTGTCCATGCATGGCCATGCGCGTGGCACGGAACAGTGGACAGTGTTGTGCACGCGGGACGTCGAGTCTAAGGACTCGTGTGTCCAACCACACATGTCGTGGTCATGTCCTAGGATAGACTAGGTATAGGGCTACATGTAGGACATCCTGAATCATGTCCATGTGTCCATATGTGTCGGCAAGAAGGCCGTGTCAGCGGCGGCTGTGCGCACGCACGCCCGTACGTGTGTCGACCCGTACGGTCGCATTTTCTCTCTCGACATGACATGAAGTCGTACAAGGCTTGGGGGCTGACATGTCAGTCGTTGCCCCCACCTTATCACACCCCAGTACCGAAATATGGGGACGAACGTCGGCCAGTGTCACGACCCGCACCCTAGAGTAAGGGCACAAGAAGTGGGTACGTCTAGCCTACGCCGCAGTATCGGCGGTAGAACGTTGTCCTAGGTAATTCATCTAACAATATAAGGTACCTGTACAGTATGTACACTCCGAATGGAGGTGACATAACAATACAGTCTCAATCACATCTAAGGTAGAATACGATAAAAGATAGATAAAGCATGAAATCTACAAAGAGATACAGCAGATAGAAGTCTAAGTGTCTAAGATACACAAACCCAAAAAATATCTCAAATCTCAAATACAGTAATCCATAGAATAAATACAACTCAAGACAACTGAAATAACTATCTACACAACCTCTACTGTGTCTCCTCTAGGCTAGCAGGCAACCTTCAAGCTAGCTGTAAAATTTATCAACAGGTCCAGTCAAGACAGGAGCGAGCACAATACATCTCACGCAGTTCATATCATGTCAGAAGAAAATAAACATGCAATAGAGTACGATATATGAATAACTGAAGGAAAGTACATGAAGTAAAAGAGATAACTGTAATGGAAATATCTACTATAAGTAGAGAACTATCAGTGACTAGTGAATCAGAGTACAAGCTAGACATGTGAACAGGTAGAGGTGATTCATGAGAGGTGGTTCAAGATTATATTACTTGGAATTATTCACATGCTATTTCTACTCCCCCAGCCCCAACCAATACACAAGGATCCAGTCAAGTTACGTTAAGATTCATGATTTTACTACCTCCGTGATGAGAGCACACGCGAAATTGATTCATGGGGGACTCTGCGAACATGAGAGTACATGAATACAGAGCGAACATTAATAGTGAAGCATGAAGATACATAATGTAAGTGAAACGCACAGACATGAAGTACCTGATGCTCCTAAGGGGGATACATCTCATGAAGGGATCCATATAGTACCAATCTGTGTTACCAACGTGTCAGCATGCAAGTAAAGTAAATCTAGAGCAGGAATATAAGTTCTAGCAAGTATGAAACGGTTAGAGAATGTACTCGCCTGATAACTGAATGTCCGAAGAGGGTGTACTGCCTGAGGAGAGGTGTCTGTCTCCTAATCAGAGCAACACAAGTTACAACATGTATCTAAAATAATGAAATGGACTGCTACAATGCATCTACACGATGTTGGATCAATTCTAGACTAAAGTCAACACTGGTCAACTTCAGTCAACTATCTAGTCAAAACTAGGTCAACTTGGTCAACCAAGACTCAATCAAGTCTCACTAGGCCTAACCTTGTCTACCCTAGCATCTACACATACCAATCCAAGGCTATACAAGCCAACACAAGTCACATATCAAGATACATCACATTCATGCATATTCAACATTATATATATATATATATATATATATATATATATATATATATATATATAAGAGAAAGGAACTAACATGTAAAGCTATGTGTGTGTGTGAACATGGAGGTGTACATGAAAAGAGAAATCAACACTAGTTATGAGTTTACACTACACATGGCACAAAGCTAACCCATCTACATTACACATGTATTATACTTAACATGCATGGCTATAAGTACATATCTGTATACATTAGAGTAGAGACTATTTAAGTTATAACTAACATGCATCTATACTCTACATATATATTTGAATACATTATATACTTGCATACATTATATTCATATATGCATACTCTACATTATATTACATTCATTCCTGCATACATGCATACATACATATCATGTATATTATATTACATGATACATACATGTATACTTGTATTACATTATACGTACATTCATGTATATTAGATACTTGCATTTATATTAACATATTGCATACATTCATTTCATTCATGCATCTATGCATTACCTACAAGTTTTATACATATGCATACATTGTATATTCATATCATTTCATACATTAACATAGAGGCATACAAACATGCACACATCATATATTTTTTACCTTGCATTACCTTACATATCATGTTATATTTTATCATTCATTCCTTTCATATATTATATTATTTTTAAGTTGAATACATCATATATGGATACAATATATTATCTTGCATGCTTGCATTCATATATTACATTCTATATTACCTATATATATGTATTTCCTCCATTTATTCATGCTTGCCTCATATACTCTACATTACCATACATGTTATCATTATATATTGCATTACAATATTTATACATTATGCATTCATATCTATTATTACATATATACCTTGCATTCATATCTAGCATTCATTATATACTTTCATGCATATATTGTATATCATTCTTTTATTCATGCATTATGCATTGCTTACATACATTATATTAATTGCATTCCTACATGCTTGCATTCAACCATATATATACATTAATGTAAAGAGGATATATATGATATATATATATCATCATTTCATTCATCTAACATATCATGCATTACATACTCTATATTCATTTAATATCCATACTACATAGGCTCATAGGTCACACAAAATACATATATCGTATAGTCACTCTTCTACTTAAAACTAATTGTAACGCCCCAGTCCCAAAATACGTAGGACCAAGTACGTAGACATGCCAGCTGTATACATACGAAATACATGGACCTCGTATGTATACATAAGCTGTAAATGTAGTAATCCAAGATAACTAAATCTCATCCACAAAGATAAATAATAATATAAATCGACTTTTGAGTTTGTCATGTACACAATAGTTGGGCGGAGACAAAGTCCACTACCAACCAAATTAAATAGAGAAAAATATATAAGAAAAGAATTTAGCAAGCGAGAGCAAGTGACGAATCCAAGAGTAATCATTACGACAGAATAGAGTGCAAGCCATGGCCTTAGCTAGAGCACCTGCAAGAAATCACGAAAACACACACCTGGGGAAAAACCAGGTCCTCAGAGGGACGTAACAAGACACATAATATCAGCAGGGGCTGTAAGATCAGCAGAGTAATAAGAGAGGCAGTAAGTAGCGCTCATCCGAGACACTATCGCCCGGGGACCGAAAGTGATACTCATATGAGTCACTCTCGGCCCCAAAAGTGTGTAAAAAAATAAATGTAGCCCCTACGCTAATAATTGTCCCCTCCCCCCAAATGATACTATACATGCGTCGTCTCCACGACACTGTTTAATCCTTAATAACCGCCAAGTCTTCTACACAATCTATTGACAGTTATATCCTAACGCACGGCCTGTACGTACCGATGTACGGTCGGTACGCAAGTCCGAAGCTATATGCGACTCACCACTCACACACAATCCGTAGCACATCGTGACAGTTTATGAGATGCACATACGGTGGTCCCTTAACTCTAAGCCAATTGTATAAAATATAATTATTTGTATCCATATAATATAAAAGAAACAACTAAAGAAAAGCATGCATGATATTGAGCAAGAAATTTAAACAGCAAAGGCAAGGTGTCTTGCCTGGGGTGTCGCCTGATGTGGTGCAATGTCCCGACAAGTCCAGTCTGTTTATTAGCCATGGTCGTTGCGAAAGAGTCCGTTCACGAGAAAGTAGGCAAGCATGAGTAATGAGGTAATAAAAGAGAATTTGCTAGGAGAAATACTCGTACCTATCTTTTTAGAAAAATATCCACATTTATTTGGAAACTAGATTTTTGGTAGTAAACGGATTTTAATAAAAATATTTAAAAATCAAAATCATTCTAAGTTGTCAAAATAACTTCATAGCGAAAATATATCATTTTTAAATAAAAATACTACAAATCATTTTTATACAATTAAAGTTTTGAAGATAATATTGTCACTAATAATACCCCTATACAAAAATATTAATAATACTAATGTTAACATTAATAATGATAATAACAATGCTGATGATAATAATAATAAAAAAATAATAAGATTAAGAATAATAATAATAATAATGGTGACAATAATAATAATAATAACAACAATAATAATAATATTAATATTAAAATACTTTTAGAAATTTTGGTTTACATAATAATAATAATAATAATAATAATAATAATAATAATAATAATAATAATAATAATAATAGTAATGAAAATCTTAACAATAATAGTGGAAGTAATAGTACTAGTGGTAATAGTAATACCTAATAATAATAATAAAGGTAATAATAATGATAGTAATAAATAATAATATAATGATATTAACAGTATTTATAATAATATTAATAATAATAGTAATAGTAATAATACTAACCTACCCTTACTAATCAGCCTTATCCAAAATTTCGTAACCAAATTGAGAGAGAGAAAAGAACGGAGAAAGGGGAAAACGAGGGTCTCACCTGGGAAGGGAGGCGGAGGTCTCCGCGGCGGCGGCACGGTGTCCGCGGGGAAGACGTCGGCGAGCAGAGGCCCTGATGGCGGTCACGTGATCGGGAGGCTAGGGGTGGATGAAAGCTCGGAGCAGCCGCGGCGACTTAGGGCTTCGCCGAGGCGGCGGAGAAGAGTGAGATCGGCGGAGATGGCAATGGGCAGGCTATATGGTCTTCCTTTGGTGGTCGTACCTGAGTGAAGAACAACTCGACATTCTGCAAGGCTTCGTTGAGCACATTCTGGGTCTCTTTGGAGAGACGGAGGATCGCAAAAAGTGATAATCTAGCCGAGGTGTTGGCTAGCTGCGGCAATATATCAAAGTTATAGGCTTTGATAGGCCCTACTGTTGAGTCTTTTCTGAGAGGCTTGTCAAAGAGAACCTCATTTTTTTCTGCCTATCTGCGGCAGGAGTCTGAGATGGGCCTGCCTCTGGTACATCAGGAATAGGGGTTGTAGTTGTTGGAGGCACTGTCTCCTCTGGAGCCTGGTTCTCTTTTTGCCGCTGCATCGAGCGAGTGGTCACGAAGGTGTCATCGATCGAAGCCGAGATCATGCGACATGTCCTAACCTTCTTTTCTTTGATAGAAGGGATTGTGGGCGCCATCATGTTGAAAGTAAGGTCGGGGTGGACCAACATGACCTCGCCTCGTGGTATGGAGAATGGGATGAGCCCTTGAGCGTTGTCATGCGCTGGTAGAAGATTGACTACTTCAATTATCGCCCTTTGGATGGGACGACCCCGTCCTGTACCTTCGTAGTTGGAAAACATTCAAACTGGAGAATAACCATATTGGTGGTGATAGTTTTTTCTTCATAGTTAAGTGATATAACTTTGGCATCGGTGAGGCACTGAATCTGTCCTTTCAATACATAGCAATCTCGTGTCGAATGGTGGACATACTGATGATAATGGCAGTATTTAGGGTTGTCCACCTCCCCCACTTCGTCAGGGTGCCTTGGCGTTGGAAGAGACAGGCCCTCTTCGTCAGCATATTGAAGAGTTCCAGCGTATCCTCGTCATTGAAGGAGCAAGTCTCCCTCGGCTTCTGCACTTCTGCAGACTTAGAGTTCATGGTTACCGAACCTTTGGAGATGTTGACGGTCATGGCTTGCTTACCTTTTCCGTCCTTGGGATTGTTGCTAGACGAATGCCTTCCTTTATCTTCGAGAGAAGGGAAGTTCAGTCCCAAGAGCTGCATGTCCTGAGCTTTCCTTTGTGCCACATCCGCCTCTGTAATAAAAGGCGTCCACTCTGTACAAGAAGTACTATACCATAATTTTATTGCAGGCGGCATGTTCTTGCGGCAAGAGTCCATGAGCATGGGCTCGAGCATACCAAGCGGCAGCCTTAAGGCTGCCTAACGGAAGTGCTCAATATATGCACGGATAGGCTCCTTCTCTCTCTGGACGACCTCCATGAGAGTTGACATTGTCATGTCCATCCCTCCTTCATAGAATCGATCTACGAATAGATTCTTTAGTTCCTCGAACAATAAAATACAATCGTTCGGAAGACTGCAAAACCATTTATAGGCTACCCCTGGAGAGCTCCTAGGAAGATGTTAGTAAGGAGGGCGTCGTCGTTCGGCTGGTACCGCAACCTGCCAGACAACTGCATCCATTCCTTCGCCGGCTTTAAGCGTATGTTCCTGGAGAGGTTCTATGAAGTAGGACAAGACGTGACGATGTCCACCCTCATGGACGTCGTTCAAGAGAAAAAGGAGCTGACAATGAACTATATTGAGCGGTTTCGCTAAACCGCAATGAAGTTGTCGTCTGGTAATCCGGATTCCTCCTTAATTGAAATTTGCTTAAAGAGACTGCTCCCAACAATCAGCCTCTGGATGGGTGAAAGTCAATTTAAGGACTGGAAGACGTTCATCATCAGTACCACTAGCGTCGAAGACAAATTGAAGAAGGCTCGCCAACTGGGATTGTACATCTCGGAGGGAGAGGACAATGGCAAGTGCCCTAATACCAACAACAACAATGGTGGTAACTCCTCCAACAATCGAGACAATAAGGGTAAGCAGGCTATGGTGGCCGACACAGCCCAGAAGCCTGAGTCAAAACCAGCAGAAAAGCAATAGCCGCAGATGACTTAGTCCTTCGAAGATGGCCATATCAAGCCCATCTTGGACATGCTCATACAAGGAGATAGAATTCAACTCCCTCCACCAAGATGGAAACCTCGACCGGCGGAAATGGAGATCCCTAAGTACTGTCATTATCATCGCTACGTCTACCATGCTACACAAGACTGCTTCCAACTGAAGCGATACATCCAACATCTTATCGATTCAAAGGCTCTGGCCATTGATTTTGAAGAGGTAACCGTGGCAGCCAACATGGTGTCAGTACAGTTCGGCAGCTTCCCTCCGACAGAGACTCAAGACGGCATAGTACCCATCCCTCGAGCAACAATAGAGATTGCTAATCTTCTACCTCCTCGAGATTAGGCTGCTGGTCTAGTACCCCTCACCACGTCACGAGGGGAGGTCATGTGGGTCCATCCGAACTTGGTACCTGAAGTGACCCAGTCCATGCCACCCTCCATTGGCAAGAAGAAGAGTGGAAAGGTCAGATTCTGCCGCACAATCTCGGCAGATGTCGAAGAGGACATAGCTGTCGTCACCCGGTCTGGTACACAATCCCAACCTACACCGGATAACTCGGCTGAAGATCATCAGTCGGCTACTGCTGACGCTCCAGGACCTTCTCAACCTCCAACGATCGACAAGCCTAGGCCGAAGGAGACTCGCTTTGACAAATCCCTCCGAAAAGAGGCACCTCATGGGCTGGAGAGGCCCTACAACTTTGACATCTTAGCACAATTGGCCAACACATCGGCCAAATTATCATTATACGAGCTCCTGAGACTCTCCAAAGATGTTCGCGTGGCATTGAGCGATGCACTCCAGAATGTCGACACATTTGTGGCTCAGGTCAACCTCACAGGAGAGAGCCCACCTGCAAATCTCCAAGACAGCGCTTGCACAGGTGCAATGTCCAACATTGTCTTCACTCCGCAGGATATGCTCATTAAGACCAACCTGCACGATCGTCCGTTGTATTACACTGGATACATCGGTGACGTAAAGGTGGACCGAATGCACATTGATCCTGGTTCTTCCTTAAGCATCATCCTGAACGGTCTGTTGCATCATCTTCGCATTCCTATGCATCGCTTGACGCCGACAAGCACCGCCATCAGCGGTTTCAATTCGGGCAGGAGCTACCCGATTGGGAAGATTCGCTTGAAGTGCCAAATCGGCGATCTTCACTCAGAAGTGACCTGTTACGTTATAGATACAGACACTTCCTATAATATTCTTCTGGGGCATCATTGGATACACAATTATATGATCGTGCCTTCCACGCTGCACCAGTGCTTCAAGTTTGTCGACAATCATGGCTTCGTGAGGACAGAATTTGTCGACATCGATCCCTTCAAAGGGGTAGAGTCTAATTACTCGGACTCCTGCTTGTACGAAAAGTCGAAGAGGAACCTCGTCGAAGGAGATATGCAAGCTCAAACTGAGACAGCCACGGGATCAGAAGAACCTCTAACGATCCACCTCCAAGCTCGTATACCTGGCAAGACCGCACCCCTTATGGCCGCTCTGCGTAAGGATGCAATCAGTCTCTCAGCACAAGAGGGGCAAATGATAATCTGGCTACCAAGGTCTGGCCAAGCGCCAAGACCCACAACGGAGCCACTGACAATCAGACTGCCGAGAGCCGGCCAGCCAAAAACGGAGAAGCTCAATCCCTCTGACAAGCCAATGACGATACGTCTTCCCAAGAATAATCATCGGCCCGATGCAAAGTCGGGGGCTCCTAATGAGCCAACAACTCTTCGCCCAGCATCGAGCACAAAACTGGGGGTTGCTAGTTCACCAACGACTCCACGTTCTGTTCCACCAGCGGAACTCCTAATGATTAAGCTGCCCAAGTCATCCTCTCAGTCTTCATTTATACAGGGGGTGGCCGAAGAAGAACCAGAACTGGCCAAGTATGTGGCTGCTCACGCTGATGTTCCATCTGCAGATGATGTAATCCTGCTAGAAAAGATACCTTACTTCATCAATAAAGGGCTATCATTGAACTACCTCGAGCTAAATAAGCTTTGTACAATGTATGTTATGGAACACGGTATAGGCACCCACCTACACACACAGGTGACAAATGTTTACACCGTAAACCAACTTACTCCAGTGGAAGACGCTTACCGCATAATCGAGGGAGGGGACCATCCAATCATCTTCGGTCGGAAGAATGATCCACATCCCTTCACCATAGAAGAAGTAGATCTCGAACCCAACACCAGGAGACTGCCCCTTTATCTGTATAGCCCCTAATCCAAATACCTCATGCAAAAACTAGGGTACGATCTGGAGACTACGCCAGGCTTGAACTACGGTACTGGTCGGCGGTCACCTTTACAGTCGCCAGTCCCGGCTGGCAAACCACATGACTACTACAATAAGACCCGATGTGGATTGGGGTATGTTACGCCTGCAACGACCCCTGAAAGCTCAGATGAGGAATACGACTGGCATTCACACTCAACCGGATCACCAACTTCTGATTCAGATATCAGCATCGGGGACGTATTCAAGCAAGTTTTGTCTGTCAATATGGCATTCGCCGACGCTTATGAAGAAGATGAAGACCTTCCTGAACTCCTCGAATTAAAGCCATGGGCCCAACATCTGGATGCACAATGGGAAAAGTGGTTCGAACAAGGAGAGCCTCCTACTGAATATGAGGTTATGCAAGTCGACCTCGGCAATGAGTCTTCTCCAAAACCAATCTTCGTTAGTAAAAGCCTGACAGACGAAGAGCGAGAATTACTACTGCAACTCGTCAAAGAATATATTGATGTGTTCGCCTGGAGCTATGAAGACATGCCAGGGCTAAACCCCGGCGTTGTACTTCACAAGCTCAACATTCGGCCAAATGCAAAATCGGTCAAGCAACAGCAACGACGCTTTCGCTCGGACATCATGAATGCGATCGAAGCCGAAGTCAACAAACTGATAGCTAGCAGCTTCATTCGTGAGGAACAATATCCGGACTGGGTCACCAACATAGTACCGGTCCTCAAGAAGAATGGGAAGATTCAAATCTGCATCGACTTCCGCAATCTGAAAGAGGCGTGTCCTAAAGATGAGTTCCCCCTCCCTATTACAGACATCATGATCGACAACACCAGCAGCTTTGATCGTATGTCGTTCATGGATGGCTTCTCGGGGTACAACCAAATCAAGATGTCCTCCGATGACGAAAAGCATATATCATTCCGAACACCGATTGGCACATACTGCTACACAGTCATGCCTTTTGGTTTGAAGAATGCTGGCACCATATATCAAAGAGCCATGAGTATCATCTTCAGAGCCACTTACGCAAAATCGTGGAATGCTATGTTGATGACATCGCTGTCAAAAGTCGCTATAAGGGAGACCATCTACATGATTTAAGGACGATATTCGACCTGATGTGAGCGCACAACTTAAAGATGAATCCTACCAAATCCTTCTTGGGCATATCCAGTGGAAAGTTCCTGGGTTTTATCATTACTGCCCAGGGAATCCATATAGATCCGGATAAGACAAAGGCAATCATGGAGATGAATCCCCCGAGAAACCATTGAGAACTCCGAGGCCTTCAAGGGAGGCTAACTTACATCAGGAGGTTTATTTCTAACCTCTCCGGGTGATGCCCAGGGCGTCTCATTCGTATAAGATGAAGAGTGCCAACGTGCCTTCAACAGCATCAAAGAATATTTTTCGAACCCTCCGGTCCTGGTGGCCCCGGTTGCTGGAAAACTATTCCTGCTCCATGTACGAGCGATAGAGCATTCTCTCGGTGCTCTACTAGCACAAAACAGCGATGCAGGTCATGAGGAGGCTATATATTACCTCAGTCGAATGATGATGGGGCCGGAGCACTGATATATCGCCGTAGAGAAGGAATATCTCGCTCTAGTGTTCGCCATTCAAAAGACGCGACACTATGTCACGGGACAAACCATACATGTGATATCGCGAGTCAACCCTCTCAGGGTCCTCATGACTAAACTAGGGGCACTCAGCTCTCGCCTCGCTACATGGGTAATATTGTTGTCTCCCTACCACATGATCTTCGTCCCGCAAAAGGCTGTTAAAGGTCAAGCTCTGGCAAACTTTTTACCAGCCTATCCAGGTTTGGAGTCGACCAGAATATACGAAGAAATCCCAGATGAGGTCGCCGACTCACATGTGGCCTCTCATGATGACATATGGTGAATGTTCTTCGACGGTGCTTCAAAAACCGGACCCAAGGGCAACATCGTCGTTGGAGTCGGAGTGGTGCTGATTTCTCCCTCCGGCTGGTGATCAACCGGGCTTACTCCCTCACGCAGCCCTGTTCGAACAACGTGGCCGAGTATAACGCTTTAGTCATTGGCCTCCAACTTGCAAGAGAGCTGGGGATAGAATATCTTGAAGCATATGGCGATTCGCAGTTAATCGTCAATCAGATCCGGAGTTCATACGAAGTCCGCCATGAAGATATGATCCCCTATCACCAAATAGCGATCAACATCATTTCGTCATTTGAAGGGTTCTTCATAGAACACGTTTTTAGGCTCCAAAATATCGAAGTCGACGCCTTAGCCGGCCTTGCCGCTTCCCTAGCAGTTCCGAACCACGCTCATCACTTGGTGGACGTGATAGGCCACGAACTGGTCTGTCCCAAGAACAATGTACAATTTATGGCGAGTTATTCCGCTCAGGCGGTTGTCGAAACACCAGATTGGAGACAACCATTTATAGACTTCGTAGTCTATGGCATCTTGCCCGAGAACCCAAAGGAAGCCACCTCCATCAGAAGGCGTTCCCTCAGATTCTTCTACGATACAGAGACAAAAATGCTGTATCGGCGATCATACGATGGATTATTGCTACGGTGTCTGTCAAATACAGAAGCCAGAGAAGCCGTACGCGAAGCTCATAATGGTGCCTGCGGAGCCCATCAGCCTGGCCCAAAATTGCAAGATCGTCTTTGCTGAATGGGCTACTACTGGCCCACGATGGTAGCAGCTGCGATAGACTATGCAAGAAAGTGCAAAGCATATCAAGTCCACGCGGATTTCATCCACCAGCCATCCGAGTTTCTACATCCGACAGTGGCATCCTGGCCATTCGAAGCATGGGGAATGGATATCATCGGTCCGTTCACTCCACCTTTGTCCCGAGGACATCGCTTCATACTCGCAATCACAAATTACTTCTCTAAATGGGCGGAAGCCGTTCCGCTTGCAGAAGTAAAGACTTCAAACGTGATCAGCTTCCTCAAGCATCACGTCGTCTATCGCTTTAGACTGCCCCGAAGGATCATCCACGATAATGGTCTACAGTTTGCAAGCCACACCTTCTATCGGTTCTGTGACAAACATCGAATCCAGAATGTTGCTTCAACGCTATACAATCCGGCAACAAACGGGTTGGCAGAAGCATTCAACAAAACCATCATCAAGTTGCTCAAGAAGTTCGTGTCTTCCAACAAACGCGACTGGAATGAGAAGCTTGGTGAATGCTTATGGGCGTACCGTACTACAGTTCGGACGGCCACTGGGAACACACCATTCTCCCTGGTGTACGGGAGTGAGGCAGTCCTCCCATTGGAGACTCAAATCCCCTCGCTCCGCGTCGCTCTCACTTATCAATTGACGACGGATGATAATTACCATCGCCGGCTACAAGAATTGGAGGCCTTAGATGAAAAGTGCCTACTAGCTCAGTAACGAATCTAATTATACCAAGCACACATCTCGGGAGCCTTCAACAAGAAGGTTAAGATCAGAACATTCCAAGTGGGTGATCTCGTTCTGGCGGTTCGGAGGCCGATGGTTATGACTCACAAAACTGCCGACAAATTCCATCCAAAGTGGGAAGACCCATTTGTCATCGAGGCTGTATTCTCCAACGGTGCTTACCGCCTCGCAAAACAAAACGGAGACTTGCTCATGTTGCCCATCAACAGCAAGTTCCTGAAGAAGTATTATATCTGAAACGACATCCTCCAAATCCCAGATTGTTGAGTTATGTACCCTCTGATACCGCTGAACTCACACTCTGACTCCAAATCCTCCAGAGTGTCGAGTTATGTACCCACAGGAACCGCTGAACTTACACTCTGGTCACTCCAGATAAATTTATATCACTCTTTTGGATAGTAAGTCATGTATGATCATACCTCTGAACTTTCTTCCTAAAAGAGCTCCCTCCTCATGATCCACTACCTGCACTTTCAATGCACAAAAAAGGGTAACAGATCCACAAATTTCCTGAAACGACCACGTCGATGTTACCTCTGAGTCGTTTCACTTCCGCCAAAAACAAATCACCCCCTTACATAGAACTTCCACATCCTCATTACCTCTGAGTCGTTCTATGTACTCCTTCATGGAGCCCACTCCTACCACATTATCATTACCTCTGAGTAGGAAGGCTCCATCGAAGAAACCCTCATGCTTGCCACGTCCTCATTACCTCTGAGTAAGTATTTTGGTTCCCTTTCGACTTATTATTCGTACCCAAAACTGGAGTACGCCAAGGATAATAGGCCCACAAATGTCCACTGTTGACCACAAATTTCCTCCGCTGAGTCCACTCCTGCTACGTCCTCATTACCTCTGAGCAGGAAGACTCCACGGTATAAAACCACCATACTTGCCACGTCCTCATTACCTCTGAGTAAGTATGCTGGTTTTCTCTCATCTTATTATCCGTATTCTGAACCGGGGTACGCTAGGAATAATAGATCCATAAAAAATCTCCCATTAAGGTAACTATTACAAGCAAAGAGTGAAGCAAATATATTCTGTTCATTCAAAAATCGATTACATTCACATGACTACATCTCATAAGCAAGTCAAAGAAGTTCTTCATTATTTCATTCAGACAAGAAGGAAAGAAAAACAAGACACAAACTACAGCTAATGACTGACAGAAATATTAAAGACAAAAGACAGACATTTGCAGGAGCCCACGAATCCTAGTTGCGGGGGCGCATATACCATTCCCTCAACCACCTTTCATATGAAGGATCTAATTGAGAAAGAACCTCGTCCAGAGCAGGAGAGTCAGAATTCCCAATACTGCCACCCTCAGATTGGGGCTCCTCCTTTTTAGCGACTTCGATATCGAGAGTGTTTTCCTCTCCTACAAGCGCCAGCTCTTCCTTTTGTTCTTCCATTTTTGGTATCACCTCCTCCTTAATGAGTGATGACTCTTATTTGATGAAAGGAGATAGCAGCTCCTCTTTTACATTGATCTCATGGGACATGCATGCGGCCCATATAATTTGAACAGTTCGGTGAAGACGAAGGACGCATTAAAGGCTTGTGCATAAAGCATGCAACAGAGCCGTCTTTGTTAGGGTTTCGAAGTATATGATCTTCCCAAGTTCTTACCCTTAATGGCAAGGTGAACGTCGGGATGAACTCCAGGCGCCGCAGCCAACGTAGAGGCCACTCCCTTACCCTTCGCCGCAGCCTTTGCCGCAGCCTTGGAAGACTTAGGAGCCATTGTAGTCTGATGATCAGAGAAGGAAGACGAAGGCAGAAATCTTGGGCAAGAAGAGTTGAAGATAGGAGTGAGTAAAGAAGTCTCTCCGTCCAAACAAGCTCCTATTTATATGCAGAAGGAGGGAGAGCTCATAAACCGACGGACGTTTCGATCCGCATGCAGCATAAAAGAACGAACCAACTCTTCGGGCATCGAGGCAATCTGATTATTTAAAACTAACTCTTGGGATCCTGTCCCAAAAAATGGCTTTAAATTTAAAAGTAAATCAAGGGCAATCAATGCAATAAAATATTTACACACGTAGAAGGGAGACGTGGCAAGGAGTCCATGCGGCTAGGAAGTCCATACGGCTAGGAAGGCCATGCGGCTAAGAAGTCCATGCGGCCAGAACATCCTATGCAGCCAGAAAAACTTATACATAGCCATGCTTCTTATTCAAAGTATTTCAATTTTACAAATTGAAAACTTTGAAGGGGGTCTTGTAGAAGTATGGAAAAGAACAAAGAAAAGCCTATGCGGCTCCGACAGAAGGATCCCCATGCGGCTCAGAAATCTATTAGAAACTCATGCGGTTCGGATAGCTCCATGCAGCTCAGAAAAGTGCCACATGGCCCTTAAACAATTCTCCTCTACAATTGCCGCATTAAATGCCCTAACGGCTGCTCTGACAATGACAGCCCTGACAAGACGTAAAGTTGAAATAATGACTCTGACATGATGGCGTATTCCTAGGGAAACGAAGGAAATCTTTTTATAGCTGACACAATCCACCAACTCCAAAGTTCCCTATGCAGTTACAAACACCTATGCGGTTGCCTCCTTCATGCGGCTGCTTCCTTCATACGGCTGCCCATCCTCATGCGGCTGCCTCGTCCATGCGACTGCTTCCTTCATGCGGTCGCTCTCTTCATGCGGCCGCTCTCTTCATGTTGTAGTCTTCTTCATGCGGTTGCTTCCTTCATGCGGCTGTCCATCCTCATGCGGTTGCAACCCCCATGCGGCTGCTATCTTCATGCAGCTGAGATTATGGGGGGGCACCCATATGTGGCTCACTTAGAGACTGCACTCATGTGCCTCTACTCGGACGTCCCAATTGAGACACGTGGCGGTCCTCACGACAGTTGAGACACGTGGCGGTCTTATCCCCCTTAGAATTATGGCTGCTAGCAAATCATAACAAACCCAGATTTGTGGCAATCATCATAATTATCCAGATCAAATCAAATCAAGTGGATTGAACACGTGGCAGGAGATCCGAGCTCCTAAAGATTCATGACAATCAACATTAATTGCCCATATGGATTTGGAACAATTAGCATTAACTGCTCTGATTCGTTGCCATCAATATTAATGGCCCAGATTAATTGCCAACAAATTAGGATCAAGGAAAATAGCAAGTAATCTCCAGGCCGCCGACTTTTCAAAGGGGCAATCATTGCAAACCCTAATGATCACACCCCACTCCTATAACTAGCAAGGTGCCATTCCCTTGCAAAAAAAAGGAGAGCACGAACACACAAAGAGGGAAGAGAGAAAAAGGAGAGCAGAGAGATATACGCACAGAGCCAGACACAGATCGATCCACATTCGAGCGAGAGCATGTTTTCATCAGAGCCAAGGCTGCATCCGATCGTCCAAGGAGTAAGGCAGAGCTGTCGTCGCTTTCCCGAGCCTCTATCGTCACCCCCTAAAATCAAAAAATAAAAATTGTACTTAGATCGCTGTACCTAGGTTTTTATTCCTAGACTCTCTTTGTATGAGCGAGTTTGTATTGTGAAGTAAAAGTCCAGTCCTCCCATAAAACTGTTCTGTTCTTTTATCATCATTGGCAAACAGCTGTGAAAAAGCTGCATACCGTTGGGGTTGCACTTCTGGGCGTCTCTGATGCTACGCTTCTGGGCGTCTCTGAGGCTGCGCTTCTGGACGTCAATAAGGCTGCACTTCTGGGCATCTCTGAGGCTGCACTTCTGGACGTCAACAAGGCTACACTTCTTGGATTCACGTTAGAAGATATGTCTTTGACTAATAGCTGCCAACTGCTATCTGACAACTCGATAGTTGTCAACAGTTTTCATTTGACTCTTCGTGTGACGTGTCATTAATACTGAAATGACGGCACAGTGTTTGTGCCTTATTATGAGCACTACGCTTCTGGGTCTCCACGACGCTGTACTTTTGGGACAATAAAGAAATTGTGCTTTTGAATCGGCGAGTCACTGCGCTTTTGAGGCGACGAGTCAATGCGCTTCTGGATCTTTTTAATTGAGTCAAAGTTCGTTAACTTGTAAACCCCCTAAATTTCTACTACGATTTTTTTTTAAAAAAAAATTGTGTTTATTTTGTACTTTGTATCTGCACGTCGCATACGAGTTCGTATTATCGTATTTGCGTAGCATGCGAGAGTTGCGTTTCGTATTTGCTCGACGAGTACGAATATGTGTCGAGGTATATATTTTAGAAAAAACACTTTTATTATAAATTTATTTTATATGGGAAGTACATGTTCACATAAATGTGATAAATATTTTTTATTATTTTGGTCGTCGTTTAAAAATAAGTAGTGATTTGGAAAATTGTGGTTTATATGAAACGTATTCCAAATATTTTACAAAATTTGAAATTGTTTATTAATATGTTTTGTTATTTATAAAAGCTATTTTACGATTTAATATCTAAGTATTTATCGTGAATTTTTGAAATTAATTATTACTATATTTATTTAATCATGAAAATGGTATTTGAAATATTATTTGATTTAATATTTAATTAATTATTATGATTTAAATTGGAAAAAGATTTTATTGACCTTATTTTAAATAGCTTTTAAATTATAGATAAGTTTTACCTATATTGAATTGGATTTTAAATCGATTTGAATTAATATATAATTTATCCATTGGGATTTAAACCTCCATAATCCTTATCCAATTGGGAATTTCCACCTCCTATATAAGGAGAGGTACTCATCCATAAATTCTACCATCCACAAACGTGCATCCTGTCCGTGCCTTGCCTCTTCCCATCCACTATATTTTCTCCATTACAAATACAATAATTTCGTTCCATCCGACAATCCCGGACGTCCACCTAGCCGTGTCAGGACACAACCCCCCGACACAACGCAACCCAAACCGACACTACAAATCTAGAATCCTAACCTACGGTCCACCTCGGCCTCGCCTTTGCCAACACCATTGCCGCCATCACCACCTCCAGCCTCGGCCCTGTCCCTGGCCACCATCAGCATCTCGACCACCAACAACATCCTCATCTCCCCGATACCCCGTCGCATTACCAACCCCTCTCACAGCGTCCTTGACTCCCGACTTTTCTTCTACCATCGATGCCACAGACCTGTGTCGCCCCTCTCTAGCACGGCCGACCACCATATCCATCATCATCGCCATCACTCCCGGCCATCAACGGCCACACCCGCCAACCATCACAAATAGCATTCCGACCAACCCACCGGCAACGCTACAACCCCTATTGCCATCACCGGACCACCGTTACCACCATCATCAACATCATCGACCGCCACCACCGCCATCAGCCCAAGGCACCACCGCAACCACCACCGCCATTAACACAACCACCTCCACCATCTCCCCAAAATTTGCCACCGTCACCAACATCCCAAAAACCCAGAGAAAAAAAAAGGAAGAAGGTGAAGCCCTAACCTGTGCTTCGCTGCCGACCGCCCTGTCCTCCTCGCCTCCGCGACTGGCTGAGCGCCGGCAAACCAACCCCCGCCATACCTTCGATCAGGTAGCCGTCGGCCAGATCGGCCGCGTGCCATCAAGCATGGGCCCTCGCCCAGGTCCGGCAGCCGCGGCCTCTGCCGCGGCCTTTGCTGCGGCTCTCTCCGCCGCGGAACCGCCCCGCCGTACCGAAGTTCCCCAGCCGCCTGAGTGCCTCTGGCCGAGCTCCGCGCTCATCCTCCCCCTTCAATCCGTACGCCGCTCCTCTGCCCGAGCCGCCCGACGCCCCGGCGACCGCTTCCCTCCCCGCCGACGAACGCCGCGGCCGCTCGAGCCGACATCCTCGACGACCGGTGACCAGATCTTGAATCACCCAAGGCCGCACCGCCCGACTGTCACCATCGGACCGCGGGGACTGCACCGCCCAGTCGACCTAGCCTCTCTGTCGCCGCCCGCTGGCCATCACGTCGGAGCCGCCCTCGGTAAGACCTCCGTTCCGATTTCCATCTCACTCTCTCTCTCTCTCTCTCACTGTAATAATTGGGAGAGGAACTGAAGAGTAGATTTTAAGGGATTTTATTATTTATTATTATTATTATTATCATTATTATTATTATTATTATTATTATTATTATTATTATTATTATTATTATTATATATTACTGTTGTTATTTATTATTATTATTAAATATTATTAAGTTTATTGTTATTATTATTACTGTTATTAGTATAATTACTATTTTTTCACCAGGGGTTTCATCCCTTACAATATTATTACTGTTATAAAATATCTACACATGTAAATTAATGTTTACAAGAGATTGTATTATTATAAAATTTTATCATCTAAATAAAATATAGTTTTAAAATATTTATTAATTATTTAATCTATTCAAATAAATAGCTATTTTTATCTACCAATTATAGTTTTATCCTAGAAGGATTCTACTCCATATAGTAGGATATTTTGACTTATAAAATATAGTTTCCATTATTATAAATAAGTTATAAATATTTTTTTAATTTACAGTTTGAAGGATTTTAGAGTTTTAAGCCTCAAATGATTTTTTTAAAGTTTTTGATATTATGAAAAATATTTTCTTAATAAAATATTGATTTTAAACAAATACAAAAAAAATTCTAGATAGTTATGACTGTTTTTCTAAATGAGTATATATATACATATTTTAAATTGAGAATTATCTTTTGCATAAACGAAATCTTCCTCTTAGATAATATGACATCTGACCATGACTAATCCCATGTTCCTATTTTCTCGCGACCTCGGACCCCTACTCATCGACCATGGCAATTGGACTGTTGGAACATGACAGAACATCGCACCAACAGGCGATACACCAGGCAAGATACCTTGCCATTAAACTGTTTATATTCAGTCTGTATTTATTTATTACATATCATTGTTCATTATTTCTGGTTCTTACAGTTCCTGATTTACTACCTGCTCAGTGATTATTAGTTTACTTTGTTATTATCCGTTGATTGCATATGAACCTAGAGTTAAGGGACTACCGTCTGTAGTGTATCGCATATACCTTGACACAGTTGTACCACGAGGATGTGTGAGATGAGTAGCATGTAGGGGTCCTTGCGTATGGGCTGATCCCCCATGTGCATACGTTAGGGCTAACTGCTAATAGAGGCATGTTAGGAGACTTAGCAGTTAGTAGAGGTATATGAGACATGGATGTGACTCTGTTAGGCATTGGATGGGAAGAACAGTTCCTTAACGTATGGGCCACGTATGCACTTTCCTATAGTCGGTTATCTCTGCGAGAGATACGGTCCTGGATCCTGATACCTGATTTACTCCTGGCCTCTGACATTCGATGAATGTTACGCTTTGAGGTCCCTGGTATCGTGATAGGGCCATACCTGAGATTACTACTCCTGAGCCAGAGTGCCCATGCGTTGAGGGTTTGTTCTTATTGCATAAACATATTAGAATGGTCAGGTAACCCTCGTCAAATGTCATATCACCCCGTCCCATTAGTAGATTGGGGCAATGTCTTATCGCGGTATAGTGTGCTACCCCTTGTCCTTGTTTGGTTGCAGGGGTAGTCCACTGTTTCGATGATGAGGTATTGGATCTTGTTACGAGTGGGACTATTTACTATACTTGTGATTTATGGCATAGTATATATATTTAGTTATGTGGCATGTTCTTTATGTATCTTGTTACGTCCCTCTAAGGACCTGGTTATCTCGCCAGGTGTGTGTGCTCTTATCTTTCGCAGGTATTCTAGCCGTGGCCATGATCATCTCTATTTCTTCGAGGATGATTGCACTTTGATCGTCTTCGCTTTGCTCGCCAAACTCTTTCTTTTATTATGTATTTCTTTTCATAGTTGGTAGTAGATTTGTCTCTGTCCAACTACATGTACCAATGACAATTCATAGTCGATTATATGACATCTTTTATTCTTTTATTTTGTGGATGAGATTAGTTAGCCTTGGTTTTACTGCATTTACAGCTTATGCATTCATACGAGGCCCATATACTTTGTATGTATACAGCTGGCATGGATACGTACCTAGTCCTAAGTATTTTAGGACTAAGGTGTTACATAATTGATGCTACTTTATGGGGCACGATGACTAAGGATTTAGTCATAAATGAGATTTATTGCGATAAATACGAGGTTTATCCAATTAATTCGGAGCTTTTGACCAACTGCCAGTTGGCATGTAGGTTTGACCACATTCGGCCTATAAATGGAAACTTTTTACGGAGTTTTTATTCATTTTTACTTTGACTCTCCGCTGTCATGCTCGATCCTGACTTACCTTCGAACGATCGTAGGCCTTGCATAAGTCAACTGTTGGTTGTAGTTCTCTTCGTTCAAAGAAGTCGTCGCCGTCGTGCGGGACAACTTCAGAGTTTCGAGATGTACTTAAGCGTTTGGCGTGATGGATTCGAGCCAGAACAACATCTTGGAGGTCTTCGAGGGCCAAGATACTAGATTTGGACTGATTACCGGCCCTTCGTTATGCTGGAAGAGCCACAGGTTGGCTGAGATGAGGAGGACACTTTCTCGTTGACCAGAAAGTGATCTGCTTTGACGATGAAGTGATTTTGTTCTGAAAAAGAAGAGTGTTGTGCTTTTTGTAGGCTGTGCACTTGTAAGATGCGCACTTTTGTAAGTTGCGCACTTTAGGCTGAATAAATAGTCTTTATATATAATCATGAAGAGTCTGTAATAGACCTTTGTAATCATGATTTAATAAAGCATTTTTCTTCATTACTGTACCTTTTTTTTCTTAATGTGTGCAACAACTTTGTGTCTCCTACACTTTGTAGTTGTTGTGCTTTTTCATGCTTCATACTTTGTAGGCATATCACCCTACAAAGGAGTATTAGGAAAAATTAATAGTATAAGCAACAATGTTGAGAGCCTCACCCCTATAACTGCCTGAAAATTTTGCTTATGATGGCAAATACTGCACCCTCTATATCAGTATAATGTTCATACGCTCCGTAACACTATTAAGCTGAGGTATCTTTCATGGAGCCTTCTAGTGTCATATCCCTTGCTGTCTGCAATACGCATCAAATGGACCAATGTATTCGCCGCCATTGTCAGATCGAACATACTTCAACTTCTTGCCCATCTTCCTTTAAATAGAGGCATGAAACTCTTTAAAATTGGCAAAACTTGATCCTTAGACTTTAGAGCATAGACCTAAACTTTTCTGAAATAGTCATCAATAAAAGTAACAAAGTAAGAAGTAAAACAATATATTTTACCTTCATTGGACCACAAACATCCGAGTGAACTAACTCAAGCAACGTCTTCATCCTTGAAGATGGATGACTTTAGAAAAATATCCGATTTTGCTTTTTCGCCAAACAGTACGTACATCTCTCCAACTTTACAGAATTGAGCTCCGAATCACTTTTCTGTTTAACAAGTAACTTATTTCTTTCTCGCTGATATGGCTAAGTTGTTTGTGCCACAACTCGGTAGACATATCACTGACTGCATTCAACTCTTGTGCCCTCTGCATGCTTCATTCCACATTGTAGAGACCGGACTTCTTGTTTCCTCTGCCAATCACTACAGAACCCTTAGAAAGCTTCCACTGACCATTTTCGAAGAGATTAAAGAATCTTTCCTCGTCCGACCTTTCAACCGATACTAGATTGAAATGGATATCAGGGATATGACAAACAAACCTTTGAGAACTGCACCTATCATGATTCTCAAATGTATATCTCCAATCGCAACAGCTTTTGACACATCTCCATTACCCATCTTCAATACTCCATAGTGTCCAATTTTTGAGTGACAAATAGTGCCATGTGGTGAGATATGCATGCTGAAGCCCTGATTCTACCAACCAAGAATTTTCATCGCAGACGAGCTTCAATACAACCTTATCACCTACAATGATCATATTGCCTCCATGTGCCGAGGCAACCGTTATTGTGTTCTTGCTTTGCTTTCCCTTATAGCCCTTTTTCTATCTCTTCCAAGCGAAATAGTTTTGCTTGATGTGTTCCTTCTTGCCATAATGGTGGCACTCGGGTTCTCGTTCCGACCATAGACACTCGTACGGTCTCCCATGAGTCTAGAAACGTACATAACAACTGCAGCTCCTAAATTTTGTCTTCGAACTTCACTCCCATGGAGGACACGCCTTGGAACTCACTAAGGTGATTCATAATAGTAGTACCATCTTTGTACCACAGACCTATTACTGGTAATTGGTACAGTTTAGGCTTACTATGCGCATCGGCTTTGCGTCCATCTCTTCTCCTTGGCGTGATTATCAACTCTGACGTCTTCTATGAAACTAAACTCTGATACCACTCTATTGGAAACAAAATGCGAAAACTATTCCCATAAACCAAGAACCTGTGAGAGAACCGAGCAAAAGTGCACAAAACCAAATTGTCAACAATCACAAAAGAACCAAACACAAGCACCAAAAAATTTAAGTAGAAAACCCTTGCGGAAAAAACTACGGAACGATCTGAGTCCAACCCTGAAAAGCCTCAACTAATGGAATAAGAAATACATCGACTCCTTACAAACTTCTCACCGATCCTAATGGATCCCTACAAATCCTTGGAACAAAACATTTATTACAGACTAACAAAGAACAAAGATAACGGAAAAGAATAACCCGAAAAAGATCTCCTCTTCGAAGTAGCCATCAATCCCTCTTTCTCTCTCCCCCAAAGTTATAGGCTTGATTTTTATTTATCAACCTGCATCAACCTTTTATAAACCCTTGCATGGATTATGGTTCCACATATTGAAAATCTATATATGGAATTCCAATATATATGAAAAGTCTAATATATTCAATTATATATATATAGTCAAAGTCAAATATATGAAAATCCAAACATATATAGGCTTACCAAATATGGAAGTCTAATTATGTGGAAAGTCTAATATATAAAAAATCCAATTATATATATATGATCAAAGTCAAATATATGGAAATCTAATCATATATATGCTTACAATATATAGTCCAATATATGGCACTCAACGCACTCACCGAGCTTCTTTGACACACGTATGACGCTCGTCGCACTCCGGGATATTCTCCATATAATTTGGGAACCCCACCCAACTCCAACAAATCTTTCCATTCAAAACTAGGTTGAGGAGCTCGTCATTCCGACAATCCGCTTGCAGTAATCAAACTTTTCCCTTGGTAGAACCTTGGTGAACATACCGCTCCATTTTCATTTATGAATACCTTCTCAAGCGTTGCATCCTCTTCTCAAAACATATCATATTCAATGATACCGAGTCTCAATATATTTAGAACGCTATGAAACGTCGGGTTCTTTCCAAGGTGGATTGCACTTTGGCTATTACAAAGCAAAATGAACTGCTCTTGGTTTAGCCTCATTTCCTGTAACAGCTTCTTCATCCACAACAACTTGACGATCGATGAAAAGATCTCATCAAAATCATATCATTTCGCTAACCGTAGCCTTCAACTACTAGCCTCGTTTTGTATCAAAGGTGAGTAGCATCATCCGTCTGCTTCAATTCTGATAGTTTTTCCAGTACATGTCATACTTATGATCTCTTGCTTATTGACACGATGGACACACGAGTTAGTATCATGGACCTCTAGTCATTATATTCTTGTTTATCTTGTGTACCGTGTTCGTGACTTGTTTGGGTCCATGAGTACATGTTGGGAGGAGAAATATCTTAGTAGACGTGTGAATTATCTTTTCCATCTCTTATGTCTTTCATGGAGAATAGCAGTCACACATTTCACATGTGGGGTGCATGATTTACCCTCTAGCCATTCACACATCGAAATAGATATTTCAAAACACATAGATAGTTGTCTCATTTATTATTTTCTTAAGTCTCACCACTTGCCATATCACCATGTTCTTTTCTAGTTGATGTACTATGTTCTATGATTCCTACTTTCATTCTAGTTATACCATGACATCAGTTTACTTTCTAGTTTTCTTCCACATATATTATTTTCATGTATTGCCAATCCTATTATGTTGCGAATATCTTGTCGGTTTGTGTACTTGTTCCATTCCTGACTGGAAACCAATATTTTTCAGGTTAGTTGTGGCTTCGCTTAGCATTGGGGATACACGGGTGTACTTGCAGGCTAAAACCTAGAGATTAGATAAATGTGCTGTAGAAATTTTTAATATGTAAGAACATTGTACTTTCTTTAAATATAAATCTTGTAATATGAATTAGTAATGTGAATGAGCAATAAAGTTTTATTATGTGGTTTTGAGCATTATGGCCTTGACAGCGTTCTACCGCCAACACTATGGCGTAGGCTGGCTTGAACACGTACTCGTATACCGAAAGGCGGGAACGGATCGTGACAAGTTTTTATGGTGGCCCATGCAGGTCGGTCTTTGTAAATTATGCAAACTTGTGGTAGTACCTATATTAGTCGTACTATTGCAAGCCTGCGACTAGGAAGTGCTCATTCACATTAGGAATAATTTGAGTGTAGGATCGATAATGGCTAGGATTAGGAGTCCCTTATTCAACTTGACCGTTGGGTAGCTAAGGATTATTACATAGGCCATGCAATTTAGGTAAAAAAATTATTAAATTTAGATAACTTGAAAGATTCTTACAGGTACACCATTGCATTTGATATGACGATAGGATCTAAGGTGGGTAGACTATTCACTCGATAACTTAGGCCTTCCTAGAATTAAATTCCTGCCCTTGATAATTTATTTAAATTATCTTGCCTGCCATCTCTAAACATTATCATCGTTCATTATATCACTTAGTTGTCCCATTTATTTTCCATAAGAGTTTGTTTTATTTTCATTCGTTGAGTTTGGACCTAACTCGATTATCCATATATTGACTCTTTCCAAGTTAGTTTTTCAAATATATATGTGTGTGTGTGTGTGTGTGTGTGTGTGTGTGTGTGTGTGTGTGTGTGTGTGTGTGTGTGTGTGTGTGTGTGTATGTATGTGTGTGTGTGTGTTTTCCCCTCAATCTTCGAATATTAAAAGAGAGATAAATTAAAGTTTACATTTCTAGTTGTATCCAATCATCATCATCATATCAGAAAATTCATATTGCCTGGTTAATTATCTTTGGGCATAAGGTATCATTTTTAATAATTTTTAATCCAATTATTCATACATTGATCTCAAGTCTTTTAAGGTATATAAGTTTTCCCTCAATCGTTGAGTATACGTGCAATGAGGATTAGAAAGAGTTATACATATGGTTGCTTCGATCATTATATTTCCTATTCACTTGTTTTATTTTCAAGCACCGATACTTGAAGGACAGATACATACACTTTTCTCTATCACGATCAAATTGTTTGAATTTTTAACTTTCTCTATCACAGTCAATTTGTTTACAAAATTTTTAGCTCTTTGAAATTTCATGGAAATAGTTGAAAGAATGATCGGTGACTTACAATGGCAGGATAGAAGCACATTATCGTTATTTACTTGACTTATCGAGACTGTGGGTTCACTGCAGCCAGTAGCGCACTGGCGAGGCATAACCCCTAAGTTGAAATAATTTTAGGTAAGCATGAGTTATCGAATATCATTAAAGCTATATCTTAGTTGTCATATTTTCATCTTTGAGTTGTTATGTCAATATTGGGTAGAGTCGATAGCGTATCTGATACTGTATCTTTGCTTGAGTCATGGAACCAAGAGTTTATTGCAGCCAGTTGTACACTAGCGAGGCATAAATTCTTGGTAAAGTGACTTCAGGTATTCTTACGATTTTCGAATACCATAGAGCCTATGTCTTTTATTGGCATATGACTACTAATTTTTCGAATTAATTTTGTGACTTATTTCTTGTATTCACCTTCTCTATAAACTAGAGTCCTTCCTTTCTTTCTTATCTTCTATTTTTGAATCGTCATCTTTTAACATATTTCGATTAGATCCCTAACCGTATTTAGATCTTGATTCTAAACTCGTGCCTAAATAATTTTTGTTTAAATAGTTAATCGAGTAAATCCTGCCAAACAGATTTGAATTCTGATCAACCTTGATCGTAGCTAAACTATTTGACTATAGTCATAGTCGTGCCTAAATTTCGTAAATTTCAACTCAATTAGTGCTAATGTTAGATTTTAATTCAGCTGTAATCATGATATTTTGATCACGTTCCTGCTTGTGCCAACTTTTTATTTTTATCATGCTAGGATGACTTGCATGATTAACCATGATCGTGATCTTAGTTGTATCTATATGATTTTAACAATGTTTAGACTTTGCCTAAATTTTGATCGTTGATCATGCCTACATAATTCCAAAAATAGTTAATCATGCCCAACTATTCATTTTGTTTAACTAATCATATTTCAATTTTATCCTTGACCATTGTGACTAGACCCTCGCCTATACTTTAATCGTGCCACATGACATCTTTTCTTAAGCCTCGATTCTATTCACAATCTAACCCATTTTGATCAATGATCAGATCATTTCTTGAGTATTTCTTAATTGTGCCAATCACCTGTTTAATTAAGCTTTGATTCTATTTACAATTATGCATTTCATTAATCGTATCATTTTCGTAGTCATGCCCAATCGTAGCCTTTGAAATTTCGAGGACGAAATTTTTCTAAGGTAGGTAAATTTGTAACTCATCTTCCCGAATTCCCCTAAATATTTTTATTATCTTTTATTTTTAATTTTATTTTCTTTTGTATTTGAAGATAAATTTTGTCGAGACTTTTGAATATTATATGATTAATTCCTTCATCAAAAACTAGTTTTAAACTATTTTGAAATTTTATTAAGTATTGGTTTCAAAAATAGTTTTGAAAAACCATAAGTATTTTTGACTAAAAAAGTATTTGGGACAGAGAATTTCTAAATTATCTATTTATTTTAAATAAGCTTTGGATTAATAAAAATATATTGTAAATTGTGTTCGTCATCTCAAATGTTATATTCCAAATTGTTATGATCACAATTATTTCAATTAAGATTTAAATTTACACTAGTATGCTTTAAATTATGTTCATAGTATCAATCATAGGATAATATTATATGAGGAAAAGATTCTTATAAAAATAAATATATTTTAAAAACAAATATCCTAGTTATATATATTTAAACTTTATTCTCGTTAAATTCTAATTTCGATAATATTCATCCTAAACCTGTTTATCCCTGCAGAAGCCATTCATTCTAATTTCATGATAAGCATTTTCCTAACTGTATACCTAGTTATAGTTATATCAACATGGACATAGATATAGTCGATCCTTCTCTCTTCTCTCAGTCCTTATCTAAACATTCTCATTTATATGTATACATATGCGACCTATACATACAGAGACCACGACCCAACTCCCCTCAAAACCATGCATCGACCTGACTCCTGCCGTGCTCCGCAACCTCTCCTCCTCGCCCCCGTTGCACTGTTACCCGCAGCCATACCCGACATTCTCCGCCACCAGACTAAAACACCTCCACCCGTTCCCCTTCACCACCCACACCACCTCCTCCTACTGTAGAACCCGGCCGCCGAAGTCAGGACTCCAGTACCCCGACCAGTGCAGCCGTCTCCTTCCGTCGAGGCCGAGGGACAACACGAGCTGCCGCGCTTGCCCCTCTGACGTGTAGAAACCCCTCGCCTTCTCCGAAGAAGCACCGAGCGCTGGTCACCGCTTTGCTCCACCGGAGGCTAAAGCCACCGTGGACTCCCCCTCCCCCTCTTTCGCGAGCCCGGGTGAGCTCGATCGTTCCCATCCTCCCGAGCGTTGTCGGTCGAGCGCTAGCGCCTCCACGCGGCGGTCAAACAACCGTATCCAACCCCGATGGTCTACCTGCGATGTCGTGCCTCCATGAAGAGGACCGCCCTCCTCAACTCGCGGAGAGCTCGTCTCCCACAGCAAGAACGGCAGAGCCATCGCTCTGCTTACCGCACCGCCGTCGGTCACCACCACCGCGGTGCCAGCAGGCGACCTCTCGGCCAGCCGACGACCGTGCATTGGGCCGCACCTCGAAGGGAATCCCAACTCTCCATGGGCACTGTCTACTCGTCTAGCCATGCTCCAGCCAAACCTTTGGTGAGATCCGCCCCTCTTCCTCATTTCCTTCTTTGATTTTGTTTCTCTTTAATACTTTCTCTCTCTCTCCAACTCTCTTTCTAATGGAAAAAGATGCTCTGAGTCTCTGACCCATTTCCCTGAAATTATAATATAGTGTTTTCTTAATAGAGTAAGTAAAGTGGTTGGCTAGTTCTCGTGAACAATGAGTAGAAGTCAGCAGCAATACAAGGTTGATGTGCTCTCCTTTTGATATATGGGATACGTGAAAGAGACATGAGATTAATACTTTATTTCTATCATGATTATATAAAGGAGTAAGTGAGAGTGCATCTATAGTAGATAATTTTCATATAAGTTAAAGTGTTTGATTTATCAGTATATGGTATAAATGTGTTTTGGGTTTTAGTTGTGGACTTAAAACTATTGATTTAGTATTTCAAGTGTTGAGCCTGGGAACTTATATTAATCTAGTAGGCCTTAATGATAGACTCATATATCACTACTAGTATTTTTTTTGTCATTATTATTATTATTATTATTATTGTGGGAACAGTAGTGATCTTGGGCTCGTGACTTGGACCCTAAAGGGGCATTTGGTTCAAGTTTTTGTGACTTGGGAATGTCTTTGAATACCTTACCCATGTTTGGTATGTTTATGATTGGGAATGAGGAGGGAATTGAAGGGGCTTAGGGTGGAAAGCTATTTCCATTGACTTGGGAAAGCTATTCCCAAACCCCCCTTGGGAATAGATTTGCTTTCCTAGGAATGATGCTTGGCTATTTTGTTTGGACGGTTATACCCTCTTTTTATTTTCAAATTTTTAACTTCTATCCCAAACATGTAAATCATCATAAAATTAATGAAAGGGTATTAAAGAAAAACTAAATAAATTAATATTTCTATCCCTTTGTAATCAAATATGGAGATGAAAATTTTAAATTTTTTGAACTACCTATCCCCAACCTAACCAAACATGGGTATGGGAATGTTGAATTCATTTCCCATGGGAAAGGAATTGAAAACCTATTCCTAGAAATACAAAAACTTGATCCAAACGAGCCCTAAGGGCCATGGAATAAAAACTGTTTGGTCATTTTAAAGTAATGGGTTTATTAATACCAATACGTACAACATTGGTTGTACTGGCAGTATCTATATAAGTATATATACATTTATTATTGTATTAGCAATATTACTATCAGTATTCAAGAGAATTTATTGTTATTGTTATCATAATAGTAAGCTTGTATCACTAAAGTATATTGCAATTCTGGACTTAAGCCTATGAGCTTAAGAAATCTTTCTAAATTATATGAGTATTTTTGTGGGATTTTTATGAATATATATATATATATATAAATATATATATATATATATATATATATATATATATATATATATATTATAATTCATTTTTTATATATAAATGTATTTTTTTATGAATATATATATATATATATATATATATATATATATATATATATATATATATATATATATATATATATATATATTATTTTTATTTTATTTTATTTTTTTTTAAACTCAGCCATTTTATTAATCACGGCTCGAAAAGACGAAGCCGGAACAAGTACTAGGCGCAAAATGAGGAAGCCTATACAAGTATACGGAACGAGTACGAGGCGCAAAATGAGAAAGCCTATACAAGTATACCAGTGAACCAAAATGGTGGACAAAGCTAGCCAAACAACTGGGCTAGGGTAGGAGATCTGACCAGAAATCTCTCGGACTGTGGGGGCATAAGGTTCTCCGTTTACTGCATTGGGGAACACTTCTCGCAAAAGTTGGTCAGCGATATATTGATGACCTTCGTAAATCGCTTTGTTGCGATTCTTCCAAATCACCCATGTCGCGACCGCTGTGACGATCTGGTGACCATGGGAAGCAGATGCCCAGGATGCCGCAAGATCGTGGAAGCGCCCGCCGCTCGGCTTGATTCTGCAGATCTGATTGAGGTTCCTCCAGATATGGCCAGAGAGGTTCCCGTGACAGAAGATGTGGTCAATCGTCTCAGTCTAGCGTTCGGGGCAGCAAATGCAAGCGAACGCTAAACTAATCCCAATGGTATTGAGGATATCGTCGGTAGGCAGTTTCTTACGAATAGCTCTCCACATAAGGAAAGACCATTTCTTAGGGATACAAGTATGCCAGTAGGGAGCGATGGTGGGATGCGGCGTCCCAATCCCCTGGATGACTGTACGCGCCGTTCTGACCGAGAAAACCCCCGAAGCCTCGACCGACCACCGCAGCTCGTCCGGACCAAACACGGACCCTGTCCCAGTCCCAGTCATTGCTCGTAGGATTCCATAAGTCTCTGATCCTGCTGTGCCTAGGGGTTTCCGTGATGTTGGGGATCAAGTTGTCCCTGACCCATCGCTCCAGGAATGGGTCAGATTGACCATCCCCCAGTTGAAGTCTCATCACTGGCTCAGCGAGATCGCGCCCGATGAGGATCCGACGCCACGCCGCCGAGGATCTGCTGTTGTGGGTAGCTACCGACGAGTGAATGTGCTTGAAGTACATGGCCTTCATAAATTCTGTCCATAAGTTTTTGCTCGTGCGAAGTTTCCACCATAGCTTCATAGAGAAAGCTTTGACGATATTGGAGAGTTTGGTAAAACCAATGCCTCCCGCAGCTAACGGACGAGCCATGGAGTCCCAGCTAGCCCAGTGATGCTTGTCTTGGCCGTTGCTATGCCCCCAGAAGAAGTCACAGAAGATCTGTTCGATCGTGGAGAGTACCTTCTTGGGCGGAGAGCACGCGGCCAGGGTGTGGATGGGGATGGATGTCAGCACATGTTGGATGAGGATAATCTTGCCGCCCGGGGATAAGGTGGCATTGTGCCAACCTTCTAGCTTCTTTCTGATTCTAGAAATCAAATCTTCAAAGATGCTACTATTGGATTTCCCGTATACCAGGGGACAACCCAGATAGTAGAAATGGGGGTGAGCTACTGCGAAGGAGGTCAGGTTGGATAGATTAACCGCTTGCTCTCTTTTGATGCTGTGGTGGGCGTAGATAGTACTCTTGGAGGGATTGATCTTCTGGCCAGAGCACCTCGAGTACCTCTGCAGGGTATCGTGAACCACTTCCACCGCTCCAACGTCCCCGGAAAAGAAGATGAGGATATCGTCAGCAAAGGCCAGGTGGGTGATGATCGGACAACCACTAGCGGTGTGATAGTGCTAGAAATTCGGAGTACTAACCAAGCGGTTAAGGTTTCTACTAAGCGCGTCGGCAGCGATGATAAAGACTGTGGATGATAGAGGGTCGCCTTGTCTAACCTCGCGACTAGATTTGAAAAATCCTTCAGATTGACCATTGATAACCGTGGAGAACCACGAGTTACTGATGGATCTCCACACGATGTTGGTCCAGGTTTCCGAAAATCTGAAAGCTCTAAACACCCAAATCATAAATTGCTAATCCAGTCTGTCATAAGCTTTCTCCATGTCGAGTTTGATGGCGATGTTGCCTCCCCTCGCTGGAAATTTCATACAATTGATTAACTCATGGGCCATCATAATATTATCCCAAATGTTTCTCCTACGAACAAAGCCGCTCTGCTCCTCGGAAATGATTTTGGGGAGAATGCCTGCCATTCTGGTAGCGATAATTTTGGAGATGATCTTATTAGTGAAGGTGCACAGACTGATGGGTCGAAAGTCGCAAAAGGACTCCGGGTTAGCTTTCTTCGGGATGAGTATCAGCTTGGTGCTAGAAATGGCTTTGGGGTAAGTAGCGCCTTGGAAAAAAGCAGTCGTTGCTTCGGTGATGTCCTGCTTGATAATGTCCTAGCAGGTGCGAAAGAAGACCCCGGAGAAGCCGTCCGGGCCAGGCGCACTGTGCTCGTCCAGAGCCCACACCGTGTCTTTCACCTCCTGATCTGATGGGTGGCGCTCCAGCTGAACGTTGTCACTGTCATTGATGAGGTGGGGAATTTGGTCCAAAAAGGAGTCGTCTCTGGTGACCTTCTCTTTGGAGAATAGCTTGGAGTAGAACTCTGCCACAGCCGCTTGGATGCTCTGTTGATCTGAGACGATATTCCCGTTGTTGTTAGCAATCTGGTGGATCGAGAGCTTCTGTTTGCGTCCATTAACGCAGGCATGAAAGTATTTCGAGTTTTTGTCTCCGTCACTATCCCATTTCAACCTCGCTTTCTGTTTCCAGAATTTGGTATTGACCTGGATCCTGAACTTGAGAATGGCTTTGGTGAGGTTGAGGGCGGTTCTGGCTTCAGGAGTGCACACCTCGACGAACTTGGCTTCGGCGAGAGTAACATCATCCTCCGCCACCCTAACTGCTTGAAAAATGTCCCCGTATGCAAGTTTGCTCCAACTCGACAGGGTTTTTCTGGTTGCTTTGAGTTTGTTGCTCACACGAACAAGAGGGTCATGAGATTCGTCCCTATTCCAGGCTTCAGCAACGATGCCCAAAAATTAAGGGTGCTCAGTCGAGAAGTTGAGAAATCGGAAGTTCTTTTTGAACGAATTTGGGTTGGTTTTAATCTCAACCAGCAGAGGGGCGTGGTCAGATTCTGTGGTGTTGAGGTGGGATAGGTTGGTGGTGGTCCCCATGCCAAGCCAGTAAACATTAGTGAGGGCCCTATCCAGTCGGGAGTATTGACGCCGATCACCTTCCTGCATATTGTACCAGGTGAAAGCATTGCCGTTGAACTGGAGGGGAGAGAGGTGAGCGTCGAAGATGAAGTTGTTAAAGTCTAGCATTGCCGCCGAATGTGGGGGGCGACCACCAATTTTATCTTCTCTGTAGGTTATCGCATTGAAGTCCCCAATGCAAAGCAAGGGGGTGTCGATGCTGTGGTGATAGATATCAAGGAGTTCGGTCCAGAGATGCTTTCGGTCAACGATGTCACAGCTGCCATGAACTGCTGAGATGATGACGCATTTAGGGAGCGTGGGGTGTTTGAGCCAACAGGATAAAGCTTGCCCGGAATCCTGAATGGTTTCAAAGTTGGTATCCTCCGAGCCAAGGATCCAGATATCGTGGCTGCTGGCAATCACCGAAGGGAGATTAAGCTGAAGCTGAATAGATTTCAGTCTTTTAGGGGGAATTTTGGGTTCAAGGATAATGAGGATGTCGATCTTGTGGATTTTTCGAAGACTGGAAACTCTCCTTAAAGTAGGTTTGTTTCCCAGTTCGCGAACATTCCAGGATAGGATGTTTAACATTAATGAGATTGTGGGGGAGATTTTTTGTTCCGCCTGGAGGCGGATCTGGTACAAATGGTGGTAGTTTCGGTAGTCCCTTTCTTTCCTGCAATTTTGCTAGGGAGCGCTGCTGCAGTTGTCAGAGTTGGAAGGTCGGAACTGGATGTCTAACTGGGCTGGGAGAGGGAGCTGTCGGAGGGCTCGACCAAGTCTCCAGCGGAGTCCAGGGCGGGATCCTCATTAGGGATGGCCAGGAATTCGCTTGTGTTGCCAAATAGAGTAACAGCAAGCTGAAGAGGATAGCCTGCTGCTTGAACCTGTAATCCGCGCTGAGCCTGATCCGGTCCGAGGATCGCTAGGGCTGCTTCGATGGCATCTTCTTCGTTGTGGGGTTGGTCTGCAGCAGCCGAGACAGTGATCGTCTCGGCATCCTCCGAGGCTGGGGGTGTTTCTGTGAGGGCGTAAGCATCTAGGATAAGGGCGCTTTCCGATGGTGGGTCCTCGTCGTCCAATCCTAGGACGTTGAACTGGTTGGATAAGGCGAGGGATCGGGTGTTGAAGGGAATCAAGGCCTTGCTGGGGGATCCGCTCTGACCTTGCTTGCCCTCACTGGATCCGAATCGTGTGTGTGAGTTTGGACGGGGTAATAGCGGGGATCTGGGCGCTCTCTCCCCTATACCCATGTTATCGTTCCGAACAGGTTTCTTCTTGAGTTCTGGATGAAGACGATGGCAATGCTTTGGGAGATATCCACGCAGCTTGTAATGGTTGCAGAACAAGATGTGGTTGTCGTAGATGATTTGTTGGGTATGAGTCTGGTTGCCCAGCTCAATGTTAATGAAATTGGGTGGTTCGGAGGAGAGATCGAGCTCAATACAGATTTTGGCGTAGTGAGCCTTGGTCAGATTGCTAGTTTCTGGTGCAGTGGCTATGAACGTCCCGAAGGAGTTGGCAATCCGCCTCAGGGCTGAAGGAACGAAGCAGATGAGGGGTAGATTAGGCAGGGTCACCCAAGCAGCGACCATGGCGGAGTCGACTTTGGTATTAAAGTCTGCTGACCACTTGATGATCTTCATCTGGTGGGAGTCGACCCTGCAGGTGCCCTTGGACCACACCGAGCTGTGATCGATGTCCGAGGAGAGGTAAAGAAGGATGTGTCTGGGGTCGAGGGGTGCCACTCTGTAGTCCGCAGAGAGTTTCCAAGTAGCAATCACCTCCTGCACCCTGGCGAGTTTGGGGCATCCTGAAGAGAATTTGAGAACAAAAGTATAGGGGAATGATGATGACAGCGATGTCAATTCTGTAGCGGAGAAGGGCACTGACGGCACTGGGGAGTCTCAAGGATACTCTACATCAGGGAGATTGACATCTGGGACAAGCAGGGCCGTCCTGGATGCAAGGTCCGGACGAAGCATGGCCGCGTAGGAAAGCGGAGCTGGTTACCGCTAAGGGCGGACGAAGACTCAATCCGGGGCTCTGATGACCCTGGAACCGGGGGCCCTAAGCCGGAAGGAGCTGAACCAACAAGAAGGGGTTCCGGACCACGTCGGGGATGGGGGTCTATACTGACTGCGTTGAGAGGGGAAAGGGAGGTAGGGGCTACCGTTAAGCCAGGGGCGGTGGGGGGGGGGGGGTTAGTGACAACGCCCAGAAGGGGAGGAGATGCCTGCGCGCAAGACGCCTCCGGTGCGGCCGAAAGGGGATCAGCGATGTCACCAACGGGAAGACACACAAAGCTTGGGTCGTCCGATACGAGCTGAGCCGATGAGGGGACGGGGAGAGCCTTGGCCTGCAGGGAGGGCACGACAGGCCTCTGACGGGGATGACTGACAACGGGGGGGACCAAGGAAAGGGCCGCTGGGCCGGAGGGGTGAACGTCCGCACGGGATGGGTGCGGAGCGTCCAGGGTGGGTGTTACAGAGATATGATCTGGATGATGGGCGGTCCCACAAAACGATATTGAAGGCGGAGGTCCGCGTAGGGACTGCGGGGATGGATCAGCGTAGAGGTGCGGAGCTGCGACAAGTGGCGGAGTGGGGACTGTGCCCAATGCTGCTCGAGCCGAAGGCTCTGCGGATGGAATCGGATGGGCCCCAATGGGTGAGGCAGCATGGACTGGCTGGAGGGAGCAGCGCAAAAGGAGGAGTTCGGATACTGGCGGGAGGGGTCAGCGTAAAATGGGGATTCCAGATAAAGGCGGGAGGGGTCGGCGTAAAAAGAGGAATCCTGGTAATGGCGGGAGGGAGAAGCAAAATAAGAGGGGCAATCCCGGTGGGGCCCATTGGGAGGGGAATACTGAGCCACGGACAGGAGGGGGTCAGCAGGATGGAAGATTCCTTGGTGGGGCCTACAATGAGCGTAAAAGGAGGCGGCTTGAGATAGGCGTGAGGGGGCTGCGTAAAGAGCTGAACGCTCCTGGTGGGGCCCGGTGGGTGAAGCAGGCTGAACAGCGTAAAAGATGGGGTTTGCTGAATTATGAAGGCAATGGTGGGGCCCGCCGAGGGAAAAATTCTGTAAAGGAGGAGTAGGTGCTGCGTAAAAAAAGCTAGATCCACTTACTCCTGACCGAGGGTCAAGGGAGTAACGTGGTGGGACCAGCTCGGTAGGGGACTGGCCTGCAGCCAAATCGAGGGTTCCAGAGTTGGGATTCCCGAAGCCTGTGTAGCAGGTGGGCTCCCAACCCGATGCCAAAGCAGTTGTACGTCCCAAAGCCTGCACAGCAGGTGGGCAACCAACTGAATTTGAATTTTGAAAACCGGAGGGGAATGGAGGGTAGGATTCCACGGCCGTGGGGTACGCGACGTCGGGGAGGGCGACTGCGGACGGAGCGGAGGAGAATTCCAACTGGGAACGGGAGGGGGTGAGAAGGTGGGGGTGGGGGGCGGTGGAGGCTGATGTGGCGAGGCGAAGCCCCCAGGAAGATCGCCCGGAAGAGCGAGGTGGGCGGCCGGGGAACTGGGAACCGGAGCGGAGGGGGGGCGGTGGCTGGCTGAAGGGGGCGTTGGAGCGGAAGGGGAGTGATACGAAGGGCGGAGGAGGTTGGGGTGGAAGGGGCGGAGCCAGAGCTCCCAAGACTGCGAGACGATCGGCGGGGGGAGAAGCCATGGGCGGCGGTTGTAGAAGCATGGAAAATACTAGAGAAAGACCCATGCGGCTCAGAAAATGCATGCGGCTCAGGGAGTCATGTGGCATAAGGAGCTATGCGGCCGAAGGTATTCCATGCGGCTCAGAAGACATGTGGCGTGACAGTGCTCCCCTCCGATCCATGCTGCATTAATTGCTTTGACGGCTGACCCCTCTGAAAAGTTGACAGACCTGACACCAACGTAGGTAATTATGACTCTGTCATGATGATGAATCTTTAGGGAAGGGAAAGAAATCTCTGAAACGATCCCCCGAGAGCAACAAAATGCCACGTGGCCCTGCCACGTGGGTGTGCTTATGCGGCTCGAAGTGAAGACTTCCCATGCGGTTCAGAGTGAAGCTGTCCCATGCGGCTCAAGTGGAATCATTCATGGTTCAGAAGTCTGAAGGAGGGGGCCACTGCCCAGACAGCCCTGACACGTGTCCCAAGTCTTATGCGGCCCAAATTTCATGCGGCCCAAATCTCATGCGGCCCAATCTGCATGCGGTTCCAGTCTCACCATTGGCTCTCAGGACACGTGTCCTCAGCCGATCAATCTCCCAGATTTATGGCAATCCAAGATCGGGTCAAATCCCAATGATCTGGGGCACACGGCAGGAGAATAAATTTGATTTATTCGCAGATATTAGAAAATCATTATAAGGAAGATTTATGCCAATCAGCATTAATTGCTAATGGGGATTTGGTGTAATCTACCCTTAATGGTTCTGATTCATCACAATCAGAAACGAATGGCCTGGATTGATCAATCCCCAGGCCGTCGCCCTCTCCAAGAGCTGATCATTGGCAACCCTAGTGATCACATCCCACTATTATAAATATAGAGAGATATACAACAAAAAAACCAGAGAGAAGAATACGTATACACAGAGAGACTTCCCCAAAAGTCAGAGAGAGAATATACACAGAGAGAAAGAAGCCAGAAGAGCAATCAGAGAGAGAGAGCAAGAAGGGCATTTCTTCGTCAACGACCAAGCAGATCTTCCCCGAGCCAAGGCTGCGTACCGATCGTCCAAGGAGTAAGGCAGAGCGGCCGTCGCTTTCCCGAGCCTCGATCGTCACCCCCCAGAATCTAAAATAAACAATCGTACTTAGACTGCTGTACCTAGGTTTTCGTCCCTAGGCTTTCTTTGTACGAGCGAGTTTGTATTGTGAGTCTAAGTTCAGTCCTCCGATAATTGTTCTGTACTTTTACAATCAATGGCAAACACGATGGCGACTCTGCTGGGGACTAACTTCTCCACGGTTGAGGAGTTGGTGACGCAATCGGACGCAGCCAAACTTGGCTCTATACAATAGAAGATGGTCGTACGCTTCGACCAACAGGCGTTCGAAGAGATGCTCTCTGAAGGTAGCACTGGCCCGGTCCAGAAGCGCACCCGCACCATAAAGGCTCGCAAAGAGTGGAGGCCAAAATCATTTGCTCCTCCGCAAGCCCTTGATGGGGTGCTCTCTATTGCTCAAGATGGCAAGAAAGACTCCCCTGCGGCCCCACTTCAGACCGTAGACAACTCTGCTGTCCCCAAGTCCGGCAGAAGAAAACACTATGATGCTGGACTTGCAGGGGCGAAGAGGAACTCTACGCGATCCGAGCCGCAGAAGAGTATTAGCCGCAGGGAGAAAGCCCATGCAGCTACAACCGTCGACCGCATAAAGAAAACTCATGCGGCCACATCTGTCAGCCGCATAACTTATGCGGCTACAGTTGCCAACCGCACGGATGAGACTCATGCGGCTATTAAAGTCAATCGCTTGCAGAAAACCCATGCGGCCACAGATGCCAACCGTATGCGGTCAGCCTGCACGGTCGTGACTCCTAGCCGCATAAGGACTCATCCTACAACAAAAGACAGCCGCATGCAGACAGCCTGCACGGTACCCAATGCTAGCCGCATAGCGTCCGTCCCACGCTTCTCTCGATCAGTCTTCGACCGGCTCTCATGCGGTCCTGACTCTGATCATTCTCTGGATGATAATCCAGACTCTGTGGTATTCGACTTAGACTCCTCCTATTACGCACCCACAGGTGCTAAAAGGAGGAAGTCTAGGGCAGCGCGGGCTCATCAAGTCCAGACGGCTGCCCCAACCTCTGACTATCGGGGCGTCCTGCTGATTATCACGCGGGCCTCTGATGGAAAGTTGTATAAAACCACTCAAGTCCAGCCCCCGACGGCAAACAGACAAAGTGGTTCCTCTGACCTGCGTGAGGTTATCCTCCACAAACGCAAGAAAAGAGAAGAAGCTTCGGGGTGCAAAGAGCCCTCACACGGACATCAATGCACCCAGATCATCGTCAACTGCTGTTGCAGCAACGCGGCGGTGACGGAAGACCGGCCATCCGTCTTCCAAAGACTACATCACCCGAGCTCAGAAGACGAGGCACCTCCTGTTGTCTCCTGCAAGTTCGCACAGAAAGTTCCTGCCAAGGGAAGAGGGAAGAAAACGAGCATCTCCAGCCCAATGGTGTCAACTACTGTAGCTAAAAAACCATCGTCTAAAGGGTTATCCTCCACTGGAGTATTTCAACACACCCGTTCGAAGACGAAAACTGCGACAGTAGGAAGTTCGTCTTCTGCAACATTGGGGGTCGTCGGAACTGGGGGTAGCACTCCTCCAAACATCCACGACAATCCGACATTCCAGTAATACGGACTGGAGGAAGCAAATCCTCCGACGGATACAACAGATACCGACGTCCCCAAGGACATCCTCGACGAAGCAAGCTCCGAAGCCGGGGGTAGTGTTCCTTCCGAGTCCGAACCTGAAGAGAACATCCCCACATATCCTGATGATTTCTCGATGCACGGGTACGACTCGGAGGATACATCCTCCACCACTCCTTCTGTCACTCCTCATGTGAAGACGGTGTTCATGACAGACAGCAATCAAGGCGGTTCCAGTGATCGCCAGCACATCGACACTTTGGAGGCCATATTGCACGTCTTGGTCAAGTCTGTAGACGAGATCAAAGCGGCGCTTCCTACTCTGCAGGGGGTGACACCTGGCCAGACAAGCACGGGTCCCGCAATCAACGTAGATTCAAATTCAGCGGCATCGAACCCGGGCAATAATCCTTCCGAGATAACGGCCCCTACCGCGACAGATGAGGCCCGAGAAGTAAGAAGAGAGGTTCAGGAGCTCCAAGCAATGTTCCACGCCCGAGAAAACTCTCAAGACCTCAGGATACGGCAACCATATCCTGCTGAATGGAGGGACGTTCCCTTTCCACCAAGATATAAGCCGTTCAATATCAACCCATATGATGGCAATACTTCAGCAAGTCGGTACATTACTTACTTTGAGGTCACTACCGACCATCTGCCCCATGATGACGCTATCCTCATGCGGTTATTCATTGGGGCATTGGAAGGAGTCGCCTTCGATTGGTACCGCAACCTGCCAGACAATTGCATCCATTCCTTCGCTGGCTTCAAACGCCTGTTCTTAGAGAGGTTCTATGAGGTAGGGCAGGACGTCACGATGTCTACCCTCATGGACGTCATTCAAGGAGAGAAAGAGCTGACGAGGAATTACATTGAGCGGTTTCGTCAAACCGCAATGAAGTTACCATCTGGCAACCCGGACTCTTCCTTGATCGAAATTTGCCAAAAGAGACTACTCCTAACAATCAGTCTCTGGATGGGCGAGAGTCAATTCAAGGACTGGAAGGCTTTTATCATTAGTGCTACAAGTACCGAAGAACGATTAAAGAAGGCTCGCCAACTGGGATTACATATCTCAGAGGGAGAGAACAAGGGCAAGCGTCCCAGCACCACCAACGACAATGGGGGTAGCCCCTCCAACAACCGGGACAACAGAGGCAAGCAGGCTATGGTGGCCGATACAGCCCAGAAGCCTGAGTCGCAACCTGCGGACAAACAATGGCCTCAAATCACTTACTTTTTTGAAGACGGTCACGTCAAGCCTATCTTGGACATGTTCATACAAGGAGATAGGATTCAGCTTCCTCCACCAAGACGGGAGCCTCGACCGGCTGATCTGGAGAACCCAAAGTTCTGCCATTACCACCGCTACGTCCACCATGCTACGCACGACTGCTACCAACTGAAACGATATATCCAAAACCTCATCGATTCGAACGCTCTGGCCAACGATTTCGAGGAGGTAACCGTGGCAGCCAACATGGTGTCCATACAATTCAGCAGCTTCCCTCCAACAGAGACCCAGGACGGGGTTATACCCATCCCTCTGGCAACGATGAAGATTGCTAATCTCCCGCCTGCTCGCGATCAAGCTACTGGTCTAGTACCCCTCACCACATCACGAGGAGAAATCATGTGGGTCCATCCGAACCTAGTCCACGAGGTAACTCAGTCCACTCCATCTTCTAAAAAGAAAAGTAGAAAAGTCAGATCCTGCCGTACCACCTCGGCAGATGAAGAGGAAGTCACGGCCGTTGTTACTCGATCCGGAGCACAATCTCAACCTGTGGCTGAAAACTCGACTGATGATCATCCGCCCACTACCACGGATGCTCCGGGACCGGCTCAGCCTTCGACGACCGACAAGCCTAGGCCGAGGGAGACTCGCTTCGACAAATCCCTCCGAAAGGAAACATCTCAGGGGCTGGAGAGGCCCTACAACTTCGACATCTTGGCACAATTGGCCAATACACCGGCCAAATTGTCCTTATATGAACTCCTGAGGCTCTCGAAGGATGTCCGCACAGCTTTGAGCGATGCACTTCAAAATGTCGACGCGTACCTGGCTCAGGTCAACCTCACGGGAGAAATCAGCCCGCAGACCTCCAAGACAGTGCCTGTACGGGAGCAATGCCCAACATCGTCTTCACTCCACAAGACATGTTCATCAAGACTAATCTACACGATCGCCCATTATACTACACAGGCTACATCGACGACATAAAGGTGGACCGGATGCACATTGACCCTGGGTCTTCCATAAGCATCATTCCAAAAGGACTACTGCATCATCTTCGCATCCCGATGCATCGCCTGACCCCTACAAACACTGCCATCAGCGGGTTCAATTGGAGCTACCCAATCGGGAAGATTCGTCTGAAATGTCAGATTGGCGATCTCCAATCAGAAGTCACTTGCTACGTCATAGATGCCGACACTTCATACAACATCCTTTTGGGGCGCCCTTGGATACACGATTACATGATCGTGCCTTCCACGCTACACCAATGCTTCAAATATGTCGACAAGCACGGCTTCGTGAGGACAGAATTTGCTGACATCGATCCCTTCAAAGGGGTCGAATCTTATTACTCAGACTCCTGCCTATACGAAAAGTCGAAGAGGCACCTTGAAGGAGGAAATGAACAAACTGATGCTGAAGCAACCACGGGATCAGAAGAACCTCTGACAATCCACCTCCAGGCTCGCAAACCAGGCAATTCCGTACCCCTTACGGCCACGCTGCGTAAGGACGCGATCAGCCTCTCGGCACAGGAAGAGCAGTTGAGAATTCGGCTGCCAAGGTCCGACTAGGTACCAAGACCCACGACAGGGCCACTTACCATCAGATTGCCGAGAGTCGGTCAATCCCAAACAGAGAAGCTCAATCCCTCCGATAGACCTCTGACGATACGCCTGTCTAAGAAGGGTCGTCACCCCGATACGAGGTCTGACACTTCAAGCGAACCAGCCACCCCTCGCTCCACATCAAGTGCCAGACTGGGGGTTGCTAGTCTACCGACAACCCCATGCTCCGCTTCGTCAGTTGAACCTCTGAAGATCAAGCTGACTAGGACGCCCTCTCAATCTTCATTCACACAGGGGGTAGCCGAAGAGGAACCAGAGCTAGCCAAGTATGTGGCTGCCCACACTGATGCTCCCTTCGCAGATGATGTAATCCCTCTAGAAAAGATACCTTACTTCATCAATAAAGGGTTATCTTTGAACTACACCGAGCTCAATAAGCTATGTACAATGTATGCTATGGAACACGGTATAGGCACTCACCTACATATACAGGTGACAAATGTGTACACCGCTATCCAACTTACTCCAGTAGAAGACACTTACCGAATAATCGAGGGAGGGGACCACCCAATCATCTTCGGCCGGACAAACAACCCCCATCCCCTCGCCATGGAAGAAGTCGACTTCGGGTCAGATGTTGGAAGACTGCCTCTGTATCTCTATAGCCCTCAATCCAAATATCTCATGCAGAAACAGGGGTATGATCTAGAGACAACGCCAGGACTGAACTACGGCACTGGACGACGATTACCTTTGAAGACGCCAGCCCCGGCGGGCAAACCACGGAACTACTATAACAAAACCCAATACGGTTTAGGGTATGTAACGCCTACTACGACCCCTGAAAGCTCAGATGAAGAATGCGACCGGCAGTCACATTCAACCGGATTATCGACTTCCGACTCAGATACCAGCATCGGAGATGTGTTCAGACAAGTCATGTCAGTCAACATGGCGTTCGCTGACGCTTAAGAGGAAGATGAAGACATCCCCGAAATCCTTGAGCTAGAGCCATGGGCCCAGCAATTAGACGCACAATGGGAAAAGCGGTTCGAACTGAGAGAACCTCCTACTGAAGATGAGGTCATACAAGTGGATCTCGGCAGCGAATCTTCTCCAAAACCGATCTTTATCAGTAAAAGCCTAACTGACGAAGAACGAGAGTCGCTGTTAGAACTTGTCAGAGAGTACATTGATGTGTTCGCCTGGAGCTATGAAGACATGTCGGGGTTAAATCCTGACATCGCTCTCCACAAACTCAATATACGACCAGATGCAAAGCCAGTCAAGCAGCAACAACGACGCTTCCGCCCAGGCGTCATGGACGCGATCGAAGCCGAAGTCAACAAGCTAATAGCCAGTGGCTTCATTCGTGAAGAGCAACATCCTGATTGGGTCGCCAATATAGTACCCGTCCTCAAGAAGAATGAGAAGATTCGAATCTGCATCGACTTCCGCAACCTGAACGAGGCATGCCCCAAAGATGAATTTCCCCTTCCTATCACAGACATCATGATCGACAATACATGCGGCTTTGAACGTATGTCATTCATGGATGGATTCTCGGGGTACAATCAAATCAAGATGTCTCCCGACGACGAAAAGCACACCTCATTCCGAACCCCGATTGGCACATACTGCTACACAGTCATGCCATTCGGTCTAAAGAATGCTGGCGCTACATATCAGTGAGCCATGAGTATCATTTTCAGAGAACATTTGCGCAAGACAGTGGAATGCTATGTCGATGACATCGCCGTCAAGAGTCGCCGTAAGGAAGATCATCTGCAAGACCTGAGAACGGTGTTCAACTTGATGCGAGCCCACAATCTGAAGATGAACCCTACGAAATCGTTCTTGGGCGTATCCAGCGGGAAGTTCTTAGGCTTCATCATCACTGCACGGGGTATCCATGTAGACCCCGAGAAAACGAGGGCAATCATGGAGATGGGTCCCCCGAGAAATCTCCGTGAACTTAGAGGCCTCCAAGGGAGGCTAGCTTATATCAGGAGGTTCATTTTCAACCTCTTCGGGCGATGTCGACCGTTCACACACCTCAAGGGAGTCTCATTCGTATGGGACGAGGAATGCCAGCGCGCTTTCGATGACATCAAAGAATATTTGTCAAATCCTCTAGTCCTGGTGGCCCCGGTCCCTGGAAAACCATTTCTGCTCTATGTACGAACAATGGAACATTCCCTCGGTGCCTTGCTGGCACAAAACAACGATGCAGGCCACGAGCAGGCCATATACTATCTCAGCCGAATGATGGTCGGGCCCGAACACCGATACACCGCTGTGGAGAAAGAATGCCTCGCCCTAGTATTCGCCATTCAAAAGACGCGGCACTATGTCACGGGGCAAACCATACATGTGATCTCTCGAATCAACCCTCTCAGGGTCCTCATGACCAAACCAGGGGCACTCAGCTCCCGCCTCGCTACATGGGCGATATTGCTGTCCCCCTATTATATGATCTTCGTCCCACAGAAGGCTGTCAAAGGTCAAGCCCTGGCAGACTTTTTGGCAGCCCATCCAGGATCGGAATCATCCTGAATATACGAAGAAATCCCAGATGAGGTCGCTGATTCAAATACAACCACCCACGATAACATATGGCGGATGTTCTTCGATGGCGCTTCAAGAACCGGACCCAAGGGAAACATCGTCGTCGGAGTCGGAGTAGTATTGGTCTCTCCTACCGGGCTAGTGATCAATCGCGCCTACTCTCTCACGGAACCCTGCTCTAACAATGTGGCCGAGTACAACACTTTGGTCATTGGCCTCCAACTTACAAAAGAGCTGGGGGTAGAATATCTGGAAGCATACGGCGATTCGCAATTAATCGTCAACCAGATTCGAGGGACGTACGAAGTCCGCCATGAAGACATGATCCCCTACCACCAAATAGCGATCAACATTATCTCATCATTCGAGGGATTCTTCATCGAACACGTCTCCAGACTCCAAAATATCGAAGCTGATGCCCTAGCAGGCCTGGCTGCTTCCCTAGCAGTGCCAAACCACTCTCATCATTCGGTCGATGTAATCGGCCATGAGCTGGTCTGTCCCAAGAACAACGTTCAAACCGTGGCGAGTTATTCTGCTCAGATGATCGACGAAGCGCCAGACTGGAGACAACCATTCATAGACTTCGTGGTCTACGACATCCTGCCCGAGAACCCGAAGGAGGCTACTTCTATCAGACAGCGTTCTCTCAGATTCTTCTACGATACAGAGACGAAAATGCTGTATCGCCGCTCCTACGACGGATTACTACTTAGGTGCTTGTCGAACGCAGAAGCAAAAGAAGCCGTACGAGAGGCTCATGACGGTGTCTGCAGGGCCCATCAGCCTGGCCCTAAACTGCAAGACCGCCTTCGCCGGATGGGCTACTACTGGCCCGCGATGGTAGCATATGCGATAGATTATGCCAGAAAATACAAGGCCTGCCAAGTCCACGTGGACTTCATTCACCAACCATCCGAATTTCTATATCCGACAGTGGCGTCCTGGCCATTCGAAGCATGGGAAATGGATATCATTGGTCCAATCACCCCACCTTCCTCCCGAGGACATCGCTTCATACTTGCGATCACTGATTACTTCTCAAAGTGGACAGAAGCTGTCCCACTCGTCGAAGTCAAGACTTCGAACGTGATCAGCTTCCTGAAGCACCACGTCATCTACCGCTTTGGACTGCCCCGAAGGATCATCCATGATAATGGTCCGCAGTTTGTAAGCCATGCATTCTACCAATTCTGCGACAAACACCGCATTCAGAATATCGCTTCGACACCATACAACCCGGCAGCAAACGGGTTAGCAGAGGCATTCAACAAAACAATCATCAAACTCCTCAAGAAGTTTGTCTCCTCTAACAAATGCGACTGGAATGAGAAGCTCGGCGAGTGCTTATGGGCTTATTGCACCACAGTTCGAACAGCCACCGGGAATACACCATTCTTCCTAGTGTACGGAAGTGAGGCAGTTCTTCCATTAGAGACTCAAATACCCTCACTCTGCGTCGCCATCACTTATCAATTGACAATGGATGATAACTACCGACGTCGACTACAAGAGTTAGAGGCTTTAGATGAAAAACGCCTCCTAGCTCAGCAAAGGATCGAATTATACCAAGCACGCATCTCAGGAGCCTTCAACAAAAAGGTCAAAGTCAGAACATTCTAAGTGGGCGATCTTGTTTTGGCAGTCAGGAGGCCAATGGTCATGACTCACAAGACCACCGGCAAGTTCCAGCCAAAATGGGAAGGCCCATTTATCATCGAGGCCGTGTTCTCCAATGGTGCTTACCGCCTCGCCAAGCAGAACGGAGACTTGCTCATGTTGCCCATCAACGGCAAGTTCCTGAAGAAATACTATGTTTAAACAACATTTTTCAGAGTTTGAGTCATGTGCCCGCTGGTACCACTGAACTCAACCCCCCAATTTTCCAACTTATCGAGTCACGTACCCTCTTGTACCGCTGAACTCATACCCCAAATTACCAAGTCATGTACCCGTTGGTACCTCTGAACTTACACTTTGATTCCAACATTCATGGCTTGTCGAGTCACGTACCCTCTTGTACCGCTGAACTCATATCCCAAATTACCAAGTCATGTACCCGCTGGTACCTCTGAACTTACACTTTGATTCCAACATTCATGGATTGTCGAGTCATGTACCCGCTGGTACCAATGAACTCACCCCATAATTTTCCAGATCTTCGAGTCATGTATCCGCTGATACCACTGAACTCACCCTCATAGTTTGTCAGATTTTCGAGTCATGTACCCGCTGGTACCGCTGAACTCACACTCACCATTCTCCAGATTCTTGAGTCATGTACCCGATGGTACCCCTGAACTTACATCCTGGTCACTCTTTTGAAAGAAAGTCACGTATAATCGTACCTCTGAACTTTCTTCCTGAAAGAGATCCTCCTTCATGATCCACTACCCGCACTCCTAGTGCACACAAAAAAAAGGGTAACGGATCCACAAATTTCCAAGATGACCATGTCCTCATCACCTCTGAGTCGTCCTATTTTTGCCAAAAATAAATCACCCTCTACATAGAATTGCCATGTCCTCATTACCTCAGAGTTATTCTATGTACCCCCCGTCAAAGAAACCCTCATGCTCACCATGTCCTCAGTACCTCTGAGTCAGTATGATTGGTTCCTTTCTTTTTAAACTTGTTGTCCGTATCCAAAACCAGGGTACGTTAGGGATAGTGGGTCCACACAAAATGTCCCAATAAGAGGATTATTACAAAGCAAAAGAGTGAAGCAAATATATATATTCCATTCATTCAGAAATTGGTTACATCCACACGATTGCAAGCAAGTCAAAAGAGTTCTTCATGAAGACAAGAAGAAAGGCGAAACAAAATAAAAGACTACAGACAAACATCCACGAGAAGCCCCTACATCCTAGTTACAGAAGCGCATGTACCATTCCCTTAACCATCTCACATATGAAGGATGCAAGTGAAGAGCATCCTCGTCCAGAATAGGAGAAACAGGGTTCCCAGCGCTGCCACCCTCAACAGTCTCGATATTTGGAGAGTTGTCGTTCCCCTCAGGCGCAGGTTCTTCTTTCTTCACTTCCTCCTTAACAGAGGAAGATCCCTGGCTGATGACAGGAGGCTGCGTCTCCTCTGACGCCGCAGTCTCAACATTCGGTGGAGGTACTGCGAGAACCAAAGACGAAGAAAATGAAAACAGTCAGAAATATTCATGCGGCTCGTTTTAGACAAGCCTCATACGGCTCAGTCATGGGACGCGTATGCGGACCATGTAGTTTGAGAAGTTCACGTCAAAGTCGTGTACATGAAGCATGCAGTGAAGCAGGCTCTGCTAGGGTTTCAAATCGACTACCTAATCCTTACCTTCGATGGCAATATGAACGTCAAGACGAACGGGGGGCACGACAGTCGAGGGCGAAGCCGATTTCTTACTCCTCGCCACAGCCTTCTTTACAGCCTTAGAAGCCCTGGGTGCCATTGTTGTCTGATAATCAGAGGAAGAAAATGTGACAAAAATCTGAGTCAAGAATAGTCTAAGAGAGAAGACCGTCCAAATGCCCTTCTATTTATAGACAGAGAACTGTGGACCGACGCCTCGTACAAACGCGATCAACTCTTCGGTTATTGAGCTAAACCAGCCATTTAAAGACTGAGCTCTTGGGATCCTGTCCCAAAAAGATCCACACGCATGGCATAAATGACGTGGCAAAGAGCTTATGCGGTTCAAATGGCCATGCGGCTGATAGCAACTATGCGACTCAGATGGTCAGGAGGCAGAAATTTCTATGCGGCTGGGCCATCCATGCGGCTGAGACGCCCCTGCGGCAGAACTTTCCATGCGGCCAAGATATCCATGCGCGGCTAGAAGAATATCCAGCCATGCTTCTTATTCAAAGTATTTCAATTTTGCAAATTAAAAACTTTAAAGGGGGTCCTGTAGAAGCATGGAAAATACTAGAGAAAGACCCATGCGGCTCAGAAAATGCATACGGCTCAGGGAGTCATGCGGCATAAGGAGCTATGCGGCCGGAGGCATTTCATGCGGCTCAGAAGACATGTGGCATGACAGTGCTCCCCTCCGATCCATGCTGCATTAATTGCTTTGACGGTTGACCCCTCTGAAAAGTTGACAGACCTGACACCAACGCATGTAATTATGACTCTGTCATGATGATGAATCTCTAGGGAAGGAAAAGAAATCTCTGACACGATCCCCCGAGAGCAACAAAATGCTACGTGGCCCTGCCATGTGGGTGTGCTTATGCGGCTCGAAGTGAAGACTTCCCATGCGGTTCAGAGTGAAGCTGTCCCATGCGGCTCAAGTGGAATCATCCCTATGCGGCTCAAGAAGATCATGCCCATGCGGCTCAAGCAGACACACCATTATGCGGTTCATGCGGCTCATCATATGGTTCAGAAGTCTGAAGGAGGGGGCCACTGCCCAGACAGCCCTGACACGTGTCCCAAGTCTTATGCGGCCCAAATTTCATGCGGCCCAAATCTCATGCGGCCCAATCTGCATGCGGTTCCAGTCTCACCATTGGCTCTCAGGACACGCGTCCTCAGCCGATCAATCTCCCAGATTTATGGCAATCCAAGATCGGGTCAAATCCCAATGATCTAGGGCACGCGGCAGGAGAATAAATTTGATTTATTCGTAGATATTAGAAAATCATTATAAGGAAGATTTATGCCAATCAGCATTAATTGCTAATAGGGATTTGGTGTAATCTACCCTTAATGGTTCTGATTCGTCACAATCAGAAACGAACGGCCTGGATTGATCAATCCCCAGGCCGCCGCCCTCTCCAAGAGCTGATCATTGGCAACCCTAGTGATCATATCCCACTATTATAAATATAGAGAGATATACAACAAAAAAACCAGAGAGAAGAATACGTATACACAGAGAGACTTCCCCTATAGTCAGAGAGAGAATATACACAGAGAGAGAGAAGCCAGAAGAGCAATCAGAGAGAGAGCAAGAAGGGCATTTCTTCGTCAACGACCAAGCAGATCTTCCCCGAGCCAAGGCTGCGTACCGATCGTCCAAGGAGTAAGGCAGAGCGGCCGTCGCTTTCCCGAGCCTCTATCGTCACCCCCCAGAATCTAAAATAAACAATCGTACTTAGACTGCTGTACCTAGGTTTTCGTCCCTAGGCTTTCTTTGTACGAGCGAATTTGTATTGTGAGTCTAAGTTCAGTCCTCCGATAATTGTTCTGTACTTTTACAATCAACGGCAAACAGCGGTCACCGACCTAGGCGGGGGCGTTGGCATCGGTGGGGAAGGAGACATGGGAGAGGGTGGGGGGACCTGGACCTAACATGTATGTATATATATATATATATATATATATATATATATATATATACATATATATATATATATATATATATATATATATATATATATATGCAAAAAAAGTATACATATATATTGGTATATTTTAAGATAGTATATTTTCATAACATAGATTGCCATATAAAATATTTCTCTTGATTTTGAAATTAAAATAATCTAAATATTTTGATTAGCCCTAAGATGTATTCTTAAATATATTAATTTGCGATATTTTAAAATATGACTATTTATGACCTAGGAAAATTATTTGGTTAAATTGTGGTTTTGACCTAAAATGATTTTTCTATAATTATATATCGTTCCAAATGTTATAAGTATTTTGGGCTCTATAGGTTTAACATTCTATTAAATTTTATATGTAAAATAATAAACTCTACATAGTTTACAAATATTTTGGAATTTACAAATATTTGTATATATTTAAAAAAAGGTTGATAAATACTACCAAAACTAAATATTATTTTACTAGTAATTAATGAGTATTCCCTTACAAATATTACTAAATATATTTTATAGGGTTTCTAAAATAATTATATATATTTATAAATGAATTGTTATAGGATTATTTTCTCTAAATCAAGTTACTCCTAGAATGATCGTAGCTAATCGTATTCATATTTCTTCTAACTCCTTCACATCGACCCTAGACAACTGGACTATCTGGACCCAATGGAATTGTCGGTTTCACTAGCAAAGGACTCCAGGAAAGTGCACTTTCTGATTGCTTTCAATTTTGATAGTTTTTTCCAGTACATGTCATACTTATGATCCCTTGCTTGTTGACACGATGGACACACGAGTTAGTATCATGGACCTCTAGTCATTATATTCTCACTTTATCATGTGTACCGTGTTCGAGACTTGTTCGGGTCCATGAGTACATGTTGGAAGGGAAAATATCTTAGTAGACGTGTGAACTACCATTTCCATCCCTCGTGTCTTTCGTGGAGAATAGCAGTCGTACATTTTACGTGCGGGGTGCCTGATTTTCCCTCTAGCCGTTCACGCATCGAAATTGATATTTCAAAACACGTAGATGGTTGTCTCATTTATTATTTTCTTATGTCTCACCACTTGCCATATCACCATGTTCTTTTCTAGTTGATGTACTCTGTTCTATGATTCCTGCTTTCATTCTAGTTATACCATGACGTCAGTTTACTTTCTAATTTTCTTTCACATATGTTATTTTCATGTATTGCCAATCTTATTATGTTGCAAATAGCTTGTCGATTTGTGTGCTTGTTCCATTATTGACTGGAAACCAATATTTTTTAGGTTAGTTGTGGCTTTACTTAGCACTGGGGATACACGGGTGTACTTGTAGGCCAAAATCTAGAGAATAGATAAATGTGTTGTAGACATTTTTAATATATAAAAACATTGTACTTTTTTAAAATATAAATCTTGTAATTTGATTTAGTAATGTGAATGAGCAATAAAGTTTTGTTATGTGGTTTTGAGCATTATGGCCTTGACAGTGTTCTACCGCCGACACTGCGGCGTAGGATGGCTTGAACACGTACTCGTATCCCGAAAAGCGGGTACGGGTCATGACAGAACACTTATTGATTCTTAAAAGCCTTCTAGCCCTTAGGCAAATGTACCAACTCATAAGTGGAGTCTTCCTGTAAGGAATTCATCTCCTCATGCATGGCCTGTATCTACTTATACCTGTGTTCGTCTTCCATCACCTCTACGAAACATTCGGACTCTCCTCCGTATGTTAGCGGCACATACTCATCTGACGAGTACCTCATAGATGGTCGACTCACTCTTGTGCTCCTCCTCAATGTAACCTATGGTGCTGGCTATATACTGACAGCATCATTCCCATCAGATCTGCCTCCTCAGTATGCTCATCCTCCTAAGGGTTATCCTAACCACCATCAGCAGGCTGATGATCAAGATTGAAAGCAACTCCATGTACTGGCTCCACCATAATTGGACCTCTGCAGTGTCATCTAGAAATGGCTTGAAGCAAAATGACTCTAACTTAGACAATTACCAAATACTCATAGTGGCCAAAACGAGTGTGGAAGGCTGACTTTGACACGTCGTTTAGTTTGATCTTGAGCTGATGGTAACCCAATCGAAGATCAATTTTAAAAAACATCGAGGCACCTTATAATTGATCAAATAGGTCGTCGATGTGGGGCAATGGATATTTATTCCGGATGGTGGCTTTGTTCATCTTTCGATAGTCAATGCATAGGTGCATCAACCTATCTTTTTTCTTCACGAACAATACTGGTGCTCCCTATGTCAAAATGCTAGGTCGAATGTATCCCCGGTCGAGCAACTCTTGTAACTAGACCTTGAGTTCCTCCAATTCTGCAGGAATCATTCTGTAAGGTATATGTATCTATTCGAATATCACACCTCATAGGTCAACTCTGGTTTGGGTTATACCGTATTTCTCTATATCTGGAATTAGAGCCCAAGGTTACAGATCGAACTGACGAAACTGATATAAACAGCTCTTGTTGATTTGAAACAGATTGTATTAAATATTCATGTTTATAAGAGAGCTCTCTTCTCAAAGGTGGAGTTGAAGCATTCACCATAAGGTGGTCTGAGTGTTAGACATAATCTCTTCTCAAGGTGGAGGTTAAGGATTCTCTATAAGGTGATTTGGGTGTCAGATGTAAGCGCATCAGGTCTGGGTGTCAGACATGCGTAACAAAAGTACATCAAACCTAATGTTGGAGGCAACTATATGGATTAGCATGAAAGGTGTTTCTAGCCTCTGGGCCAATGGTGGAGCAAGATGTGTAGTTGGGGCACCTAGTAGTGGTGCAAATGAACCACTACCAAAATAAGTCAAATTAGCGACGACATTAGCACGAAAGAAATAAACATCGCCAATATTTTGCATATTAGCGACGTTACAGAAAAATGTCACAAGACATCACTGTTTGCGACGTCCAGCGACATTTTGCGACTAGGTTAATTTTATGAAAACAAGAAGTCTCAGAGTAGTCGGTAAACGTCGATAAATTATTGAAAATATCAACATTTAGCGACTCAAGTCATAATATATCGCAGTATATAATACAGTAGCAACATTCAGCGACGTTCGCTTTTGTCGTCGCTAAATTATTTGATATAAGGTTCTGGGAGCTGGTTCGAGTTTTCATTTTTTTTTCCCCAAAAATTTTGTTTGCCGCCGCTTCCCCTCCCCCGACCACTTCGTCTGCGAGCCCCGCGACCCCGCGACCCCCGTCGAACTCCGGCAAGCCTCGGCGAGCACCGGCGTTCCCGCGACCCCTTAGCAAAGGGCGACCATTCATTCCCCCCGGACCGCTCGTTTACCCCGGCTCTTATGACGTGGTGCTCCGTCGTTGACCGCTCCCTCAAGTCGTCGTCCTCCTCCTCCTCCTCCTCCTCCTCCTTCTCTTTTCCTCCCCGACAAGGTAAACCCTAACCATTTTCCGGACCCAACACTTTGACACAGGAAACAACACTTTGATACTTTGACACTTTGACACACACATAGACACAACCCTGACACGTGGACCCGAATCTGACACATAAAACCACTTTAACATAGGATACATGGACCCGAATCTGACACAGGATGCTGTGACACAAAAATATGCACAAGCCTAACCCTGTCACGTAGATCCGAACACATGGACAAACACTATGGACAAACACTATGGACATTATAACCCAAAATATCCTTTATTTGATAGTTAATCTATTTTTGATATTTTTGGGCACTACTATGTCATTTATAAACATTCCTATATGTAATACCTAAAAAAAGAATTGTAATACCTTATATTCATATATGAAATGCACATTCATATTTGTGTGCAACTAATGGATTTATACCATAGTTCGCAGTATCGGCTGATACCGATCCGATATGATCGATACGGTTTGGCATGTCCAGATTCGATACCGACCGATACCTGATACTGACTGATACCGACATTGGGAGTCTCTTCTCCGGTCAATTTGGCAAAGAAAATTGAATAAAAAAAGCCCAAGCAACAAGGGTGTAGAAGCATAGAAAGGTTATAAATGCATGTAAAAGAAGAAAACTTATCTATCGTATGTTAACCATGAAGTAGCGTATAGTAAACTCTTGAGGGGGGTGAATAGAGTTTGTTTTTATAATGACCAATTAAAAATAATTCTATGCTAAGTCCAGAAAACAACTACTAAGAGAACATATAATCAGAGAGTAATAATGCGAAAAATAAAAGAGTTTAGAAGGACAAACGCAAACACAACAATATATCCTTGTTTTCTTCGTGGAGGACTAGTCCAGGCCTGAGAACTCTTGTTCGGAGTTGAAATCCACTATTTGTGAAATAGGATATACATATGACTTTAGTCTGAAAAGCACGCCAACTTCTAACAGATACGAGCCTTTGAAGCGCTTGACTACTTTAACTTCGCAGATGCGAAACTTGGAATTTTTCTAAGTGACTTCTTTTCAACTCTTGCACAGAACTTCTAGCTGAATCGCGCTGAGCACCTTGGGGCTTAGGAAGTTTTGTGGCTAGAAGATTTGGAAGAATAAGGCTTAGAGCATATAAGGCTTGGAATATTGAAAGCTTGAGAGTAAGAGATGATTTGAAATGAGAGAAATTAAGCTCTATTTATACTAGGCAGGGGAGGCAGAGTTCGGCCAGAGTTCTGTCCCAAATATTCAAAAGTTTGAACGTTGGATAGCTCGCAGCAAGTTGGTCCTAAAAATTAGGTTGCTGATTTTAAGGAGGCCGAGTTCGGCCCGAGTTCAGTTTGAGACCAACTTCAGCCCGAGTTCGGCCCAAGTTCGGTCTGCCTCAAACCAGAAGCCTTATATGAGTGAGGGTGGTTTGGTTTGATTCAGGAATTGGTTTGTTTGTATGGTGGGGCTTGGAGAAATATGTTTAGGGGTTGAGATGACATAGTGCGACTCAACGTACATATTTTCTTAGACTCAATAAATCAAAAATTATAGAATGAGAACATATTACATTTGCAGTACAACAGCTTATAGACGACGTTTGTCTTGAACTTGATGTGTCATAGGTGATGTTCTGTCTTGCACATAATGTGTCGTATTGTATCATATTAGATATCAGTTGTTAATTATCTAAATCAAGTTAACAATGATCCAATTTGGGTCAACAATCTTCCCTATTTTGATAATTGACAAAATAATATTTGTATGTCTCAATATCCATACCTGGACACATGTTCAAGGAGAGAAGATTTTTTTCTAAGTATGAAGTGGCTCCCCCGCAAATGGATATTTTCATCCTAGTACAAAAGATTTATCTAAGCACAACAGACAGATAGATACAATGTATATACAATATCTCATCTTAATATACATAAAATAGCATATAGTATGCTATTTTCCTCCCCCTTTGTTATTTAGCAAAATAGTGCATAACTCTCCCGTAAAGGGATATTAAAATAGACAAAGTGAAAGATTAAACACACAACATAACCATAACCAAATTTAATAGTAAAACTAGTAGTTAGATAATCTAGCAGGTGAAATTTATAGTCTTTAAAACATACATAAAGGAACTACATAGCGCATAAAAAGAAACTAAAAAGCATAAACATAACTAGAGTGCATCAGCAGCATCATAAAGTAGTAGACCACTCCCATCATGGAGCAGGAGGACGGAATGGACCGGCAGAATTCGACGGATCGCTAGCAAAGCGACGAGGGTTGACAAAAGCAGCATCAGGACCCAGATACCTCATGGCCCAAGGGTCATCAATCTGGTAGCCTTCGCGAGAAGGGTCACGACCCGTAGGAAAAGGCATAGTAGGATGTCGTACCATATTGTATTGGATGTCGTGAATAGTGTTGCTAATGGCGGACATCTGAAAAGTGGTCCGATAATCCAACTGGGTATAAAGATCGTCTTCCAACCGGAAGCGGTCGCACAACATGTCTTGGATAGAATCCAAGGTGACAGGTGGTTCAGGTTGAGGGGCATCAAAATCAAATGATGCTTCCTCAGCAGGAGCAAGAGGTAAAGGTGCAGGAACTGTCCTACAAGCCTTAGAATGGTATGCAGGAGCTCCTAAAACTGACATTCTTCTAGTAGAATGTTAATGACAGAAAAGATCATAGGAAGGTACATAGCATACACAAGTACTTTAGGCTTTCTTCCTAGCATGAATCATCCAGTCCATCATCATGTGCGGAAAGTTGAATGGGATAGTGAAATGCAGATAATATAGTGCAGTAATCTCTAGGTAGGTGACTTCATCAGTAGATCCGACTTTGGACAGGATAGAAGAAAAAAATAATACGATGAAGTTCATAAAAGTATTGGTTGAGATATTTAGCACGAAGTTTACGAGGGCGAGGATTGGGTTCACACATCATGTCCTTAAAACCTTTTAGAGTGATATTGCCAACAAACTTGAAGTCACGAGCATCGACAAGGCGTTCCCAAGTATTGGGTTTAGAGAGTTGTAAATACTCAGCCAAGTCGAAGTCATCAAACTCAATGTCGATACCAACTACCCAAGAATAAATCTTACGTTCATCATGAGTGAGATTGTAGTAAAAATGTGTATGGCATTAAGATAAATTCTTGAAGAGGTAGACACTAGTTCATCAAGACAAAGGTCTTTAAAACTAGAGTCAAATTCAAAAAAGATGATAAAATTAATAGGATAACCAGGCTCCACACTACATGCACAAAAATCAGAATACCGTTCGTTATAAGCTTCTAACGAAACAAATATGTGTGCATTGTAGGTTTCGACATTAGAAGTAGGAGGTGGATTAAATAAAGAGTGAGAGGGATTGTCATTCGGCCCGAGTTCGGTCCTGGTGGATCCAGAACTCCAGACAGTTTAAAAAAAAGAATAATGATAGTAAGAAAGATAGTCTCAAATTGAAAATAGTGGATTTTATTGGCCAAAAAAAGTAGAACATGCGATAGACTTGTGAATCATTATTCAGTATATGTGAATCGTCTCAGGTTAGCTATAGGAATCGGTCCCCAGCTAGCGGTAGTCCAAAAACACTTGGTACTGTGTCGCTTAGGCTTTTATGCCTGGTTGACAGAAGGTCCCTTTCGGCTTGTACCCAAAATAATACAACATATGCGAATTTTGATTTAACAAATATTTGTGCAGGTAAGACATTCTATGGCATTTTCATCCAAGATTCCCAATTTTTGAAGAAGAAAGTTGAAACGCTCTTCGGCAAGTGGTTTAGTGAAAAAGTCTGCTAGTTGAAGATCAGTGTTAATGAATTCTAGATTAATGTTTTCTTGCAATTGATGATCTCTTAAAAAGTGGTGTCATATTTCTATATGCTTAGTGCGTGAGTGACATATTGGGTTCTTAGTCAAGTTAATAGCACTAGTATTATCACAGAATACAGGAATGTACTGAAAAGATAAATTATAGTCTGCAAGGGTTTGCTTCATCCATAAAATCTGAGCACAACAACGTCATGCAGCTATGTATTCAGCTTTGGTTGTAGATAGTACGATAAAGTTTTGCTTCTTGCTAAACCAAGAGCCTAAAGCTTTACCTAATAAATGACACGTGCCACTGGTACTTTTATGGTCGACTTTGCATCTAGCAAAATCAGCATCCGAATAACCAATTAGGTCAAAGGATGAGGTTTTGGGATACCACAAGCCTACTGTAACAATGCCTTTCAGGTATCGAAAGATACGCTTAACTGCGCTCATGTGTGATTCCTTAGGGTTGGTTTGATAACGAGCACATAGGCAAACACTAAACATTATATCATGGTGACTAGCAGTTAAATAGAGTAAACTACCGATCATATCTCAAAATTTATGTTGGTCAACTGGTTTACCGCTTTTATCAGGTTCTAATTTCGTTGTTGTAGCCATCGGAGTACTGATTGGTTTGTTGTTGTCAAGATCAAATTTCTTCAGCATATCCTTTGTATACTTTGATTGACTGATGAAAACCCCTTACGAATTTTGTTTGACTTGCAATCCAAGAAAGTAGTTAAGTTCCCCCATCATACTTATCTCAAACTCATTCTGTATGCACTTAGAAAATTCTTGGCATAATGCCTCATTAGTAGACCCAAAGATAATGTCATCTACATAAATTTGCACTAATAGAATTGTGTCATCAGTTGATTTTATAAAAAGTGTCGTGTCAATCTTCCCTTTTGAAAAACCTCCTTCAAGTAAGAAAGCGTTTAGGCATTCATACCGAGCGCGAAGGGCTTGTTTGAGGCCATAAAGATCTTTCTTAAGCTTGAAAACATGATCAGAAAATTTATAGTTTTCAAAATCAGGTGGTTATGTTACAAAAACTTATTCTTTAATAAAACTATTGAGAAAAGCACTTTTGACATTCATTTGAAAGAGTTTGAAGTTTTGGAAATTTTCAAAGGTACAAAGCATGCGGATTGATTCAAGCCGTACAACAGGAGCATAAGTCTCATCGTAGTCGATATCTTCCTCTTGGTTGTATCCTTGAGCTACGAGACGTGCTTTGTTACGTGTGACTGAACCGTCCTCATTAACTTTGTTACGAAAGACCCATCAAGTACTAATGATCGAATGGTCAGCAGGTTTAGGAACAAATTCCTAAACCTAATTTCTTTCGAATTGGTTGAGTTCTTCTTGCATTACAGATATCCAAAATTTATCAAAAAAATTCTAAAACATGTTTAGGTTCTATTTGAGATATAAAAACAGTGCTAGCTATAGAATCTCTAACAGATGAACGAGTACTTACTCATCTTGATACCTCATCTATTACCAAGTTTTTTGGATGTTCTGGTGTGAAGTAAAACTTCTTTAGTAAGCTTTCCAGGGAACTGGTTCCAGATGTTGTATCCTTAGAAGTTATTGATTTGATATACACATCATCGTCGTCATCAGGAAAAGCTGTTCTACTATTATTCCCATCAAAAGTAACATTAGTAGATTCTTTAACAATCATGGAGCGCATGTTGAATACTCTGTATCATTTACTCTTTGAAGCATATCCAAGAAAAATACCTTCGTCAGCTTTGGCATCAAACTTACCTAAGTTGTCTTGGGTATTCAGGATAAAGCAACGACAACCGAACACTCTAAAATAAGAAATAGTTGGAGTTCTACCAAACCAAAGTTCATAGGAGTTTTCTTCAAAATAGGTTAAATCAAAACCCTATTCAAGGCATGGCCTTCTGTACTTACAGCTTCTGCCCAAAAATATTTCAAAAGTGAAAACTGATTCAACATGACTCTGGCCATATCGCCAAGAGTTCTATTCTTCCACTCTACAACACCATTTTGTTGGAGAGTTCTAGAACAAGAAAATTCATGATTAAATCTATTTAAATCACAAAACTTTTTGACATCAGAGTTTTCGAATTTGCCGCCATGATCACTTCGGATTCGATTAATCATGAAACCTTTTTCATTTTGTACCTTTTTAGCAAAAATTTCAAAAATAGAGATAGTACACTTTTGTTTGAAAGAAAGAAAACCCAAGTAAAATAGGAAAAGTCATCAACAATCACAAGGGCGTAGAGTTTTCCACCAAGACTGGCTACTCTAGTAGGACCAAACAAATCCATATGTAGAAGTTGCAAGGGTCTAGTAGTACTTTCAGAGTTGATGGATTTAAAAGAAGATTTTGTCGCCTTATTTTTCTCACATTCGGCACATACCATATCCTTCTTGAATGTGATATCCGGTAGTCCTCTTACTAGCTTCTTGGTTGAAAGTCTTGATATGGTATCCATGTTTACATGTCCAAGATGTATATGCCATAGTAATCTTTCATCCTTGTGAGCGTAGAGGCATCTTCCTACATTGTTAGTATCTTTTGAGAGATAGAATATATATATATATATATATATATATATATATATATATATATTATCTTTCCTTATCCCTTCAAAAGCGATGTCTCCAGATGATCTATCATATATATAGCATTTATTTTTTCCAAAGTTAATATCATATCCATTGTCAGCAAGATGACTAATGCTGAGCAAGTTATGCTTTAACTCTGTTACTAAACGGACATCTTTAATGACAGGAGAGGAAGGATTACCAATAGTACCGTTACCTATAATATAACCTTTTAGATTATTACTGAAGGATACATAATCTTCCCTTTTCATCGATAGTGTTATGAAAAGATTTGCATTTCTAGCCATATGTCACGAGCATCCACTATCGAGAATCCATTTACTTCTAGAAGATGAAGAAAGGTCCATCTACACCACGAGTAGATATAACCTTTGGTACCCAAATCCTTGAGGGTCCTGAAATATTAGTCTTCGGTACCCATACATACATGTTTAAATTAACTAATCTTCTGATTCTATATTATGGTGAAGTGTGTCCATATTTACCATAGTAGTGACATGTAGCATGCATATTTGTGTTAGGAGTTGGATGATAATGATGTCTATGTGTGGGTGATTGTCCTGCTGCATGAGAATATGTGTACATAAAAGCATGTTTGTGCACAGCATGTGTATGTGTGTTTTTTTTATGTCGTGTACTCTTGTGATGAGCAGTCTTGTGTCTCGTGTATGTGTTGTGACCGTGATACTGAGTTTGAAGTTGAATAATCTGTTTGCCCAGCCTGATCTCTAATCTTTTAGAGGCAATATATATTTCATCATATTTGGCAGTCAAAGCACTAATTCTTATAGCTGCAATATTGTATTTCTTTTTCTCTTCGGTAAGTTCTTTATTGAGCATGGTAAGATCACGTGTTTGCTTCTCAATACGTGATTCAGCATCGTATAAGCTTAATTTAAATTTGGATAACTCATTATTGTCATCTATGGGTGATGTGTCTCTAACATTATTAAGTAAGCATGGTAGTTTATGAATCTCAGCTTCATGAGTCTTAATCTTATCCTTTGCATGTTTATATTTACTAAGTAATTTCTTATGATCTTCAAGTAGATCACTGAAAGCATCTCCAAGTTCATCAAAGGTAAAGTCATCAAGTAGATCATTTGTTACCTTATTGGAAGTTGCCATTAGATAGACGTTTGCAGTATCTTGGAGAGTGTCCTCTTCTTCTTCTGAGTCACTGGATTCGTTTTCATGCCAGATGCTTGTGTTGACATACTTTCAAGATGATGGCTTCTTGTATGAATTTTCATATCGGCTCCTTTTCTTTGCTGTATGGCAGTCTTTCATGACATGCCTCGTCTTCTTTCAACCGTAGCATATAGGCTCTTCATTGTCGTCTTGTTGTTCCTTCTTCTTTCGGTTGAATCGTAGGAACTTCTTGAAGTTTAAAACCATGAGTGCTTGATCATCACCTTCAGAGTCATCATCATCTCTTTCATCTGGAGCAGTCTGTCGGTGATGAACTCTTAGAGCGATTTCTTTTTCCTTTGGAGCAGATTCTTCAAAGTCCTTGACGTCGAGCTCATGCGTCATTAGTTTGCCCATCAGAGTCTCCAGAGACATGGTAGTGAGATCGTTGCCTTCGATGATTGTCATGGCTTTGGGGTTCCAGTTCTTCGTTAGTCCCCTTAGCACCTTACGTACCTTCTCATGGTTGGAGTAATTCTTTCCAAGGGAAGGTAGAGGGTTGACGATGTCAAAAAATCTGGTAAACATCTGTGTGATCGTCTTGTTGGGCTTCATCTTGAATGCTTCATACTCCTGTGTTAGCCTACTGATTTTTGATTCCTTGACTTGAGTGGTTTCTTTATGAGTCACTTCTAGAAGCTTTCATACTTTATGTGAAGTGGTACATGTAGATACCCTATTGAATTCAGACCTATCTATAGCACAAAAGAGAGCATTAATAGCCCTAGCATCTAGACTAGCATGTTTCTTTTTTGGATTAGTGTATTTGTCATGAGGTTTCTCTATAATGTTCCCATCAACTACAATTCTAGCAGGCTTTTTATAACCATCTGTAACTATGGTCCATAAGTCAAAGTCTAAAGATTTCAAATAGAAACTCATTCGTGTCTTCCAGTAAGTATAATTGGTTCCATCAAATAGGGGTAGCCTATGAGTGGACTGTCCTTCACCGTGGTTGGTGAAAATGGGTTATGTGGTTACTATAAATCATCTCTAGGGTGTTAATCCTTTATCAAGAGACCAGGGCTTTGATACCAATTGAAGTAGCATGTAGTCAACTCTAAAGGGGGTGCATAGAGTTTGTGTCTATAATGACCAATTAAAAATAACTCTATGCTAAGTCCAGAAAATAACTACTAAGATAATATATAATCAGAGAGTAATAATGCGGAAAGTAAAAGAGTTTAGAAGAACAAACGCAAACACAGCGATATATCCTGGTTTCCTTCATGGAGGACTAGTCCAGACCCGAGAACTCTTGTTCGGAGTTGAAATCCAGTTTATGAAAGAGGGTACACACGTGCCTTTAGTCCGAAGAGCATGCCAACTTCTTATAGACACGAGCCTTTAAAGCGCTCGACTACTTTAACTTCGTAGATGCGAAACTTAGAATTTTTTTAGGTAACTTCTTTTCAACTCTTACATAGAACTTCTAGCTGAATCGTACTGAGCACCTTGGGGCTTTTGAAGTTTTGTAGCTAGGGGATTTGGAAGAGTAAGGCTTAGAGCATATAATGCTTGGAATATTGAAAGCTTGAGAGTGAGAGATGAATTGAAATGAAAAAAATTAAGCTCTATTTATACTAGGCAGGGGAGGCAGAGTTCGGCCAGACTTTTATCCCAAATATTCAAAAATTCGAACGTTGGACAGCTCGCAGCAAGGTAGACCTAAAAATTAGGTTGTTGATTTTAAGGAGACCGAGTTTATCCCGAGTTCGTCCTGAGTTCGGTCTGCCTCAGACTAGAAGCCTTATATGGGTGAGAGTTGTTTGGTTTGATTCAGGAATTGGTTTGTTTGTATGGTGGAGCTTGGAGAAATATGTCTAGGGGTAGAGATGACAAAGTGCGACTCAACGTACATATTTTCCTAGACTCAATAAATCAAAAATTACAAACTGAGAACAGATTACATTTGCAGTGCAACAGGTTGTAGACGATGTCTGTCTTGAACTTGATGTGTCATAGGTAATGTTCTATCTTGCACTTGATGTGTCGTATTGGACCATATTAGATATCAGTTGTTAATTATCTAAATCAAGTTGACTGTGATCCAGTTTGGGTCAACAAATCAATCGGTAAGGGTGTAACACCCAATTTTCCAAAATGAGGGTAATTTTGAACCTTTGTAAAAATTTGTTATTTAATAATATGATTTATAATTTTTAGTGAATTTTTAATTAATTTGAAACTATTTAAATCATTGCTTTGTGATTTTGATGTTCTACTAGTGGAACCCTAGAGACTACTTGACCTAGAGACTAACCATGACCATCGAGACCTAACCATGTGATTAGAATGATTTATTTATACTTTTGGCATAAGGGTATTTTGGTTATTGTAGTTTCTTTTAAATTATTTTATTAATTAATTAATTTGGTGTATTGTGACTTTGGTCTTTTGCTAGTGAAACCTTAGAACTACTTTGACTAGAGGCTAACCATGATCATAGAATCTAGCTAGTGGACTTAGACTTAATTACATGGGTTCTAATTATGTTAAAATATCATGAATAGGCCGAAATTGACTTAGAATGACAAACCACTTTGGACTTTTTCTCAAAAAGTGCCTCTAAATGACATTAGAGAGGCCTTTAGACTAATGAACTTTAATCTAACCCTAGCAAACCGTACATGGTCGGCCGATAATGGTCCCTTGCCTATTTATATCATCACTTCACCATCTTCCTCCTTCCATTCCATTCCAAACCCTAATTTTAGAAGTTTCCCCAAATGGCTCCTACAACCATTTCTCATCCAAATTCCTCCAAACAAGTTGTAATCTCTTTCCCTTGAAGAGACGAAGCCTCTAATTGCTAGGAGGGAGCCTATTGGAGCAATTTGACCATTGGAAGAGAAGGAAATCTCATTCTAGCTTTGTTCCTTGAGAATCCATCTCTCAAGTGGTAAGAACCTCTAAACACCTTCAAATTTCACATTTCTTGTTGTAGATGCATTCATATAGGGTCCCATGACATTAGGAAGAACTTGGGTCAATTTCGGATTCATTTGAGGTGCGTATCACGAGAGTATCGAATACGTACATCAAGTGTTCGACGAAATGACTCTTTGGGCTTTTGTTGTTCTAATTTCAGTTGTAATTAAGTATTTGTATTACTATTAGGTTGTGTTAGTGAAGTGAGTAACTATCTGTGATTTGAGATGTTTTGGTCGACCAAATTGGTCGAGGGCAGGCTCAGGTTCTTGTGGTTGCTCACTAATGATTACTGTTCTATATGGTCTGTCCAGTTGGGACTTGATTCAGTCTCCCTTACTATTTGTCCATCACTGTATTAGCTTTAAATCACCATATCATTTCTAATTACAGTATATTATCTGTCAATCTTTCCCTGTGTAATCGAGCCTTTTACCTATACATCTGTTCACCCACTGCATTCAGGATGTCCTACATTATGTGCAGTCAAGATGATTACTGCACTATGCATTTCTTTATCCACTATCCCTTGATACCATTTTTCATTGATCAGTCTAATAAGTTCTGTCCAGGATGAGGATGTACTTTCCACTTTAGATTAGGATTCAGTTGCATAGCATTGTCCTACATCCCCAAAGGAGTGCACAGGTATATGTTCATGCTAATATCTCTATGGTTCAGTCCCAGAATTTACAATTATGTCCAGTCCCACCTTCATGTTTTGATTCTACATATCTCAGAGTCTAGCTCCTTATTTTCCTTGTTAACTATTGGTCGATATAAATATAACATTAGTCCATCTCCTTCCAATTGTTAGGCTATATTGGTTCAGGTCATTGTATTGTAACATCACCCCCAAGCCAAGATTCGTATTGGTTCGAACCCTCATATACCGGAACACAATGGATGTCCTGTATCCCTTTCATTCAGTGTTTGATTTTGAGTCTTTATGACACTCATTGTTGCATTTGAAATTCATCTACATTTGGTTCAGTTAATACCTCTGTCCTGCATACCTGTTTAACCCTCAAACTCCACATTGAACTTGATTTAGGATTTGTTTGGTTAGGGGTTAATATATACTATATCCCTATGATAACATAGAATGGTTTGATAGAGTAAACGTTTGTGGGGGTTTGGTTTGTGATGTACTGCTCCCCATTGCCTTCATGGTTCAGTATATGCATATATATAGTTATTTAATCCATTTTTCCTCCTAATTTGTTCAAGCCCTTATAATCATGTCATCCCTTGCTTATTGCCCTATCTAAAATATGAAGTTCAGATTTAGATAATATGCACCCTTTATTGGTACCTGCATCTTAGAGCATGTGTTCACACAAACATGTGTGAATTTGCGGTAGCAGTAGCTACTGCAGTATATGAGGGGATAAATAGTGTAAGTCTTTGTATTTATTGCATACCTTCATTTCATTGCATACTCCATGTTCTGTATCCTTTCATTCACTGTATTCATATTCATACAAAATGAATCACTGCCTACATTCATTCACATTGCCAGGTCGAGCACCCTTCAATGAAGTGTCCTGCACTTTTATCATATTTTACTGCATACCATATTACATATTGCACATTAGGAGGATATAAGTTGTTATTGCATTATCCTGCATACTAGGGACTGCTTTCCTTTACACCACTGTATATTAATTTGAGCCCTGCAACATCATACACTGCACATATAGTGTCATGCCCACCTCATTAGCTCCTGCATCATTTAGATGACCTACTTCTGTGATGCATTGACCTGTATTCCTCATACGAAGAATGGCAATTCATCTAATGGTTCACTGTATTCTGGATGTCCTACATGATCTTACATGCTCATATCCTAAACATAGTATCAGTCAAGCACACATGAAGAAATCTTATTTGTAGGTTTAGGGTTTAGTTCATATAGCTAGGTAATTTCACATGCTGACACCCTTTCCTTTTTATTATACAGTCTGCCATATAGGACATTTGTTCAAAACCTGCCATGTCTATTATTTAGTCCAACCTATATAACCAGGATGTTAGTTAAGACATTAACTTACAGTTAAACCTATAGTTCAGACATTGGTTTCCATATCTGACCATTTCCTAATTATTCATATCCTTGCAACTACAAATCATTTAATGCCTTGCATTGCCACATGCATCTGCCCTTCACAGTAATTAGCCTTCTATTCACATTATACATTGCATTCCCATTTAATCTACTGCATCACATCATTCACTGCCTACAAGATAGCAAGTAATGCATTCTCCTATTACATTCATTGATACGTACCTACCTCATGTATCAGAACATCTGTATTGTCCTACATCTTGAACCCCTCATTGTATTTCATTAGATAACCTGCAGTCCCATATGAGTCATTGCATATCCATTTCACTGCACATTGCAATCCCTGTAAAATCTGGTATCATTTCTCATATGAGTGTCACTTATAGCAGACCCCATTACCTGAGATACATACACATATGTCCGCTCCATATTTAGCCCTTGAACCTTATACATTCAATCCATTCACTGTAACTACTATTTCTTTCTATTTACCATCCTAAGTCAGTCCCCATTTGATTAGTTAGCTATGTGATACCTTACATTAGGTATATGTTTGTGTTATGAGTTGAGGGCTACCTTAGTTCATTGTCCTCTTGGTGCATTGGTAACTATGTACATAGTATATATATGTAGTGTGTAGCATATATATTATATAGGTTGTATCATACATTATATTGGGTTATACCTTTTATATATATATATATATATATATATATATATATATATATATATATATATATATATATGTGTGTGTGTGTGTGTGTGTGTGTGTGTGTGTGTGTAGCATATATATTATATAGGTTGTATCATACATTATATTGGGTTATACCTATATATATATATATATATATATATATATATATATATATATATATAGGATGAGGTAAGATGTTACCCATTATATATGTGTTGAACTTAGGATTGATTTGGTCTTGATACCTTATTAAGCTAACCACATAGCTTTTAGTCAAACCCTAGATAGATAGTTGACCATTGACCAAGTTGCCTAATGGTCCAAGTTTGACTTAGTTGACCAGAGTTGACCAAGGGTTGACTTTGACCTAGAGAGGCCTAGAGCATGTAGAATTTATTGTTTAAATCTATTATTCAATTTAGAACACATTGTAACTTGTATTGCTCTAAATAGGACTCAGTTACTCCGGTACGGACAAATATTCTCATCAGTCATTCAGGACATCAGGCGAGTACATTCTTTGACCGTTTCATACTTGTTAGAATTTTAATCTGGGTCTAGATTACTTTACTTGATGTTGTCACGTTGTTAACACGGATTGGTATTATATGGATCCTTTCATGAGATGTTATCCCCCTCGGTAGCACGGGATACGTCATATCATGTGCTTTTCACGTACATCATGTATTCATGTGCTTTCATCATTCATGTGCACTCTTATGATTCATGTACTCTCATATTCACAGAGCCTCCCCTCCCATGTATACTTTATGTGCACCTATTTATGGGCCCCATGTGAAATCATGTGCAATAACATAACTTGTCTGGATCTTTGTGTATTGATTGGGGTACGAGAAAGTATAAATGGTCATGTGAACAATTCCAAACTAATGTAATCATGTGCAAACTCTTTAGTGTAATCATGTGCAAATTCAAGCCGTTCACATGTCTATCTTATACTCTACATCATTAGCCACTGATAGTCCTTTACTTATAGTAGATATTTCCTTACAGTCATCTCTTTTACTTTATGTATATTCTTCAGTGTTTCATGTATCTTACTCTATAGCACGCTTACATTTCTGTCATGATATAAACTACGTGAGATGTACTGTGCTCGTTCCTGTCCTGACTGGACCTGTTAAAAATATTATAGAGGACCCAGATGAGGAGTTTTGCCCGACCTACTATGGAGCAGGCCTAGATGACACCTACGAGCTGGACTCCCAGGAGGACCAATCATTGTAGATGATATTATCCCAGTAGTTTAGGCTAGTTAGCTAGACTAGTTATCTTACTTGTTTGTCTTGTCTCATTTGGATACATTAATGTATATATTGGGATCTTGTTGTTTTCTAGATGTTTTATGGAGATGTTATCTTAGACACTTAGACTTCTTCTCTTGTTGTATTTTATTTGGTGATTTTCATATCATATCTATCTATCTTACCGTACTTCTACCTTAGTTGTCATTAAGCTGTACATTTATGTATTGTCCTCCGTTTAGAGAGTATATACTATACAGGTACCTTATAATTGTTAGATGCATGTGCCCTAGAACAGCGTTCTACCGTCAACACTGCAGCATAGGCTGAACGTACCCACCTTTTGTGCCCCTACACTGGGTGTTGGTCGTGACACATTTTTAGTTGTGGCCCATGCAGGTCGAGAGTCGCATTATTGCGATATCGTAGTAGCACAATGACTTACTTGTACTGCTACGAGCCTGTGATAGAATATAGGAAGTAAGGTGTTAGAATGAGAGGATACTCAATCACAGTTAGAAATACTTGAGATATTCCTGGGACGACCCTTGAGAATCTTATTTAACTTCAATTTAAAATTCCTTCCTTTGTTTTGTTCACCCTTACTCCTTGTTATTGAATTTGATTTTTGATGGATCGTTGTTAATTTTGATTTTCCTATCGAGATGAATTTTTATGGCCTGAGTTATGATATTTTCTGATAACATATGTTGACGGGAATAACTGGGATGGTAAAACATCTACTTAATTATGGAACCTGGAGTTTATCGCAGCCATAGTAGCCGACGTGGCGAAAACTTGGAGACCTGACTTCGGATGTACATATCTTGGTTATGAGATTTGGAATTTTTTGCAGCTATAATAGTCGGCATAGCAAGAATTCTAGACGGTATGATTATAGAGGTGCATACCCCAGTTATGGAATCTATTGTTTATCGCAGCCTTGCTTACTGGCATGGCAAGGATTCTGAGTAACATGATTTTGGACAGACGCATATGATTATCAGTTTATATCTTGAGAAGGTTTTTAAACATATTATCTCTATCGTACCCTTATGTTATTATAAAATTGTATTCCATCATCAAATAACTTAAGAGTAGGGATATTTTAGTTTCTATAAAGCTTATTCATATGTAGTTCTTTCACAGTGTAATGATATGATGACTTGTAGAGTGTCTGTACCCTAGAGATGATAGTTAGCATTGGTATTAGAATAGTAACCCATTATAGATGATTCCTCTGTTATTTATAATACCTATCAGTTTTCATATATGATATTAGTCTGACTTACAGCCTTGATATTATTTTCCTTATCCTTTCCAGTAAGGGCACCCATGACCAGAGCCTATCCTTGAGTGTAGCTATAGCTTCGCCTGAGACTGAGAGTCTTTATCTGCCTCCTATAGTGGTATCCTATATCGTATTCTTGGGAGGGTTGTTTCCTGATGGAGTTCAGATATTCGGACTTCTCCGGGATGTGTTAGAGACACAGAGAGTTCAGGCTGAGATCTTGAGGGAGCAGTATCTAGTTCCACCTAGAGCCTCAGAAGTTTCCAGATTTTCAGCCTAGACCTTAGCATGTCTTTTGAGATAATTTATACACAACACATTGCTTGTATGTTTTGATACATTGTGATTGCTTTGTGTTGTAGTATGACTAGAATGGCTAGATGGGAACCCTAGAGAGAGTATTCTAGGTAGACGAATATTCTTTCTGTGACTTTGATTTATGGAATGTCAGAGATGTAAATCCTTGGAAACATCCTTCATAAGTTTATAGTAGACAAGATTATTTTTACTTTGTTATATTATGTCCCATTCAAACTTGTTCCATTGTACTACTTTTGCATTGTAGCTTTCGGTCCAATTTAGGCCATTTGACCATTCCCACTTTAATTATGATTATCATATACACATTGCCATGACTTTTAATTTAGGATTACAAGATTAGTTGTTTTCTCAAAACCAGCTTCACATGCATGACCTATACATGACACCCTACACCCATGACCTATACATGACACCCAACACCCATGACCTTCGTGTCCTACTCGGACATGTCATCTTGTGCTTTATCATTATCACATGACTTTCCTGACACAAGACCCATCTTGATTTACCCTACGGAGTCGCTTTTATTTTCGACTCTAATTGGGGACACCTTTTCGACCCAAACCTGTCACGACCCCCACCCGATTTTCAGACGCGAGCTCGTGAACAAGCCAGCTACGTATCGAGCGGACTCCAGCCCGACTCGAGTACGTATAAGCTGTCCAGAGTAGGGTATCATGTCTAATCTAAACCATATCTCAATCCACAGAAATCATATAAATAAGAATGAACAATTATGGGTCATGGTCTGCAGTCCAGTAGCATATTGTCCGATTAGACTTGAATGATATGAGTCTATAAAACAAGCAGAATATATCATGGCATGGAATATAAAGCACGATAGGATAATAAAGAAATATCACAAGCAAATACCTGTATCATGCAGATGAAGTCAACTACCACATGCTCAGCTAACTAACTCCGTACAATAAGCTACCTGAAGAGATCACCAGGTCCTCAAGAGACATAGCAAGATACATAAAAATATGCCTATCTAACAGTTTAATCATAAAATAATATAAACAGGGTGTAAACATGAACTAGACATGAGACTGACATGTGGCTACTGACTAGTAACTATGAACACGGATAAGGGATCAACTATGCATAAATGAACTGCTGGAAGAACAAGTAAACAAGAGATCAATGGAATACCAACCCTCGCCCCGACGTGGACTCGCAGGTCAGTTTTTAAGACAAGTTACCCTCGCCCCGTGTGTGGACTCGCAGGTACAAACGGACAACCCTCGCCCCGTGTGTGGACTCGCAGGTTGTGGGAACAATACAGGAATAAGGAATAGTAGTTCAATTATACATACTTGTAGACACGACTCAGTCAAGATACAGGTGACGACACAGTACAACTCAGTCATGGCACAGTTAAGGACTACTCTAGTATGAACCATAACGTGAACAAGCCTGGTATAACTACACAATCAAGTCATGAAATACTGATATACAAGCAACACAATAAACTAGTAAACATGGTATGTAGAAAACATCTGAATCCATATCAACTAGAGTAACAAAATGATAACATACTAAAAACAGAAGAACTATAAGCATGAAAATGAACTGTAGAGGGAGGCAAGGTATCTTTCCTGGTGGTAGCGCGAAGAACCAATAAGATATCGTCAACTGGTACGCCTTAAAGTCTAAAATCCACAAATGTCTCCGAAAGCTATAACAGACATTGCCAACATTCTCAGAATAGTCAAATTAGCTAGGATTTCCTGTCCTTAAGTCCAATTCTGGA